>JARHVA010002273.1:2430000-2689330 GCA_037957365.1 Torreya grandis
TTCTTGGAACATGCACTTAAATGTATAACACTTGAGTGATCTATTTTGTATGAATATTATAACATTATCTCTCACATAAATGTTTCTTTATAGTTCCATCCATGTAGTTTTCCTAGTTGATTAGCTATTTTGGGATAATGACCTTTGCTGATTATTTGGATTTGATCTTGTTCTCTCCCATATTAAACTTGAACACCATTATAGACTCACTTGGGATACAAATATTCTTTAAGTAGTACAAGTTAGATATTGCTAAGGTTTTAACCTCAATGGAACCAAGAATAGGTTCATTGTCATGCTTGAATTTCATTTGTGTCATCATGTGGGAGTGCTTAGGTAAACACACACACACACCTTGTGGCATTTACAGTTTATGACTATGTCATTTGAATGTGTTGTCCCTTAGACTAGGAAATGATAACTAATTAGCTTGCTTGAGTGATGTATTAGATCAATTATTGACTTATATCATCAACTCCTTATGTGATGATGTCTCATGGAAGAGGCCATCAAAAGTGAAAGGAGAACTACTTTAGACCCTAAGTCCATGTATTACATATGTAGGTTGACCAAGTTGTGGTGGGGTCATCGAGTCTAGGTTCTTAAGATAGGTTAGGGTTGTTATCATCTTACTTATTATTAGGCTTATATGATAATTGTTGGATTAGATATTGGTTTAATATAAATTAATGATCAAACTAAGTCAAAACATAATTTATGTGTCATACTCAATTGTATCTTTTAATTAATAATAATAAATCCCATTTTTTTAATCAAATTTTATCTAAGTTATTTATGCTAATTTTGGGCATGACATTTTGGTATTATATCTTGATTTAAACATTGGTATATTTAGGATGTTTAGTTCAAATAATCACTTCTCTAACTTATTTAATTTTTTTTCAATTGTAGTATGTTGCACATGAGCAACATGGGTAGTTCATGAATAGGGATAATCTAGAGTCATCTCTTGAGAAGTTGGTATAGATCAACTAGAAAATCCTGTAAGCCCTTTAGCACTTGATAAATGATTTTGAGGAGAGACTGCCCTAAGATTGGGGTCTACCTCAAATAACCCCTCCTTATAAATCACATTTGATGAGGTCCATATAACAATGCCAACTTAGGTGTCATAGACCATGTTGCTCTAGGGTTTGTGCTAAACAACATTTATGGGTACAGGAGAGGCATTATCACTCTCCATACATGATGATCTTTATATGTTCTAAAAAGTATGCTACCTCAAGGTAGTAGACAAGCCCTATATGAGTATATCAACACATAAAGGGAAGACCAATAGATATTTTTAGTGTAAAATAAAATAGACCATTGAGAACTCCTATAGTTAAGGATCCTTCTTCATAATATTTCTATTTGTGTGGGGATATGGGCCATTTCATTTGATATTTCTAATTGAAGGTACAATTGACCTCTAGACTAATAGAGGATGGGTGAGGTGGTTAGATCAAGAATGACTCATCTTTTGAAGAGAATCTTACTGCATGTAATAGGGTACCAAGCACATGACCACCAAGACTTTGATTTTGGGCCAATTATGGTGGATCCAATATTTTGTTGTTGTTATAGTAATCTTTTATAGTTAGTGATCTTATGTTTTGCTTTTGAGGCACTAGGTCAATGTTGTACTTTTGTATGCTTTGAAGAATATTCATCTATATTATGGTCTTTTATACTTTATTAATGAAAATTTTCTAGCCTAAATTATATATTTATTTTTAGGGTATCACTAATCATAGTATTTTGAGATAATTTATCCTTTCAAAATATTTTAAATTTTGTAATAAATGCATCTAAAAGTATTACATTTTTTTAACAAAGATAATAATCACTTTAAATTTTGAAATGTTGAGAGATTTTAAACATATAGCAATTAAGAAAATACTAAATGAAATAAAATTATTCTTAGATGGTTAGAATAACCCTTAATACTCCTTTTTTTACTGACACTTATGTGAGAGTTATGGGATGCCTTATTCATTAATATTAATTATGGTTGAAATAGTGGTAGACACATATAATCATGATGATATTTATTTTGACATCAACAGTGTTGGATACTTTGAAAAATATGATGTGGATGATGATAGGTTATTATTGATGATGAGATGCCCCTTATCTCCTATGTAATACCAATATAATTTTCCTTGAATTTTGTAAATGTGTAAGCTCCCCAAAAACCCTTGTTGTGACCAAATGTATTATAAATTATGTGTGTCTCCACCACATTCATTTAAACCCACTTTTTTATGTAATTAAAAACTTTTACTTAAACCTTTCCCACACTCGTATGTGAAAGTATTTAACCCTTGCAAACAACATCCCTTATTTGAGTAACTTTACTATGATGAATAAAGTGTGGATGAATTTTTGTCACTTTTCAACTACATTATGTAACCCTATATATATACCTTTGTCCATGTAAAAAAAACTATAACATATATCTTGAAAAGATCCAATAGTGTGGCCTTGTCCTTATGACCTAACCCTATGAGAAACCCTATGTTCTAGCCTTGTTAGTTGAGAGACATATGAAGGATGATGGATAGTTATATTTCTCTCACATATGGGAGGTAATTAAGGATTATATTTTTTTATTTATCCCCTCAGGTGGCTTCCTTAGCCACATGGTGCCTTAATGTAATTTTTTTAATGAAATTGTTGTGACAAATTTTATTTTATTTTGGTTGTCATTTTAAGTTACTTTCTGAAACCAACACTTTTATTCTCTTCAATATAAGTTTCCTTTTTATGGAGATATTTAATTGGTTTGAATTAATTAGATTGGAACTTCTATTCTTCTAATGTGGCCACTTGGATTTCCATTTTATTACATATTTGTGTTGATTTTGGTTAATATTTTATTATTTTTGTTATAGTATTTATTTATGGCCACTTGGAATTTGAATTAATTAAATTATTATGTTAATTTTATTTTGGTGAGGTTTATTTTTATGTATTTATTTGAGTGATGGTTTTGTGAATGTCAAAATATGACCAATGTATGCCTACTGGACAAATGGGGTAAGAAGAAGTATCTTAGAATATAGATAGAGGATGTGATGAGGCAACATGCGAGGTCAAGCCTGGGCCATCCTCCCATCCATTAGACATGGTGGTTTCATATAAGATTTAGCTAAAACACTAGTTATCTTTCTTTTGGGAGGTGTAAGTAGAATTATTATAGGGAGATATAAGGAGATTATGTGATCATATAATTGACTTGATTATAGCATTGATCCATTATTTATTGGTAGGTCTAATAATATTATTGCATAACACATTGACTACACATCTACTTTAGCAGTGGTATTGCTTCATTTAGATGACACTATATTTTGAGAGCACTTTTACCATGGGATGGAACTTAGCTTTGTCACTATGTTGTCAAAACATAATAATAAATTGTTTACACATGTTGCTTACTATAAATATACATCATCATAATATATTTGTATTTTCAACTAATTGGGGTAGATTTGGATGATAGTATGAAATATCCAAAAATAGGATAAAACCCTTAATTTTAATTTATTTGAACAAACCCTAGCTAAAATATATTTTTTGATTTTTATTTAAAACCTTAGTGATCCAACCCTCACATACTATTGTAATTAATTATGTTAAACCCTATCAATAAAAATAATTTCAATGATGAATAAGGCATGGAAAGAGAATTTGAATCCTCAAACCCTAAACACCACACGGGCTGGAAATTTACAAAATCAAATAGGTACTTTTCCACCCCAAAATCACCTTATTTTATGATTTAATAATTACCAAAAAATTATAAAATATTTAGTTGATATAATACCATTTTATATCATGTTTTATAAATAATTATTGGTAAAATTACAAAAAAATAATTGAAATATTATGCAATATTAAGATATACAAATTAGGCCAATTAAGCCCTAGAAAATGTTGCAAACAATCCCCAATGGGGGTCACCCAACTATAAAAAATAGATAATTATGTCCTTATCCATGCAACCCTAGGACAAAGGGTCTTCAATAAGTAAACTCAAATTTAACCCTAATTAAATGGGTCTTTAAAAAGTAAACTAGTTTTATGTCCATAAACAACTCTAAAACCCTTTGTGTGAATCCCCAAAGTAAGTCACCACACTTCCCAATGTATTTGCCATACTTCACAAGGTGTATTTTTGGTTATTTTGAATATTCAAACTCCAGATGATCATCTAAAATGATGCTAACCTAATCATAAATTATAAGGTTTCATCCCTATTCCTCTTTAGCTTTGAAGGTTTTCATCTCCAAGTCTTGGGTTAAGATCTTTATGCCTAGTCCATAAAATTCAAATATCATAATTACATAACCTCTCAAAATGATCCTCCACTCTATTTTATACCAATTATCCTAAGGGGTGCATTCCATTTTGGAGGGAAGACATTTTTAAAATATTAAAAGAGTGATCCTTATAACTCCCACTTAAGCTCTTGGGTGCCCATGATCCTCAAAAGACCCTAACTTAATTGAAAATTACTATAATAAAGTACTTTTTGCATATTTACCTTAAAAACCCAAAAAAATTCCATTTTATTTCTTATTCCCTTAGCCATTGGTAAATAAAACAAGGATAAGGGTATTCATTTGTTTTATGTTCAAAAGGGGGATATGAAAATCCTCCCCACCCAAAATTACTTGTACTCAAGAAATAAAAACATCCATGGAGTTATCCCAATAATTTCCTTTATGTACAATCCACATATAGATGTTTCCTATGGAAGAGAAACCTCATTTGGTACCCCTTTACTACTATACCTTAAAAAAATTATCCACCCATATGTGATATAAATAGTGCTACAATATAGGGTAGTCCTTCTTCCTCCAAACCAAAGGTGGCAAAATTTATACTTGTTGTTTGATAGGCGCTAGCCCTTAACACTCTCCCAATTAGCCACTAAAATCAAACCCTTTTCAAACAAGTGGCTACCCTAAGTTCATTATTCATTAATAAAAATATAATAACTATTAAGGCCATCAAAGATGACCTTCCATCTCTTACTCCCATACTTTCCATGGGCTGGAAGCTTACTCCTTATGGCTGAAATCCCATCTTTCACCCTTTTGATTGTGTGATTCCTTGGTTTGGGTGAGAAGGCCTCAAAAATAAATTTTAATTGGATGTTTTTAGGGTTGTGTATAAATTTTAAAACCCTATATTATACATTAAACATAAGGAAACTGACAAAATAAAACCCAAGTTTTTAGTTTACAACCCTAAATTAGCCAAGAAACTTAAAGCTATTCATATCAAATGACTCCCTAGGTACTTACCATATGCACCATACTCTCAAGGAGCCTGATATGTGTCTATAAATCATATTTAATAATATAGAATATTCATGAACACCATCATAATGGGATGTGATGTAGGAGCATCAAGACATGATCCATTCCCATGATGTAAATACAATGAACTATGTTTGCATTACATCTCAATTTCTCATTAAGCTGATTTACCTAATTATCCATGGATTATTATGGTTGTTAAATTGATTAGTTAATTATTAACTAAACTATAAGTCATGATATGTTATGAGACAATTATACATTACTTTGATTTCATGATTTCATTGCTATGAGTTGGCTATATTTTGAATTTTGTACATTATTATTTTATGGTATATATATCATGATGTATTGGGTTAACTACCTTATTATCATGAGTTATATGCACTTCATCCCTTAGATCATGATGGAGGGATAACATCAGCTCCATGTGATAATTTAGTAGACAAAAATGTATTTGTAAAAAATGTAGTATATTAAAAATGTAGTATGACAAAAATGTCACGAGGGGTAAAACATAGAGAGGAAAAATGTAACAGTATTGGTAATGTCACATAAATGTCATGAAGATCATAATTGGGAAATTTTAGTGATTATCACATTGTTTATTTGTTGTCTAGTTCATTTTGGTGATAGTAGTTAATATTTCATGGTCGAAAAGTAATGCACCAAATCTATAAGCAAAATAATAGAGGAAAAAATGATTTCATGAGTTTGGACCTTTAATTAAAAGTTGTGTCATCTTCTTTATGAGCACATATTTTAATATGTTTTGTTCTTACGATGTTTTGTCTTCACTATATTTTTTCCTTACTATTTTTATCCTCACTACATTTTTCATGCTATGTTTTTAACCGCTATATTTTTTCCCACAATTTTTTTTATGGATGTCATAGCATCATCAGAGAGGGTGACATAGATGGAGATGGTAAAGGATGATAGAGGAACTAATAAACCGATGCAAACACCACATTATATTTTATATCTTATATACATTATGTGTTTGTATTATTAAATTTAGTACATTTTTAAAGTTAATTATAGTTTAATATTAGATTTTACATGTTAGTGAATGTTAGTTTAAGTTTAGTACATTAATATGGAATAAATATTGTATGTGATTTCATTGTGTATTTTTTTACATATACTTAGTGTATAATGTTTTGATATTATTATATAAGGTTACTTTACTTGTATTTATTTATGATTATGGAAATGTAAATGTAGTAGATTATATCTAGTTACTATTATATATAGACTAAAAAAATGTCTTTACAATGTTTTAAAACATTAAGCTTACTATTATTGATATTTGAGAATATAAATATACGCCTTAAGATATCAAGATAATGAAAGACATAGATAACCTATGTAAACTAGTAAAAACACAAACAATTATATTGTTATGATTAAAATAAATAATTTTTTGTTCTATCATCTTGATATAAAAATATAATTGAAATTATGTTGGTCATATTTACATAAAAATAAAGGAGATAATTACCTTTTATAATTATTGAAGGAGGTTGAATTATCCTAAATACTATCCTAAGATCTAAGTCTAAGTTTTGTAAATGATTTAACTATTTTTGGAATTTTAGAATCTTATTCTTAATTTATTTAAGGGTTTGGAATAGTAAATCGGTAAATAATATTGCAATAATTCAACCTCTAATTTGTATAATTTATTTATATTTTTAACCTTTCTATAATAATAATAAATATGGATAAAATAAGATTTAGATTAAAATGAATTGAAATAATTATTTCAAAGTCTGATATTGGCTATGTAAGACTGGGACAGTGTCACAAATCAAGATTTGGCTTTCATTTTGTGAAAAGATAAGAGCACTAAAATAGGATACCCTAGGGTCTGGTGTTATTTTCCTCATATACCATTGTTGTCCAAACTACTTGTAGAGACCTAAGTTTTTTGGGTTTCATTCGCTATCCCTATATGAGTCTACTTATGAAATCTCAACTATTGAAAGTCTATATAACTCCTTATAGAGCTGATTTAATATTCAAACCCTAGACTTCATTATGATTTGATAAAATTTGAGAAATAAGGGGGGTTAGTGTGTGTAAGATACACTGAACATGTATCCACACCCTTTATGTGGTCACACTTCCTACATACCAATACTTCAAAGAGGGATAAAGCGATATGTAGTTCTTCCATTTAATGTGCTTTGTGTAAAGTGTAATGTAAATAAAAAAATTCTAAATTAGGTGTGCTTGAGGTGGCTAGGGACTAGTGTGAGGATTTGGATATGCTTGTAACTATATTGGATGGCTATATGTAGAGAATAGGGAAATTTGATTTAGTAGTTTTTATTTTATTATTGTTTGCTTTGTAATATTTGCCAACCTCCTTCTAAATGAACTTTGAATGGGATTTTGTAGAGATATATTGGTCATGGGTTGAATGTATTTATGCTTAGGATGAAAAGATGAAGGATAGAAACTAGAAAGAAATAATAGTTGAAGCTTAAAATGCAATTGGATAAGAGCATCAAAATATGACATCCTAAGGTCTGATGTTATAGTCTATGTTGGGCATTCCTATCCTATAGATGTGGGACCTAAGGGATAGGAATGGCCTAGGAAATGTTACTTGGCTGAGGTTGAATGATTGTTTAGAAAGATCAAGATGACTAGGAATAAGCAAAAAGATGTCTAATATGGTCTTGAGAGAATGAAAGGAAGACCTATGGGTTGGGTGTCATAAGACACACTCATGCTACCAATTTTGACACTTTATATGACTAAATTTATAGTGATGCTACCAATTTTGACACTTTATAGTGATGCATCAAAGTGAAATACTAGGATAAAGGAAAAGTAAAAAGTGTACTTGAACTTACTTTTAAGGGTGAAGCCCATGAAGCTGTGTAATGCTAGGTGTGTGTAGAGAAAAAAAATTTTGAAGTGTAAATCTACAAAACAAAATTAGGAGTAGATCATTCTTACTAGACATGTTATGTCTAAAGTAAAAACATACAAAATCTAGGTAAAAGAGAGAGGAAGAGAAAGGAATGAATTCACCTCATCGAGTATGCAAACCAATACACCACCTATTATGATCTTGAGTGATGCTGGGTATGTGCTAAATGATGTTGTAGCAAGAGTAATATCATGAATGGAGCTAAGTGCTCAATTCCTCAAAAGTGGCTCAACAATGTAAAGGCTATTCCTTTAGCTCCATCATCACCCATTAAGTGAAGTTATGTGATCATGCATGTGTTAATTGATGTTTGGACTGTGTGTCCAATCCATCTAAGTAGGTGGCTCAAGAATACAAAGGCTAGCTAGTATTTTAAATCCATCATTGTCCCATAAAGTGAAGCTATGAATTAATATTCATATGAATGCATGTCACATAAGATGGCTTCAAAATCCAATGAATGTTTTGTAACTTAAAAATGTGGCATGGATAGCTGAATGTGTCCTAGAAATTAGGCCACTCTTGGCCATTCAAAATAGGTGGAGATTAGGTTTGTATGAAAACCACTCCAAAAATAGGTAATAGGCTTATATGGAATCCAATCAAGAATGATTCCAACCACCTACAGATGGAATAAGGCACACAAATTTTGAGAATACCTAGGTAATGTACTAAACTCATAAAGAAAATAAGTTAAATGTGCCATGCACATTACCCCCAATCACTGGTGTCTGTAACATGGATTCTGATCTAGAAGTTATACCAAATACCATATCTAAAACTAGAAATGAGATCCATCATGCTATGCATGATGCCCCATATATTTGAATTCTCTAAGAAAAACTATATTGAAACCACTGATTCTAAACTGTTGTTGACAAAATTGTAACTAGTCTTACCTTTTTATCTATTTTTGGAAAATCTAGTTTTTTTATTTGGATAGGAGCACCAAAATAAGACACCCTACTATCTGGTGCTATAGTCCAAAGTTTTTGCTCTTATCCTATGCTGATTTTGAAGACTATTTTGTAATTATCACTATCTATCTAGTCTATTTTTCTTGGTTTAAACTCTGGTTACAATTCTAGGTGTTCTAAAAACTAATTTTTTGATTTATAAGAGCTTTGATATCTTTGACAAAACCCTTGTTTATTTCCCCTCTTTTGAGTGTAGGAAAGAAGACCCTATAATGTCTACCCTAAAAATAAATATCCCTAAAAGTGTATTATTCTACAAAAATACATGATTTAACAATGATAATTAACAAGATATCTAAAATTTACAATGGAGATAAATAAGTGTATGCCTAGATATATGTAACAATGTAATAACATGTGCAATGTACTGAATTGAAATTGGAAGTGTTAGTTGTTATTTTTTAGTGTTTATTTATCAAAGAGATATGGATCATGATATCCATCATGGCATCTAACCAAACAAGTTAATGCATGATGTGGATCATGGTATTGCAAATAGTCAAGAAGCAATTGAGCAATAAGCACACAAGGCAAAAATCAAGAAACATACAAGAGTGGAAAAGGGGCCAAGGAAATAAGGGACATGGGCACATCTCACTCAAACTTGGAAATAAGTATACAAGGCATGTTTAAATACCACATACACATACAATTGAAATAAGCAAGGTTGGCACAAGGACAATAGACATATATAAGAGCAAAATTAAAGGATATTGGAAAATGTCCTAAGGCACATGCAAGAGACAAAATAATAACTAAGAAATACAATCACATCTAGCTACACAAAGCAAGGAAGGAAAACATGTAAATGCTGAAAATACAATTGCATCTAACTAATCAAAGAAAGAAGTGAAAGTATGCAAAACATGGAGTATAATACTAGGTATATGCTAAGAAATACATAAGTGCTATATACTACTGAGTGTCAATAGAATAATCTATGTAAGCTATTAAGTAATGTACATCATCATGATAAATAAAGTGTGTGGTGTAGGAATGACATACCCTGGATGGTGTAGTCATGTAAAAGATGCCCTCAGTGGATAAATATGTCGATGCATGTCTCAAATGTAGAATTAGGATACCCCTCAATAGGTATAGTGAAGAAATAAAGTATCTAGGTGTCACTGTACACACTTAAAGAAGATCAAGTGAAGCATAGTAATATAGATAAATTGACAAACAATAGCATAAAATAACAAAATGTAAGCCTATCCTAGTAGTAAAAAGGTAAAGCATGAATAATGCATACAATTGAAATGTTTTTGGTGTTTTTGATATATTTAAATGTTTTTGTATTTTTAAATTTTGAATTTTTTTATATTTTGAAATTTTGTATTGTTTTTGGTATTTTTGAAATAAGCTTTGTACAATCAATCATAAGGAGACTATGTACAATCAAGTGAAATGAAGCTATATACAAGTAAGACTAAGAAGAAATGATACTAATCAATGAGTCTCATGAGAGACTCCCTAGCATGGTGTCTTGTATCAAACAAAGTAATCATGCATGATCATGAAGCATGATGGAGAGGCTAAGCCTATAAATCTAAAAGATTTGTATGTTGTAAATGTTCTAAATTCTTTATAGTGGAAACTAACTATGGAGTCCCTGTGTAACTCTAAGAAGTGGATGCAACTATAGGGATCTTAGGGACCTATATGGTAGTAGGATAAGCTATATGAACATGTGATTTGTGTGTATAGGTATGAGACATCAATGATAAAATCCTAAGTGTGAATACTATAGATGGAAACTATCTAGAGTCCTAAAACTATCGATACTCTAAAAGAGGCCTCCATGGAAGTGTATGAAATCTCTATGTTGGTGAGGAAGGCCTCAACTATGTGTGAATCTAAACTAGAAGAAGAAATTTAACTAGTGGAGAAGTTGAAATTGGTGACTATAAGTAGGAGATGGCTCTGAAGTAGGGAGTGGTAACTCCTATGGAACTCCATGAACTATACCAACCTAATTAGCATGAATGAATTTCATGTATTTGTGAACTATAGAAGGTATTGCTTGAAGTTTATAAATCCATGGTTGACCAAGTAACTATTATAAATTAGATATACATAATTTGTGAAGATGCAAATATCTCTTCATCTAAGTGGCATAATGGACTCACCTCTAGGATTGTGGGCATCTTAAATAATGAGGTGAGTCTCTAGATAGGGCTAGCTCCCTTAATGTACCACTTAGGATTGAAAATACTACTAAATTTGGGGGGTGAAAAGGGATAGATATAAATGAAATAAAAATAACCTAAGGGAGGTTATACACCAAATAGATTGATTACATCGAACCATATGCATATTACACTTTAAATCAAAGGACAAACTAAACATACACTCTCCAATCTATGTCTTATTGCATTAATGTTACATTATGAGGTTATGGATGAATGTGCAAAGCTAGGAGGACTATAAAAGAGGCCTTGAATGGCATTGATGAATATAATAACTCACTTAAACTTTGACATTTCTTAGAACACATCACATGCCTTATAAGAAGAAGCTATAAATAAGTGAGAGAATGTGACAACTTGCTAAGGAATCCATAGTCTTCACTAAGAAAATTCAACAATCAAGTAAAGTATACTATGAAAAATCATGGAAGATGTAAAACTTAATCATTTTATTGATCAAAATGTATAAAAATTATCAAGGCTTCACCATACTCAGGTGGAACATCTAATCCAATGGCCAAAATGGCTAGTTCTTATAGAACTTGTGAGAGAAAGGAGAAGAGACAAGTCCAAGGGTCACAAGGACACTTGTCAAGATGAGATAAGTAGTTAATTGTGCATGTGAAAATAATATGTGATGAACCATGCAAGGTCAAGATCTACAAGTGTCAATCCAAGGCATAAACTTTGTGAAAAGTGGTATAAAACTCCTCATTTTGCATAAAAAACTACCTTCATGATTACCTCTATTTGAATGTCCAATACATAATTATGACCAAGTATAATTATTTTAATATAGGTTAGGTACATCAGATATTCATCTCCATGAATTTTTTGTATGCCTAGTTTTTTAGAATCAATTGGAAAGGAACCATCATCATCTGTTGTCTAAAAAGAAATCCTTTCATGTACCCTACACACTTGTCATTAAATTTGGTTTTATTTTCTCATTAAAACCCATGGGAGGGATTTAATGACATGTTTCAAGGCCCTCTATGGCCTTAGAAGCATCAGGGACACCTTAAATTCAAATCACTTGAAGTTTTCCATCATCTTCACTAGTTTGTCTAATAGGCTAGTTTTGATTGGTTGAAATGAAGTAGATGGTTTGTAAACTTATAAAATTTTAAAAATAATAAAATTTACATATTATGTTATTATAATTCCTAATATTTCCTCCAACATTTTTTCATCTCTTGACTCATTATAAAACCTACAAAACACATAAAATAGTGAGAAAAACTCTATTTTGTACCATGTCTGTATAGTTTCGTATAACTAGTTGGCATGTGAAGTATATTTAGGGATTATTTTTTAACATAAAATAGGTTTAATTTTCCAAATATTCCAAAATATTTCATATCCAACTCCATTTTCTCAAATTGGTCCTAGTTGATGGTTTAGTAGGGTTTTAGGCCTGTTTTGAGTATCAAGGTTTGTTCATAAACTCTAACATATAAATTGTAGAAAAATTACAAAAAAAAGATTTTAGGGGACCATAATAACCACTAAAAACTTATTTTTACACCATGCATATCCTCAAAAAATGTATGAGCAATTGAAGTTGCCTATTTGAGCTTGTTTTCCCATTTTGCATAAGTCTATGTGGTTTTGAGCTCAAAAGTGGCTATAGTTATGTTTATTACGCATTTAAAAAACTCAAAAACTTATATTTTGAACATAAAATCATTTTTTAATCCATTTATATGTTCATATCATGAGAAGGGTGAAGATGGTTTTCCATTTGGACCTAGGCTTCATCATGCATAACAAGCCTATCTGCAACTTCTGTAGGTTTAGACCTCCAAGGTGAAAATATTTTAATTTAAACAAATTAAAAAACTCTAAAATTATATAAAATACATTTCACAACTAATTTTATATTTCACTTAGGGATATAATTGAGATTGACCCCTTGTTTGGACTCTAAGCCAAAACTTGCCTAGTAGGCTTGCTTGCAACCTTTGAGGGTCTAGGGAATTTTGTTTGGTTTAATCCTCTTATTTTTGGTTATTAATGTTTTAATATATGTAATAAATCTTATCAATCCTACATAAACTTTCCAAATAAATCCTTATCTATCCATAAACCATTTTTTTCCAAAATTATCAAGGTTTGCATTGAGGGGAGTGCCCTCTATTTGAGACAAAATAGAAGGCACTCCACCTATTTTATCATATAAAATGAAAGTTTGGGGAGGTTATCAAGGTTAAAAATACCATATATACCGAATTTTATCCCTTTATGACATCATTTTCTCTTCCAAAAACATTGAAAGCTGAGATAGACTGTTAGAAGTGAGATTGTGTACGGGTTAAAGGGATAGATTGGTCTTTACTTTCTTGGAACTCTTCCTCTATTCAATACCCACTATGAGAGGTATATATATTATATAATACTCACAAAATATATAATTAATTCAATATTATAACACTCTAACCCATTTATACTCATGTATACTCTTCAGTTCACAAGATGATGTTACCCCTCCTAACTGTGTTACTATTTTTTCCCCACTTTAATGGTGATCCATGCATGATATTGAATTATAGAAAATGTTAATAGTATTATTGAGGATCTCATAGGATAATATTGTGTTTTATTGAAATCTTTTTCTCCCCTTCCTAACTTAGTCCAGTACTTAGACACGTTATTTTAGTTTTAGTGTCACTTATAGTCATAACTAACTATGTTGGGGTAGAACATGGGTCCACCTATTGATGAAGCCTATATATTGGTATTGTATCTATGAAATAACACTTTTAATTTTTCCTTGAGTTAATTTCACATTATTTTTAACACATATGTTTCACCTTCATGCTTTCCAACCTCTAGACACATTCTTTCCACTCACTGCCTGACATAGTCATTTAAGGTTGGTTATAGGTGCCATTTGCTTCCATTTAGCTTGTCTATGATGTTAATAGACTCTCCTTGAATTTTTATGGTTATTTGGTAGGTTTTTGAACTATAAATAAACTTTGAAAGGCTTAGGACATCATTTTAGCATAAAATATAAGGTCACTGGCTTGACTGTGATACCTGGCCCTTTAGTCTTTGATTACAGGTGAAAATTAGCCTTAATTTAGCCTGGTTAGGATGTGTAACTGTCTTCCATGAAACATGACGTAATAAACCATTCATTTACACTTTAATTCATTTTGAGTTTACTAAAACAACATCTAAACACCTATATTAGTGCCCTATCTACATTCCCAACTATAGGTGCATGTTAGGATTACTTGTACGGACTAAGAATGGTTTAGGAGACAAACATGATGAGTTACCTTCATTTCAATGGTCTCTTGAGTCCTTGATTCTCCTTGAAAAAAATAAAACCATATAAATATGTTATCAAGGTCAAAAAATACAACTTTTGGATGGACATAGTTTCTTTTGAAACTATGCCTATAGATAACATTGACTATTTTTAGTGTCTTTTACACAATTTTAAGGTCTCCTAAAACCATCCTTCATTTGATACCTGCCCTTATAAATTTTTAAGGTGATTTAAAATACTATTGGTTACAAACCCATTATAATGCCATAAAATTTCATATATCTATGTTAAATATCATTCTCAAAACCCTCCAGGATCTTTATTTTCCTTTTTTAGGGATTGCAAACCTGAAATAATCAACTCATACTAGAAAGTGTTCTATGCTTTCACCTTTTCAATTGACACTCTTAAATGAGTCTATAATGATTCAAAACCAAATTTTAGGATATCAAATTAATTTTATCATGCTTAAAATTTCCAACACAAATACCTCTATCCTTTATTCAGACCACCTAGAGGTGGACATTATCATATGCAGATAGTAGGGAAGAATTGAAACAATATGTGTGTTATATGAGTCCTAAAATTGGCATGGTAATTGTTTAAAATTTTTAAATTAATATATTATAACTTATAATTTAATTTAAAAAGTATTAAAAAATTCCATTCAATGTGAAATTATCTTCCAAACACCTAGAACAAGGCATGTAACATGTTGAATGATTGTTCTAGCATGGTGGAGACATGGTTTTCTTATCAAAATATGGGGGTGTGAGACCAAAACCTATAAATATGTGAAAATAATGGAATATTAAAATATAATACACCATTTTACATTAAAATTAAGCCTCATAATAGAATACAAAATTCTAAAAGTAGTGAAAATGGCTGAAACTGCACATAATGATCTGATCTTGTAAAATGAGTTAATTAGAAAATAAAATAGAATAAAAATGTGAAAAAATCCATGGATAAAATGATAAAAATTATTAAAAATTCTTTGGAATCAATATTATCATCTATATTGTACAGATTTATCCAAACCTAGGCAAAACCTAAAAGATGCACAGATTGATAGGTACATTTGCACAATCAACTTCAAATAAATGATTCATAAAGCATAGTTGATCATTATAAAAAATATTTGTATGAAAATTGATGTATATAAGTTTAAAAAAACCTCCTATAATCATTCTACTTGAAACCCTTTCTACTGGTTGTACCAAGTACAAACCTACAAGTAACTTTTGTATGCCAAGAAAAACAAAAGTAGAGTAGAATGGTTTTGGATTAGAAATATAAATTTAAAATCATTAAAAATATGTATTTTATTTTATTAAGGTTAAATTACATTCAATAACCCTATCCCACATGGAACACTTCCCAAACAAGTTGTATAAGTGCCATTTTCTCTCTTTTGCTCAAGAAAACTATCCTTTCTTCTGCATAACCTACCATATTTCAGTTTTTTCAATTAATTAAAACTTAAATGGACACATGGGATATGAAATAATCTATTTTAACCTTGAAATTTCCTAATAAACCCATACAAAACATTAAATTCCCCCTTTTTGACCCTTAAAATGACTCAAAATGATAAATGGACATAAAAAACTAATTAGCCAAAGCTAATATAACATTAAATGGCACCAAATGACCTATAAAATACCTCATGACATGATATTAGACCCCCTAAAACACATAAAGGTCAAGTGTTTACCTAGGAGTGCCCCAATTTGAGTTAAAAGTCAAATTTAGTCAACAAATTGATGACTCATAGGAGTAATATGCCTACTATACTAACTCGACTAGTAGCCTTATCAGTCCATTGGGATTATGGACTCATCTAAGGACTAAGACAAACAATAAGAATCCTACCATTTACCAAAAACCTTTGATCAAGACAAGCTACTAATGATGACATCTACCACATATAGGAAAGGACACACACAAAAGCAAATAAACTAATAATACACACACACACACACACATGTGCTCAAAGCACTTAGGGGAAATAGAAAAAAAAATATTATTTAAAACTAAAAACCAAACATATCTCCATTTCTAGGATCAAAGGGAAAGTTTCTTAAATCTCCTTTTGCATGAGATGGATGAGAATGCCAAGCATGTTGCTCTTTAGATTGAAAATTAATGGACCAGACCTATTCCTTAGCACTTCACTTGACTTGTTCTAAAATATATAATCTTAAAATGTGTCTCCAATGTAGAAATATTCCTCTTGACCTTGTACAAATACCTCATATTGCTACCCACTTTATTTTTCATGGTCAACTTGCATCCTTTTTGTAGGCATGGACTCAAAAGGAATGATTTTTTGTTCCTTGAAATATGGATGCCAATATATTTTTGTCTTGACCTTCAAAGGTTTTTGTGTATTTTTTTCTTACTCACCTATGACATGTTGGATAATTTCATCTTTCTCACCATCACTTGTAACCATCTCAAAAGGAGTTGTAGACCCTTTGAGAGATTTAAACTCTTTGTAAATGTCTTCAAATATTTGCCATAAGTCATATTCACTTTGATCTACATCATGAATGAGAACATCAAGAGAAAATCCTTCATCTTCTTCTTTATATTCTAATAGGACATCTTCCAAGATTTCTTCTTCAACACAAGGAGTGTATGCCTCATCATTAACCAAACAAGGAGATTCAACATAAGATCTCACCTCTTCTTCATCACGTAGGACCTCTTAAGGGTCTTCAAATTATACCTCAATTTTCATAATATAATATTATTTTTCAAGGGATGAAACATATTCAAACTCCTACCTAGTAATGCCAAGATTAGGCATCTTGAAATCTGGTGACCTAACCCAATAAGGTTGCTAAGGAGTTGCATATTTTTAGGTAAGAGTTTTGAATTTTCTTCAACCAATTTATCTTCTTGAGGTTCCTACACCATAGGTCCATCAAGTAAAAGGGTGATTGGATGAGGACAAAAGGAACTATTTGGTGGAGGTGGAACATAAGGTAAAAAATTAGATTAAAAATACAAAGTAAGAGTTTATTTTGGCAGCTCTTGAGGAAGGGGAGGTATAGACCTTGAGTTAAAACCACTTGATTTTATTCCTTCCACTTGACCATCACCTCATTCACATCTAATTTTGTTTTATTAATCTCTTGAAGAAGGTTATATGGGGTGTGTTTAGGCATAGGATCTTCTTTTGGATCTAAACCTTCCATCTTACCTTGAATTAACAACCTCATCTTTGAATCTAACTCCTCAATTTTCTTGGCTAGGTTTTCTTGGAAATGTTTCTCTTTAAGTTCATAGGAATCATCATGAGCATAAGGAATACATGAGGGTTGACATGGATCACAAGAAGCTTCTTAAGGAAGGGTGGGAGGGAATTGCAAAGGATCAATTCCATTCTCAACTTCACACTCTTGGACAATGCTTTTATCTTCTTCCCCCCCCCATGATTCTACTATATTGTTCCAACTTAGGATATTAGAATTGGAAGGATCTTTTTTATGTGGTGGGGATGGAATGTGAGAGGGAAATGAGGGTTTGAACTTCACTTCATTTTATCCCAACATGAAGTATTGCATATGCATATTTTCCAATTTAATATGCCTAATAAGATTAGATTCAAACATAAGGTTTCTCTTTTCAATTTTCTCCTCTAACTGATTGGGAAAAGGATGACTTTGATAAGATTGATTTGGCTCATGAGTAAGGTTCATGTATGGATAGTAGGAAACTTTGGGAAGTGGATATGAATATTGATAGGTATGGTGAGGTTTCCTTTCATGAAACCTAGCCTATCCTCTAAGGAAGAAACTAGACCACTCACATCAAACATCTCACTTGTGATCCTTTACCAATTGGCTCTTTCAATAGGTACCCATTCTCTCTTGACTAACTATAATGTATTTCTCACTTTATGGATAAAGTTATTATAAATGTCTTCACCACATCCCCTTTGAGTATCAATATCCAACATATATCTCTCATAGCCCAAGAGTGTCTTCTTGAATTTGTAAATGGGTTGGCTTAAGGAGTGGCTAGATTGACTAGGAGGAGAAAAAAATTAAGAAGGTTGGTTATAGGACTGATATACCTCATACATGGTTTGATAAGGATCATATTGGAGCTAATTAAATTCATATTGAGGCTGTTAAGGATCATGAAAATATTAACCAAGGACTTGTTCATATTGAGGGGGAATGACACAAACTTGAAATATCTCACCAACTTGTGTAAACAAGAACTCAACATCAAAGTCAGCCATGAAACTTCATTAAAAGAAAGAACACAAATTAAAAATGTTACCATCAATATTCAAAGGATAACCTAGGTTTTTTTACTATTTGATATATCTTTGGAGTCATCATTGATGCTTGAATAGATGCCTCCAAAGGCTGATTATTGAGAGACAACACCAAAAATCTCTCAATCTCATGGAATAAGAGTCCCACCAGGCATTCCAAAAATTATTGTCACTTAGATATGCACCCTTTGAGAAGATGAAAATATATCTTCATCTAAGTGGCATAGTGGTATCACCTCTAGGATTCTGGGTAGCCTAAGGAATGAGGTGAGTCTCGAAATAGGGCTAGCTCCCTTGATATACCACTTAGGATTGCAACTACTCCTGACTTTGGTAAGTGAAAAGGGAGAGAGATAAATAAAATAAAAATAAACTAAGGGAGGTGATCAAACAAATATATTTATTAAATCTAACCATATTCATATTACACTTTAAATCAAAGGATAAACTAAAAATACACTCTCCAATCTATGTCTTCTTACATCAATGTTACATTATGGGGTTATGGATGAACGTGAAAATATATAAGGACTAGACAAGAGGCCTTGAATGGAACTAATGAAGAGAATAAATCACTTAAATTTTTAAATTTATTGGAACACATCACATGCCTTGCTATAAGAAGCTACAAATAGGTGAGAGAATGTGATAACTTGCTAAAGAATCCATAGTCTTCACTAAGAAAATTTAACATTCAAGTAAATCACACTATAAACAGTCATGGAAGAGGTAAAAATTATTCATTTTATTTATTCAAAATGTATACAAATTATCATGGTTTTTCCATACTCATGTGGAACATCCAATACAATGGCCAAAATGGCTAGTTCTTATAGATCTTATGAGAGAAAGGAGAAGAGAGAAGTCCAAGGGTCATAATGACACTTGTAAATCTAAGAGAAGTATTTAATTTTACATTTTAATATGATATGGAATGAAACATTCAAGGTTAGGAGCTACAAGTGTCAATCCTAGGCATAAACTTCATGAAAAGTGGCATAAAACTCCTCATTTTACATAAAAAAATTGCCTTCATGATTTCCTTTATTTGAATGTCTCATTATTGACTATGACAAAGTATTATGATTGTAATATATGGTATGGAAATAATAAATGTATCTCCATGCATTGGTTACATGCTTGGTCTTCTTTAATCAACTATAAAGGAACCATCATCATCTGTAGTCTAAAAATAACTCCTTTTAGGTACCCTACACTCTTGTCATCATATTTAGCTTCAATTTATCATAAAAATCCATAGTAGGGAGTGAATGGCATGTTTTAAGGCCCTATATGTCCTTATAATCATCATGGATACCTTAAATTTAGCTCACTTAAAGTTTTCCATCTTCATTAGCTTATCTAATAGGCCAATTTTAATTGGCTGAAATGAAGTAGATAGTTTGCACACTTATAAAATTTTCCAAAAAAATATATGTCCATAGTAAGTTATTATAAGTCCTAATATTTCCTCCAAATTGTTTTCATCTCCTAACTCATTATAGAAACTAAAAACATGTAAAATAGTGAGAAAATCCTTGTTTTGTAGCATATCCATATAATTTCATACAACTAGTTGTCATGTGAAGTATCTTGAAGGAGTCACTTTCAAATTATAATAGGTTTCATGGTCCAACTATGACATTAAATTTCATGTCTAACTCTATTTTCTCAAACTGGTCCTGGCTAAAGGTTAAGTAAGGTTTTATGCCTATTTTGAGTCTTAAGGTTTGTTCATAAAATTATGACATCCAACTTGTTGAAAAATTCCACAAAAATTATGTTAGGGGATGCTAATAACAAACTCACAACTTCTTTGGCGACCATGCATATCCTCAAAAAAGGTATGAGCAATTGAAGTTGCCTATTTGAGCTTGTTTTCCCATTTTTCACAAGTCTAAGTGGTTTTGATCTCAAAAGTGGTTGTCTTGATGTTTATTATGCACTTAAAAAACTCCAAAAACCTATATTTTGACCCTAAAAGCATGTTTTAATCCATGGAGATGTTAATCTCATGACAAGGGTGAAGATGGTTTTCCATTTGGACCTAGGCTTCACCATGCATAACAAACTTGTCTTCAACTTATATAGGTTTAGACATCTAAGGTGAAAATATTTTCATGTAAAAAACTCAAAAACCTCTAACATGATCTAAAAGACATGTAATAACTAGTTGGAGAGTTTAATCAGGGATATAATTAAGATTGACCCCTTGTTTGGACTCTAGCCCAAACTTGCCTAGTAGGCCTACTTGCAAACCTTAAGGATCTAGGGTATTTATTTTGGTTTAATCACTCTTGCAATTTTTTATTCATGTTGAAATATATGTCATACATATTATCAATCCTCCCTACAAGGTAAAACCAACTCTTTATCTACCCATCAACCATTTTTCTCCAATTTTTTTAAGGTTTGCATTAAGGGGAGTGCCCTCTATTTGAGACAAAATAGAGGGGAATTAGTGATAAAGACCTTTTAAACAAATTTGAGCCCTTTATGACATCATTTTCTCTTTAAAAAACACTAAAATTTGAGATAGACTACTAAAAGTGAGACTGTGAGCATGGGTTAAAGGGATAGACTACTCTTTCCTTTCTTAGAACTCTTCTTCTATTCACTACCCATTATTAAAGGTATATATATTATCATAATCATAAAATATATAATTAATTCAATATTATAACACTCTGACCCCTTTATACCCCTACATACTCTTGTGTTTACAAGATGATGTTACCCCTCTTGACAATGTTTCTCTATTTTCCCCACTCTAATGGTGATCCATGCATGATATTGACTTATATACAATGTTCCCAAGCTTCTTGAGGATCTCCTAGGATCATTTGGTGTTTTATTTAAAGACTTGTCTCCCTTTCCTAACTTAGACCAATACTTAGACACTTTATTTTAGTTTTAGTGTCACTTATAATCATAACTGACTCTGTTGAGGTAGAATAGGGATCCACCTATTATTGAAGCCTGTATTTTAATATTTTATCTATTCCTTAACACTTATTATTTCTACATTAGTTCATTTCAAATTATTTTTAACACATATGTTTCACCTTCATGCTTTTCAACCTCTAGACACATTCTTTTCACTCATTGCTTATCACCATCATTTAAGGTTGGCTGTAGGTGCAATTTGCTTCCATTTAGCTTGTCTATGATGTTAAAAGACTCTCCTTGAATTTTTATGGTCATTTGGTAGGTTTTTTAACTATAAATAAAATTTAAAAGCCTTAATACATCATTTTAGCATCAAATATAGGGTCATTGGCTTAACTGTGATACATTGCCTTTTAGTTCAAATAGAGGCCTGTAGGTGAAAAATAGCTTTAGTTCAACCTAGTTAGGATGTGTAATGGTATTCCATGAAACATGAGGTCATACACCATTCATTTACACTATCATTCATTTTGAGTGTACTAAAACAACATCTAAACACCTATATTAGCCTTCTATCTACATTCCCAGCTGTAGGTGCATGTTGGGGTTACTTGTATAGACTAAGAATGGTTTAGGAGACAAACATGATGAGTTACCATATTTCCAATCATCTCTTTAGTCATTGATGCTCCTTGAAATAAATGAAACCATCTAAATATGTTATCAAGGTCAAAAAATACAACTTTTTGATAGAGAGAGTCTCTTTTGAAACCATGTCTATAGATAACACTGACTATTTTCAGTGTCTTTTAGGTAACTTTAGGGTCTCCCAAAACCATCCTTCATTTGATATCTTCCCTTAAATTTTTTAAAGGTGATTCTAAATACTAGTGGTTAAAAAACCAACCCACTATAATGCCCTAAAAGTCCACATATCTATGTAAAAAATCATTCTCAAAAATCTCTAGGATCTCTATTTTCCCTTTTTAGGGATTGGAAACCTGAAACAATCAACTCATGCGAGAAAGTGTCCTATGCTTTCACCTTGTCAATTAACACTCTTAAATGAGTTTATAATTCTTAAAAAACACATACTATTATTTCAAATGAATTTTTATCATTCTTCAAATTTCCAACACAAATACCTTTGTCCTTTGTTCAGACCACTTGTAGGTGGACATTATCATATGCAGATAGTAGTGAAGAATTGAAGCAATATGTGTGTTGTATGAGTCCTCAACTTGGCATGGTTATTATTTAAAATGTTTAAATCAATATCATATAACTTATAAGTGAATGAAATAGGTATTAAAACATCCCATTCAATGTGAAATTATCTTCCAAGCACTTGGAACAAGGCATACAACATGTTGAATGATTGTTCTAGCGTGGTGGAAACACAATTTTCTTATTAAACTATGGGGTTATGAAAAAAAACCTATAATTAAGTGACCCTCATGGATTTTCAACATATAATACACCATTTACCAGTCAAATGAATCCTATGTATAGAATACAACTTTATGAAAGTAGTGAAAATGGCTAAAACTACACATAATGACCTCATCTTGCAAAGTGAGTTACTTGGACTATTAAATCAACTCAAAATGTGAAAAAAATCATGTATAACATTATAAAAAAGACTAAACATCCTATAAAATCAATGTTAGTAGCTATATTATATAGAATTCTCCAAACTAAGGTAAAAACTAAAAGATGCATAGATTGATAGGCATATTTACAAAGTCATTTTCAAATAGATGATTCATAAATCAAAGTTGATAATTATAAAAAATATTTATATGAAAATGTAGGTATATGAGTTTAAATAAACCTCCTAGAATCATTCTACCTGAAACTCTTTCTACTGGCCATACCAAGTATAAACTTATAAGTCACTTTTATATGCCAAGAAAGACAAAAGTGGAGCATAATGGTTTTGGTTTATAAATGGAACTTTAATATAATTTAAAACATGGAGTTGAGCTGATAAATATTAAAGGACATCCCTTTACCCTATCCCACATGGTACACTTCCCAAGGAAGCCATTTCTCTAGAAAATTATCCTTTTTTCTACATAACCTACCATATTTTAGTTTTTTAAATTAATTAAGACTTAATTGGACACATAGGGTATGAAATAATCTTATTAAACCTTCACATTGCATAATAAACCCATACAAATCTTTAAATTCCCCCTTTTGACCCTTAGAATGACTTAAAATGATAAATGGACATAAAAAATAATTGACCAAAGTTAATGTAACATTGAATGGCACCAAATGACCTATAAAACACCTTATAACATGATATTAGACCCCCTAAAACACCTAAAGGTTAATCATTTACCTATGGGTGCCCTAATTCGACCTAAAAGTCAAAATTGGTCAATAATAACATATCAAAAACTCCTACATTGGGAACAATAGTAAATGGTGTGGCCACATGTGTTGGACCAACCTAAAGAGGAAGTAAAATATCACCCAATGAACTCTATATATTATGCATTGAATCTACTAATAACTATGTCTGTCAGGGTAATATCCTGATTTGAATATCCTAGATACTATAGTAATGTCATGTGCACATGTTCATGCTGGATCCATTGTCTATGAGAACACTATGAATGAGATGATTATGAATGTAATATATGATAAAGAGTGCATGATAATATGAATTATACTCAACTATCTCCTTCTCTAAGAAGGATATTTAAGGTATAGTTGGAACTCTAGAATTTTACACACCAATCATGTTACTAAAAGGATGTGACTCAACTAAAGGTACGCTATATGTATCTAGTGGTAGATGTACTTGATATGCATGGTGAACACCTAATGTGTCCCTTACCTCCTATTTAGAATATTATGGAAAAGTATCTGATAAATTTTTTAGAGCCTTATCTTGTGTTTGCTTTGCTTATAAAGGCTCAATTGGAGTGTCAAGATCAATAATATTTCCATCTATCAAGTCTTGTATCTTGTGTTTCAAACTAATGCATATATTTATTATGTGGCATGGTGCACTATGAAAGTCACAAAATTCATTATAATCATATCCCCATGGAAGAGGCTTTGTTGGATCAACTTTCTAAATAAGAGGGAGAGATATGATATTACATTCCAAAAGCTACTGTAAAACTCTAGGTGGAGAAACTGGTAGATTGGTAAAGGTTCACTAAGGAGGTGCTGATAAAACCACTCATGGAGGGGGATCTAAAGATACCTTGACTATAGTTTGATTCTAACTTTTTTATTATTGACCTTGACTTTGTATGGAAATTTTTTGTTACTCTTGTTTCTTGTTTTCGATATACTTGTATACTTAAGTTTGCCCATTGAAATGAATTTGAATTCCTTTTCCTTTAGTGTATGACATTATTGGTTTATGAAAAGTTGGTAGAAGACTTTGTTTGAAGAGATATTATAATTATTGATCAACCATGGGGCTAGTCATCTTAACCAAGATAGTCTTCTATCAAAGAACATAATCTCTCAGATGCTCATTTGACCTTTATTTCTATTGTGCAAATTGGGCATAAGAAACCTTATCACCAATGTTAATGTTGAAATGAGATAGGAACATGTTAGCTAAAGGAATGAATGCATTAAGCAACTGATTTAGTAGACTATAGAACCATTTTAAAGCATAATTCTTTAGACTTCATGTAAATAACTTGGTTAATAGCTAGTCATTTTCCACATAGTCCAAGCATGCTATGTGGAAATCTATCAAGTGTGTCTCTAAATATCCTTTGCCATCATATAGAGTGAGATTGGGTTGAATAAAACCTTGTGTCAAGGGTGTCAAAGCAATATGACATGCCAATGGTGTATGCATTAAAGCAAAAGAATCCAAGGCCTGTGTAGGTCTAGAAGCACCTTGCTCAATATGTAGCACCTTGGATTAAATAAATTTTATCCTTTACACAAAGGCAACCACATCAGGAGACAAAGATGTAATAACTGTAATAAGAGGTACCTCATAAGAAGGTTGTGATGCTATAGAGGGTTGTTGAGACATAGTTTCCCCTATAGTGTCATTTGTAACTGGTTACTCTGAAGGAATGAAAGACTCAACTTGCTTAGCTTTTTTAATTTCCATGATAGATTGTAAGATAAAAGTATGATCTTGGGGTTGTTCTCTGAGTCTTTCTCTAAAAATTTATAGAATAAAATATTTTTTGAGGGCAACTTCATTATCAATAATAGGTGGGAGTGGATCAAGAGTGTGATGTGGTGGATCATGAACATCAGTATTTATATCATCATTGTTATTCTCATACTGCTCATTGTCAAAATTATCCTCATGGAAATTGGTGTAATCTAGATGTGTAGGATATATAATAGGAAGCTAAACTAGTTGTTTATCCATGGTATATGGTTAGGTTGAAGGAATTTGGGTGAATTTAGGAGGGTTACCACTAAATATTTCACTTTGTCTCAAATTAAGAGATGTAAGAAGCTTAGGTGGCATAAGGAAAATAATTTAGATAATGAAATAAAATATTAAGAAAATATAATTTAAACAAAGAATTGGAATATGTATAAAAAGGGTATGAAGCTCACAAACATGTAAAGTGATACCTCAAAAGCATGAGACCAAGTATATGTAACTAGGGTTTGAAATAAAAGATTTTTAAAATTACTATGGTAAATTTTAAAAATTAAATGGGAAATTTTGATTTATGTGTAAGGTAATAGCTCAAAATCATGGGACCTAGTATATTCAACTAGGGTTTTAAAAAATGATATTTTTAAAATTACTATGAAATTTTAGAAATTAATGTGAATTTATGATTTAAATATGCAAGTAAAAAAAAAATCTAAATTTAGCAAGAAATTTTTCCTAGGGCCTCTAGGGTTTTTGTGTGCAAAAGTACCTAGTAAATTCAACTAGGGTTTGAAATAAAATGATTTTTAAAATTACTATGGATTTTTAAAAATTAATGTGAATTTTTTGTTTAAATATGTAGGTAAAAAATCAGATTTTTTTTCTAAAATTAGCAAGAAATTATCCCTAGGGTCTCTAGGGTTTTTATGCACAAAAGAACCTAGTAAATTCAACTCGAGTTTGGAATAAATGATTTTAAAAATCACTAAGAATTTTCTTAAAAATTAATGTGAATTTATAATTTAAATATTTAGGTAAAAAATTAGAAAATATTGGAAAAATTAGGAAGGAATTTTCCCTAGGGTTTTTATGCATAAACTAAATGATTTAACTATTTTGGGAATATTGGGGTCTTATTCCTAATTTAGTTAAGGATATGAAATAGTAAATCAATAAATAATATTGTAATAATTCAACCACTAATTTATATAATTTATTTATATTTTTAACATTTCTATAAATAACAATAAATATGGAGAAAGTAAGACTTATCTTAAAATGAATTGAAATAACTATTGTATGGTCTAATATTGGCTATGCAAGATTGGGACAATGTCACAAATTAGGATCTAGATTTCATTTTGAGAAAGGATAGGAGCACTAAATCAAGACACCCTAGGGTTTGGTGCTATTACCCTATTCTACTGCTATTGTCCAGACTAATTATAGAGACATAAGTTTTATGGGTTTTGTTTGCTATTTCTATGTAAGCCTACTTATGAAATTTTGACTACTTAAAGTCTATGGAACTCCTTATAGATCTAATTTAATATTCAAACCTTAGAATTCATTATGCTTTTATAAACGCTGATAAAGAAGGAGGTTAGTGTATGTAAGATGCATTGAACATGTATCCACACCCCTTGTTTGAGCACATTACCTATATACCAATACTCTAAAGAGAGATCAAACCATATTTCATTCTCCCATTTAATGTTATTTATGCAATAGTGTAATGTAGATACAAAAATGCTAAGCTAGGTGTGCTTGAGGTGGCTAGGGACTGGTGTGAAGATTTGGATATGTTTTTAACTATATTAGATGGCTATATATAGATAATAGGGAAATTTGATTTTGTGTTTTTGCTTTTATTCTTGCTTGCTTTGTAATATTTGCTGACCTACTTCTAAGTGAACTTTGAATGGGATTTTATAGAGATCTATTGGTCATGGGTTGAATGTATTTGCACTTAGGCTAACAAGATGAAGGATAATAACTATAAAAATATAACTATTGGAGCCTTAAATTCAATTAGATAGGAGTACCAAAATAGGACACCCTAGGGTCTAATACTATAGTCCAATTTGGGCACTCTTGTCCTATAGGTAGATACCTAGGGGGATAGGATTGGTCTAGTAAATGATACCTAGCTGAGGTGGAATGACCATTTGAAAAGCTTGGGATGACTAGGAATAAGAAAAAAGGTGTCTAGAAGGGTCATGAGAGCATGCAAGAAAGACTTATGGGTTGGATCTCATAAGCAACACTCAAGCTACCAATTTTTACATTTTATATGACTAAAATAAACATGTAAAAGTATAAATATCATTTTGTAAAATGATTAAAAAGTGGACTTTTGAGTAGAGTACTCAGACATGTAACATAGATTGTTAATGCAAAGTTTTGAAATGAATAAAATAATGACTAAGGATATGAGGAGAACTTGAATAAAATGAATTTAGGGCTTTCTTAAGTAATGTTAATGGAACTTAACTAGTTTTAGTCATTGTTAAAATGAAAAAAACATGATTTATGCATGGTGACTATGAGTTTGGAGAGTTTACATGTAAGACTCAATGGATGATTAGAATAGAACAAGAGGTGAGCTGAGAAGAGAATGGGAATGGTGAAAAGGAGAAGAAAATCATAGAGAAAGTAGGAAAAATAATTGAGGTTCATTTTGTCATAGATTGGAATAAAAATTAAGGTTGGTGAAGTAATTATTTTCATTTTATTAATTAAATTTTAAACATGGTTTAAATTCCTAAGGTTTATAAAATGTATGAAAATTTATAGTAGAATACATGCTTAGTCCTGTGGATGATGGTTTGTCAATCCACAAAACTAAGCCAAATACCTTCTAAAACCCTAAGACTACAAACTAGATTATTTTTGGGTGTTAAGCCATTAGGGTATAATGGATTTAATTTCATAAAAATACTATGCCCTAGCTTAAATCAAAACCTTGGTATGATGATACTATTGTGTGTGTGTATATATATACACACACACAATAGTATATATATATATATATATATATATATATATATATATATATATATATATAATTTTTGAATATTTAAAGGTATATACATGTGTGAAAAACATTTAAAATAAATATATCTATATATATAAACTTAGAATTATAAAAATGACCTATTTATTATATACATAGACACACACACATATATATTTATGTGTAAAGATATATACAAGTATGGAATGTTATTTACTAACTAGGTCGAAGTTAAAAAGGATCTCAAATGATTTAATATGGAAGTCTACATACAATCATTACATTTTTATAATTACATAATGAAGTTAATGTATGGACTTTTGACTTAATAACGACTACGTAAAATTTGATAAATAAAATTATGAACATAATTAATATGAAAGAATTCTTTACTATTTATAATTAGTATATTTTTTATGGATTTTGGCTTTCAAGAAAAATATAGACACATGGTATATATATATATATATACACACACACACACACACACATAGATACATATATACATACATACATATATATACACAACACTGTGTGTGTGCGTGTGTGTGTGTGTGTGTGAGAGAGAGAGAGAGAGAGAGAGAGAGAGAGAGAGAGAGAGCATAGATTATTATGTTGAAACCATAATTATAAGTCTTAAACATTACAAGTTGACAAATAATCAGACTGTGTAATATGCTACATAATGAGTATACATATTTATTGCATAGAATAAATGTTTATTTAATTCCAAATCATGTTCATACAGTCAAGTGAAGGATATTGATTTATAATAATCACTATGAATACAATATAAAATGAACTATGTAGTATGGTTACAAACTATGTACATATGGGAATAGAGTATGTTTTGTTAGCAAAAATAAGGGAAGCTTATATCATTTATATGCTACTAAATAGTCAAGCTAAGGCGAAATTTATGGGGTAAACACCCTCCAAATACATTAAAGAATAAATATGACTATATAAAGGCATGGATGGATGATTGTGAGTAATTTTCCTCTTTTGGAATGTTTACAAATGAGTAAGGTTTGTTTTAGATGTTTTATAAATCAATTTGAATCATGAGTTTCAATTAGAACCTCAGTAAGGATATAAATCTCTAATGGATAAACAAAACATAGTGTTTATCTTATGTTTATATATCTTATTTTCCAATAATATTTGCATAGTCGAGGAACTTATTTATAAAGGAAAAATAGGGTATTAGATCTGGGATAGTTTTGGGGTCAAAATCATACCACATTAATATGAAGTTTATTATGAATCTAGTTAGGGTTTAAAGGAAATACCGATACCCTTTTAGATCTATATGCTTATTCATAAAAATGTTATTGAATGATATGGTCTTGAAATAAACAAAAAATACCATAGCATGATAGAACATGATTTATATATTTGAAAAGTGTATAAACATATGTTATATATTTATATGTGAACTGAGGTCCACATACACATATATAAATTATATGAATATAATGGATGCATACCTATAATTATAGTTTTTGACTAAGAAATGAAGTCATAAAAACTTAAAGGATAGGGTACTATAATTATATAAAGCCTCCCAAAAAGGTATATTATAATGAAAGATTATGCTTTGGATTTATAAGTTAATTATGTATTTTAAATCATTATGATTGTTGTTGTAATTGAGTGGTATGTGCATTATATGATGATAATGTTGATTTTATTACATTTAAATTTACTTAGGGAAAGTAGATCATGCAGTACAAGTTTGTATTTTACTCATTTGGTAAATAAACTTACTTATTATGATTATTGTTTATGTGATGAATATTAAGAATGTAGATTTATTCATGCATTTGATAGACTAAATGTATGTAAAGTGATTATTCTTTTATATAGCTTAAGTTATAATTGATAGTAGTAATTAATTAGTATGAATCTATTGGTTACTTATATTTTAACCAAATCTCATATTGTTAGTACTAAGTAGTGAGACAAACTTCATTATCTTACTTAGTACCACCAATTCTAGATGAAGGTAATCTGATCAAGTGGTGTGTATGAATTTGATTGATCCTAGAGATCAATAGTTATTTGAAAAATTTGGCCAAAGTAATGTTTATATAGACATTATCATTTCATATGTATGATTTACATGTTAGTGTGATATCATGTTATAACATATTTTATTTATGATACACTTCATGTATTAGAAATATTACAACACATGGGTACTAGTATGTCTCTCTAGATTATCACATCATCACTATCTACCCAGCCATGAAGGGAGGGCCATTCCTTAGGGGGATTATGTGGGGGATAGATTATCCATGGTTTGTGTGAAAAAGTGCTCAAATGATGTTCTCCCTCCCTACTATAATACTTATTGGAGACTACACTTGAGATTATCAAAAATATTAGAGTTAGAGTGACTCATGCTCTGTAGATCATTGTATCTATTATTGTATTTATGTTAAGGCTTAATTCTTGTTGAAAATTTAATTGATTACTTACTATACATTAACAATAGTGGCTATATTATTGTACTAGCTATACTAGATTTTAATGTAATTAATTTGCTTATACAATTATGTTATGTTACATATGATGCTAGTGATCAGTAACTCTTAATTCTAAATGTTTACTTATGTTTAAAATAGTTAGTATGCTAATATCACTAATTATATTCCTATGGTGTAATCTAATAAAATAATAAGTGTTATGTAAAATTTAATTTTTTTTTTCATTATTCTAATAAATTCCAATGGGAATATTACATTGTGGTATTAGAGTTGTGGCTTGAAATCTAGGACTTAATGAGTCTGATAATGTTTTTATATTCTTATACTAATATAAATAAGAATGGTGCAAGCAAGAGAATCTATAGAGGGTCCTTCAAATGTCAATGAAAATAACCCTCCATTTGATCTTAACCAATTTACCACTGAATAAGTAGCAAAGTTAGATCATATTCTTATAGCCATGAATGAGATTAGGGACACAATCATAGCCTTATAATAGGAAATTCATGGACATGAGGATGAAGCCCATCAGGATGATCTTGAAGAGTATCTTTATGAATAGGAAATCCTTCATGAATAGATACATGATCAAGTGCCTCAAGATGTGAGAGAATGTGTATCCACAAAATTTTAAAGGGATATGAAAAGGTGAATCCATTTAAGTTTGATGGAACTATTATGGGAGATGGAGCTGAATCATGGCTTAATGAAATGAATTTTGAGATTCAAAACTACTCCAAGGTCACCAAAGTTGTTCGAGGAACATATCAATTAGCTAGATAAGTAACTACATGGGAGGATAGTAAGAAGTTATAAATGAATTTTAACTCAACCCCCACTACTTGGGAGTGATTTTTGATGCTATTCATATCATAGTGGCTTCCACAACTTTATTTTGAACAAAAGCTTATAGATTTTCAAAATCTGAAACAAGGAGACTTATTAGTGAATGAGTACTAGAAAATGTTCACTAAAATTATAAAATATGTACCTCAGTATTAGGCAAATGAGAGGTTTAAGATTAGGCATTTCATCATGGGATTAAAACCCCATATTGGTGGAGAGGTGGACATTCATGAACCATCTACCATGGATCAAGTCTTTAAGAAAGTAGTCAAACAAGAGCAAAAGTTAAAATATCTTACTTAGGTCAGGGACAAGTTTAAGAAAAAGTTTGGAATTTTTAAGCCAAATTTCAAAAGGAAGAACTAGAAGTAGAGGAGTGGAGACTCCAAGAGTATGTTCAAGAACTAGAATACCATATTCAATAGTGGTTCAAGTAGCAAAAAACTGGGTAATGGTTCCAAAGATGATTTCAAGGGAAAACCAATAGTTTGATAGGAAGGGACCACCAACAGGTTACTTCATCTATGGAGGTGACCATTTTATGCATGAATGTACCCAGAATAAGCTTAGGAACAAATGTTATTCCCCTCAATAAGTAGATTTTTAGCCACATATTCATGTAATAGTTGATAATCAATAAGTCAAATTCCAAGCTTCACCCATAGAACTATTAGGTATTTTTTTTGAACATCTAATTTCCATTTTAATAGATATAGGGGCTAAAAAATGTTTTATAAATCTAAGATTCTAAATAAATTATCTATAAAAGTTGGTGTAATGGTAAATGCATCATCAATACAATATATGAATGATTCTAAAGTCAAAGTTAACAAGTGTTTAGTTTAAGTATAAATTAGATTACCAAAATTCAAAATGGTTGTGGATATTTATGTAGAACCATTAGGTTCATATGACATGATCTTAGGAGTCAACTAGCTTGCAAAGCATAAAGCCAAGGTTGACTATTATCTGAAAAAGGTTAAGTGCCTAGATGATTATGAAAATTAGACACTAATTCAAGTTGAGAAAAGGAAGTTAAGCCTTAGGTAGATTTATATAATGAACTCAAGAAGCCCTAAGGAAAAGGATGTCAAGCATTTATCATCAAGGTAAATGAGATGGAGGAATCTAAAGAACCATCAATTGAATATTAACTTTTCCTTTGGAATTTTCATGATGTGTTTCTAAAATAATTTCTAAGATTGCCTCCTAAATGGGAGTTTGATTTCTCTATAGATATCAAACTAATATTGAAACCTCAGTCTAAGGTACCTTATAGAATGATAACCACTAAACTAGTTGAATTGAAGGCATAAATTCAAGAATTATTGTCTAAAGGATTGATCAAACCAAGTGTGTCACCATAAGGTGCACTCGTTGTCTCCATTAAGAAGTATGACACTCTTCAACTTAGCATTAATTATAGAATGCTGAATAAAGAAACCATCAAAAATAGGTATCCTTTATCTTGAATAGATGATCATTTTGATTAGATGTGAGGAGCAATGATATTTTTAAATATTGATCTTAGAGATGAATATTATTAGTTTTAGAATAAAATATGAAGATATTCTAAATACAAAATTAGAACTTGCTATGGGCATTACAAGTTTACAATGTTACCATTTGGCTTGATGAATGCACCTACAACATTCATGAATCTCATGAACAGTGTGTTCTTAGATTACCTAGATCATTTTGATTTCATCTTTTTAGATGACATTATTATATATTTTATGGATGAAGAAGAGAATCTTCAACATCTAGAGTTGGTTTTGCAATGTCTACAAAAGCACAGGTTGTATGTAAAATTATCCAAGTGTGCATTTTTATAAAATAAAATGTAATATTTGTGACATATTATCTCAATGTATGACATTTATGTTGATCCATCTAAGATAGTAGCCATTATGGAGTGGCTAGCACTAAGGAGTGTCCATGAGGCAAGGAGTTTCATGGTATTAATGGGCTATTACAAGAAATTCATTTTGAATTTTTCCAAGATAGCCAATCCAATAACCTCTCTACAACACAAGAATCAAAGTTTTATTTGGTCAAATAAGTGTGAAGTATATTTTCAATAATTGAAAAGAATGCTTACTTCAACACCAATGTTAATAGTTGATGATCCCAATCATCAATTTTTAATGATCATAGATGCATCTAGGGATGGACTAAGAGGAGTCCTTATGAAGGATGGTATAGTGGTAGATTATGAATCAAAGAAGCTGAAGCCTTATGAGGTGAAGTATGCCCCCCATGAAATTGAACTTGTAACAATTATTCATGATTTATAAGTTTAGAGACATTATTTTTTAAAAAAACCATTTGAGCTTGAGACTGATAACTTGGGACTTAAATACATCTTCACCCAACCAAATTTAAATGATCATCATATATGCTAGTTAGAGTTTTTGTCTGAATATAAATTTGATATCAATCATAACAAAGGAAAGGAAAATAAAGTAGTTGATGCCTTAAGTCATAGAAGGTACATAACAATTATGGTTATTATCAAGAGTAATTTCAAATATTGTATGATCAATCTCTTACTAGGAGTTGAATTCTATGATCATGTCAGGAAAGCTTTTTCTAAGAATGCTTAGAAACTTAGGTATAAAGGATACAACTTAGAGAGTGATGGTCTTCTGTGATACAACAAAAAGATGTATGTTATAGATCAGGAAAATCTATGGAGCATAGTGATAAAGAAACTACAAAATGCCACATATTCAAGACATTCAAGAGTAACAAATCTCATGGCAGAACTTAAACTACTTTATTTATATAAGGGAATCAAGAAAGATGCAATATATTTTGTGTCACATTGTCTACAATGTTAGTGAGTGAAATATAAGCATGTGAATCTATCTAAATTGTTGTATCCATGTGACATACCTAGGAAAATAGTAGGTGATTAGTATGGAATTTGTCCAAAGATTGCCATTGTCATGGAATAGGCACAACATGATCTTGGTTATAGTTGATAAACTAACCAAGGTAGCACATTTTATATAAAAAAAATTGATAGATGATGCACCAAATTTTGCAAAGATATTTATAAAGGAAGTATATCAATTGCATGGATTTACAAAGAATATCATATTAAATCATGATCTGAGAATGAATTCTAGGTTTTGGTTAATTTTGAATTCAACTTTGGGTATGCAACTAAACTTCAGCACTGGATATCAACTGTAAACTAATGGTCAAACTTAGCGAGTTAATTAAGTATTAGAGGATCTTCTTTGTATGTATTATATGAATTAGTAATAAAAATGGAAAGAATACCTTACATTGGTTGAGATTGCATATAATAAATTATACCAATATACTTTGAAGATGGCACCATTTGAAAAATAAGGTGTATGACACCAATTAGTTGGGACAGGTTGGAAGGCAAGGTAGTATTTGGATCTGAGATGCTTTCAAAAATGGAAGATCAACTCAAAAAAATTAGGTAGAGGTTTCCAAAGATAATTATAGGTAGAATAATTATTCTAATTTGAAGAGAATATCTAGGGAGTTTTTAGCAGGTAATAAAATATTTGCATGGGTTAAGCCACAAAAGATATTGATTAAATTTAAGAAGTCATCAAAACTTTCATCGAGATATGTGAAACCCTTCATGGTGTTAGAAGTGGTCAATCCTTTAGCACATAGGATTTCATTGACACCATACTTAACTCTAATGTATAATGTCTTCCATTTATCTTATCTAAAAAATTAAATAGCTAATCCCTAAATTTTTTTGGATCAAAACGCTTTACAGGTTCTAGATCTCGAGGTGGTCATGGTAGAACCAATTGGATTAATTAACACTTGAAACTTTTGTTTATGTAATAGAGAAGTGTCATAATTCAAGGTCTCATGGGACTAATAATATGAGGACAGTGTTACTTGGGAGGACTATGATGAGTTCTATAGGATATTTCCACATTTGTTTACCTTATTTGATGCTTCATACTATGTTATTTATTTGCTAAACAATGTTTGTTATTCAAAACTATTGTTTGAATAAGTGTCATTGGGATGATGACCATCTTTAGGGGGAAGGATGTTATATCTTGATTTATCACTAAGTTGATTTACCTAATTATCCATGGATTATTATGGTTTTTATATTGATTAGTTACTTTTTAACTAACCTTTAAGTCATGAGATGTTATGAGATAGTTGTATGTTACATGGATTTCATTATTTTATTGCTATGAGTTGGCTATATTTTGAATTATGTACATTATGATTATGTTAATGATTGTTATAACAATTTTTTATGGTATATATCATGATGTATCGAGATAATTACCTTCTTGTCATGAGTTAGATGTACAAGAGTTCATCCCTTAGAGAATGATAGAGGGAGAGCATCATTGGAGATGGTGACATAGATGGAGATGGTGAAGGATGATAGAGGAACTATTAAACCCATGAACACACCATATTAGATTTTATATGTTATATTCATTGTGTGTTTGGATTATTAGAGTTAGTAAGTTTTTTAAGTTAATTGTAGTTAAATATTAGATTTTGCATGTTAGTTAATGTTAATTTAAGTTTAGTACATAAATACAAATTAAATATTGTATGTGATTGCATTATGTATATTTTTATGTATACTTAGTGCATAATGTTGCGGTATGATTATATAAGGTTACTTTACTTATAATTTTTTTATGATTATATGATTGCAAATTTAGTAGATGATATCTAGTTACTATTATATATAGACTAACAAAATGTCTTTACAATGTTTTAAAACATTAAGCTTGATATTATTGATATTAAATAATATCAATATATGCCTTAAGATATTAAGATAACAAAAGACATAGATAGCCTATATAAAATAGTAATAACACAAATGATTATCTTGTTATGATTAAAATAAATAATTGTTTGTTCTATCGTTTTGATATAAAAAGATAATTGACATTGTGTTAGTCATATTGCCATAAAAGAAAAGGAGATAATTACCTTTACTAATAATTAAAAGAGGTTGAATTAGCCTCAATACTATCCTAAGATCTGAGTATAAGTTTTGTAAACATGCATGGACTATGTTAAGATTAAAAGTATAGTTATCATTTTGTAAAATGATTAAAAAGCAGAATTTTGAGTAGAGTACTTGGACATGAAATGTAAATTAACATGAATAGTTTTGAAATAAATAGAAAAATGACTAAGGATAGGAGGAAAGTTTGAGTAAAGTGAATTTAGGGATTTCTTAAGTAATGTTAATTGAAGTTAACTAGTTTTAGTCACTGTTGGAATGAAAAAAACATGGTTTATGCATGGTGATTGTGAATTTGGAGAGTTTAAATGCAAGACTCTATGGACAAGTAGAATAGAATAATATGTGAGCTAAGAAGAGAATGGGGATGGTGAAAAGGAGAAGAAAAGCATAGATAAAGCATGATAAAGAATTTAGGTTCATTTTATCATAGTTTAGAAATAAAATTAAGGTTGGTGAAGTAATTTTTTTCATTTGATTAATTAAATTTTGAATATAGTTTGAATTCCCAGGGTTTACAAATGTATAAAAAATTATAATAGAATATAGGCTTAGTCCTGTGGATGGCTCAACAATCTAAATGACTAAGCCAAATACCTTATAAATCCATAATACTATAAATTGGATTTTTTTTAGGTGTTGAACCATTAGGGTATAATGGATTTAATTTCATAAAAATATTATTCCCTAGCTTAAATAAAAACATGGGTAGATGATATTGTTGTGTATGTATGTGTGTGTGTGTGTGTATAGGTATGAAATGCTATATACTAACTAGGTCTAAGTTAAAAAGGTTCTCAAATGATTTAATATTGAAGTCTTCATACTATCATTACATTTTTATAATTACATAATGATTTTAATGTATGGTATGTTGACCTAATAATGATTGTGTATAATTTGGAAAATAAAACTATGAACATAATTAATATGAAAGAAGTCTTTACTATTTCAAATTATTATATTTATATATCTTTGGGTATTCATGAAAAATACAGACACAAGGTACACACACACACACACACACACACACACACACACACTTGTGTGTGTGTGTGTGTGTGTGTGTGTGTGTGTGTATTTCATGAAATATAGAGCATAGATAATTATGTTGAATCCATAAGTATAAGTCTTAAACATTACAAATTGACAAATAATCAAACTATGTAATACATTATAGAACGAGTATACGTATTTATTGTATGGATTGAATTTTTATTTAACTCCAAATAAATTTCGTACATTCAAGTGAATGATATTGATTTATAATAATTGTTGTGAACAGAATATGAAACAAATTGTGTAGTATGGTTACAAATTAGGTATATATGGGAATAGATTATGTTTCATTAGTAAAACTAAGGGAATATTATATCATTTATATGCCACTAGACAGTCGAACTGAGGAGAAATTTATGGTGTAAATGCCGTCTAAATACAATAAAGAATAAATTTGACTGTATAAAGACATGGATGGATGATTGTGAACAATTTTCCTCTTTTAGAATGTTTAAAAAATGAGTAAGGTTTGTTGTGGATGTTTTAGAAATCAATTTGAATCATGAGTTTCACTTAGAACCTTAGTAAGGATATAAATATATAATGGATAAACAATGTATAGTGTTGATCTTATGTTTATATATTTTGTTTTCTAATAATATTTACATAGTTGAGGAACTTATTTATAAAGTAAAAATAGGGTATTATATTTGGAATGGTTTTGGGGTCAAAATCATACCACATCTAATATGAAGTTTATTGTGAATCTAGTTAGGGGCTAAAGGAAATACTAAGACCCTTTTAGATCTATATGATTATTCATAAAAAATTTATTGAATTATTGTCTTCAAATAAATGGAAAATACCATAACATGATATATATATATATATACACACATTATGAAAAGTGTATAAACATATGTTATATATTTATATGTGAACTTAGGTCCACATACACATATATAGCTTGTATGAATATAATGGATTTGTACTTCTAATTATATGTTTTGACTAAGAAATGAAGTCATAAAAACCTAAAGGATTAGGTACTATAATTATATAAATCATCCCAAAAAGTATATTATAATGAAATATTATGTTTTGGATTTATAAGTTAATTATGTCTTTTAAATCATTATGACTACTATTATAATTGAGCGGTATGTGCATTATATTATAAGAATTTTGATTTTATTACATTTGTATTTACTTAGGAAAAGTAGATAATGTAGTATGAGTTTGTATTTTACCCATTTGGTAAATAAAATTATTATTATTATTATTATTATTTATGTGATGAATATTAATAATATAGATTCATTCATATTTTTTATGGACTAAATGTATGTAAAGTGATTATTCCTATATATAGATTAAGTTATACTTTATAGTAGGAATTAATTAGTATGAATATATTAGTTATTTAGATTTTAACCAAATCTCACATTAATGTTATTAATTAAGTAGTGAGATGAACTTCACTAGTTTACGTACCATCAATGCCAGATGAAGGTAATCCAATTAAGTGGTGTAGAATTTCACTAAAAGCTTTGGCCAAAATAATGTTTAGATAGACATTTATATTTCATATGTATGGTTTACATGTTAGTGTGATATCATGTTATAACATATTTTCTTTTTGATAAAATTCATGTATTAGGTGTTAAGATTAAGTGATTAATTATGCAATAATATGCAACATGGAATTCATTCCTTAGAATCATAGTAATAGAGACATATGAAAGAAAATTTAGATGTAAGCAAATACACACATAACACTGATATAATGTGGTTCACGCAATATGGGCTAAGTCCACCAAGAAACTCTCTATAATATTATAAAAAAGAGTACAAGACAACTCTCAACAAGAAAACTCTCACAAAGATAACATTCTCCAACTTGAATTCACACTAGAATTCTTGAGATGCTAAGCTACACCTCAAACCTAATCACACCAATCTAAGAGAGAATACAAAGATAAAAAATGATATGTAAAATACAATACTTAATTTTCTACCCCTTACCCCTATTTATACTTTCCAAAATTCCTTGAAAATGTGCCATACCTTGGAGATAAGCATATCCTCATAAAAATGGCAAAAAAAAAGGGAGGTTACAACTAATTGGGATAAAGATAATCCCCTAATTATCTTAACCACTTTAAATCATGTCCACTTCTCCATAAAACATGCCACAGATGTGGGAAGTAGTTGACACACTCAAAAAATACACCCCATCATTTGTGTAAGTAAAATTTACATGTTAAAAATGACTCGTTAATTTTATTTTAACCTTAGGGGTGTTGAAATGGGCTCCAATTAAACAATATCCCACTTGGAGTTTGTTTCTCTATGAATAAAAGTTGACATTCCTTCATGATCTTCATGAAGACCAATGAAAGTTGAACATAACCTTAAATTATCTAATGTGACTACCTTGGTCAACATATCCATAGGATTATAGCTCATATGTATCTTCTCTAGCTTTATAATATTTTCCTCCAAATCTGTCTTGATGAAATGATATCATAACTATATGTGCTTCATCCTTGAGTGGAAAGTAGAGTTTTTGGCTAAATTTATAACACTTTGATTATCACTATATAATCCCCCAACTTCCTGCTTATGACCCAACTCATTAAGTAACTATTGTAACCAAATAATATCCTTGATATCCTCTATAGTAACAACATACTTATCCTCTATGGTTGATAAAGCCTAAATTTTTTGTATCCATGAAATCTAACTAACCACTATATCCCTGATAGTAAATATATAACCTATCATACTCCTAATATCAACATCCTTAGCCATATCTGATTCCACATAACCATGTAAAATGGTGTATAATCCATGAAAAGACAATGTTATACCCACGATTCCTCTCAAATGTTAAAGAATCCACTTCATTACTTTCCAATGCTCATAACTTGGATTACTCATGTACCTACTTACCACTCCCATTACATGGGCAGTATATGGCCTAATAAAAACCATAACATACATCAGAAGAGAAACTACTAATTATTATGGTACCTTAAACATCTTTAGCTTTTATTCTTCTATCTTAGGACACTTCCCCTTTGATAATATAAAATGGCCTAACAAAGGAGTCTCAACTGGATTAGCTTCTTGCATACTAAACCTCTCCAACCCTTTCTTCACGTACTCTTCCTAGGATAAGATCAGCTTCCTCTCATTCCTATCCCAAGTTATCCTCATACCAAGGATTTAATTTATTATACCCAAATCCTTCATAGAAAAGGAATCACCAAGTTATTTTTTGAGTACTTGAATTTGTTGCATGTTCTTTCCTGCAACCAACATGTCATATACATACAAGCATAGGATAATATAATTACCATCCTCAAATATCTTGACATACATGTAGTGGTCAGAATGACACTTGGAGTAACCTTGTTCCAACATAAAACTATCAAACTTTTTATACCATTGATGTGGAGCTTGTTTTAGGCCATACAAGATCTTCTTTAGTCTGCACACCAGTTTATCCTTTCCTTTGACCTCATAGCCTTGTGGCTACTCCATATATAATTCCTCCTCCAAATTACCATGAAGGAATGTAGTATTCACATCTAATTATTCTAAGTTAAAATCCTCTATTTCAACTATACCAAGCATAGATATAATAGAAGTCATATTAACAATAGGAGAAAAAATCTCATAAAAATCAATACCTTTATTTTATACAAACCCTTTGACCACCAACCAGGCCTTGTACCTTTTCCTTCCTCCATCCTCTTCTTTGATTTTGTATACCCACTTGTTCTATAATGATCTCTTTCCCTTGGGTAGCTTCACTAAATTCCATATCTGGTTCTCCATGAAAGAACTATGTTCCTCTTTCATGGCTTGCTCCCACTTTTTCCTAGCATTCCCCTGCATTGATTCCTCAAAAAATTCTAGTTATCCACTATTAGTAAGTAAAAAATAAATAAAATACGTTGAAAAACATTTAGGATCTCTTCTTACCCTAAAATACCTTTTAAATTATGTACTCTTTTTGTTCCTATTCCTATAACTAATACTTATACATGAATTTTTCTTTAAAGACAACATCCCTAGACCAGAATATTTTATTGTCTCTAAGACTCCAAACCTAGAAACCAAAGTCATCCTCACTATAACCAATAAAGGTGCATCTCTTAGACTTAGCTTATAACTTGGTCCTATCTTTCTTGGTAACATGAACAAATGCCTCACATCTAAAGATCCTAAGAAAAGAATAATTAACTTTCTTACCAGACCAAGCTTCCTTAGGTATGCCTCCATCCAAAGGCACTAAAGGTCCTCTATTAATAAGATATACCATTGTGCTAATTACTTCCACCCAAAACATTAGGGGTACCCTTACATACAACCTCATGCTCCTAGCACACTCCATGATTGTCTTGTTAATCCTCTCCGACACTCGATTCTCCTGTGGCATCCCTATAACTATCATTTGCCTATGAATTCTATTTTGTGAAAAATAATCATCAAATGATTTGCTACACTACTCACCTCCATTATTTGACCTGAGACATTTCAAATTGAGACTTTTTTCATTCTCAACCAACACTTTCCATCTCTTGAATGTTTCAAACACATCATATTTCTTCTTAATGCAATAAACCCAAAATTTCCTAATTACATCATCAATAAATCTAACATAATAATTTAAACCACCAATAAAATATACCTAAGCTATCCCTCATACATTAAAGTGAGCCAACTCCAACTTATTCTCCTTCTTCATAGGTCTAACCCTTAGGAACTTAGCTTGCTTCTACTTCCTGTACACATAATCATCACAAAAGTCTAAATTAACCTATTTCAATCTGAGCAACTTGTCTTTCAAGATCTCCATGCCCTTTCAACTCATATAATCAAGCTTGTAGTGCCAAAAATTTGCATTTCCATCTACATCAACTAAATTATAGTGATCAACACTACTAGTCAAATACAAAGTGCCAACTATCTTACCTCTCATAACAACGAGAGCACCCTTGGTAACTTTACAAGAGTCTACTATAAACATCACCAAACAACCCTCACTATCTAACTACCCTACTAATATTAAATTCTACCTTAACTATGGGACATGTCTGATATCCTTTAGTAGTCATGTGTTCCCATTATGCATATTTACGTGAACATAACCTTTCCCTAATATACTACATATTTCATCATCACTAAGATAAACATGTCCAAAATCTTCTTGAATATAATCAATAAAATGATGCCTATGTGGGGTGGCATGAAAAGAAGCCCCTAAATCTAATACCCAATATTTAAAAACATTATCCAAGGAAAGAATTAAATCATCCTAACTAATATAATTGTCATATTTACCTCTTTGGTCTCCTCATGTTTGGTCTTCTTGTCTTGAAATTCCCATCATTCCTTCTTTGTGTGTTCACTTTTCCCACAGTGCTAACACACCATCTTGTCTCTAGATTTAAATCTTCCTTAACCATTTAACTTTCCATAGTTTCCTTTGCTTCTATCCTTTTATCACCCTCTAGTCTCCACTATCAAAGCATTCCCTGAAGATGATTCTCTAGTGCTCTTCCTTCGCATTTCCTCACTAAAAATCACACCTATAACATCCTCAAACTTTAAACTTCCCTTAGCAAGGATGATATTACTCATATCCATATCCAAGCTATCCCAATTATCAGCTAAGGAGAAAAAATTCAATAAATCCTTAACTTCATCTTAAATTTTAATACCAAAATAAGTTAGCATACTCATAACTATATTAAAATCATTTAAATGATTAGCTACAAAACCATTTTTAGACATTTTCATATTAAATAAAATTTTCATCAAAAATAATCTATTAGAGGTAGAAGTTTTTTCATATAACTCCCCTAATTTTTTCATTAGGCCAAATGTGGTCATCTCCTCTAAAATATTGAAGGCAACCAAAAATGCAAGGCACAACTATATGGCTCCCAGTGCTTTCCTATCAAGAATATTCTAATATACCTGATCCATACCTAAAGGTTGGCCTGCTTTTCCCATCAAAGGGTGATGAAGATCCTTCTAAAATAAGTAATCCTTTATTTTCATTTTCCACAATTCAATTTTTTTCTCATTAAATTTTTCAACTCTAGATCTGCCATTATCTGCCATAGCTCCCACTCAAACTAATATCTTTCCCTATGATTCACCACTTTAGAAAAACCAATAAAGCTAGCTATGATACTAGTTGTTAGGAATAAGTGATTAATTATGAAATAACATGCAACATAGAATTCATTCCTAAAAATCATAATAGTAGGGACATATTAAAGAAAATTTAGATCTAAGTAAATACACACATAACACTAATATAACGTGGTTCACCCAATGTGGGATACATTCACCAAGAAGATCTTTATAATTTTATAAACAAGAGTACAAGACAAATCTCAATAAAAAACCTCTCATAGAGATAATATTATCCAACTTGAATTCACACCAAAATTCCTAAGATGCTAAGCTACACCTCAAACCTCATCACACTGATTGAAAAGAGAATACAAAGCTCAAAAATGAGATGTAAAATACAATACTTAATGTGTTACCCCTCATCCATATTTATAATTTCAAAAATTCCTTGAAAAAATTGCCATACCTTAGAGATAAACATATCCCCATAAAAAAGGCAAAAAATAAGGGAGGTTATAACCAATTGGGATAAAGATAATCCCCCGATTCTCTCAACCACCTTAAATCACATGCACTTCTCCATAAAACATGCCAAAAATATGGGAAGTGGTTGGTACACTCAAAAAATGTGATCCACCATTTGTGTAAGTAAAATTTACATTTAAAAAATGCCCCATTAATTTTATTTTAACCTTAGGGGTGTTGAAATGAGCTCCACATTTAACGTTAGAAATCTTACAACACATGAGTACTAGCATGCCTCTTTTGATTCATGCATCATCACTATCTACCCATCTATGAAGGGAGGGCCATTCTCTATTTGGGGATTATGTAAGAGATCGATGGTCTATGGTTGTTGTGGAAAAGCACTTGGATGATTCTCTCCCTCCACACTATCATACTTATTAGAGACTGCACTTGAGATTATCAGAGATACTAGAGTTAGAGTGACTCATGCTCCATGGAACATTATATCTATTATTGCATTTATGTTGAGGCTTAATGCCTATTATAAATCTAATTGATTACTTACTATACATTGACATCAATGGTTATATTATTGTACCACCCATGGCTAGATTTTAATGTAATTAATTTCCTTATGTAGTTATGTTATGTTACATATGATGCTAATGATCAGTAACTATTAATTCTACATGTTTACTTATGTTTAACATACTTATTTAGTATGCTAAGATCTCTAATTAGATTTACATGGTTAATATAATGAAAGAATAAGTGTTATGCAATTTTTTAATAAAAAATATTGAATTATTCTAGTAAATCCCTATGGGGTTGTTATAGTTTGTATATAATTTGGGGTCTCATCAAGAATCCATGATATGCTTCATTTGTCTTAGTATAGTTAAAATTCAAAATATAATGTAAGGGTTTGTGACCACTTATAAGGGTAGGAACCCTAAAGGAAGGGTCTTAGGTATTTTGTGCATGGTGTAAACACTTTATTTCCCCATTACAATATAAGTTTACATTATTACCTATCTAGAAGCTACATAGGTAAGGAAGAAATAAACATACATAATAATAACATGAGGAGTTAAGAGTACTTTGGTTCTATCTTAGGATCAAACTAAGTTTTTACTCATTTGATAAACTTTATACCATGTAAATAGGGATAAATAAAGTTAATAGACATGAATATAGGTCAATAAAAGTAGCCTTTGTACATAGGGGAAGTCTATGGAGAAGCATGAATAAATAAGAAGAGATATTTAGGCCTATAAGGAGGATTGTATGTATATAAAATGATTAATAAAAATAAGGTTGATATACTTTTATGGGTTTTTTATTAGGTTTGTGAAAGACTAATAGTCTACCATTGAAGAATATGGAGGTCTATATATGTATTAACATGTTTATTTTTCTAGTGTCTTATATGTTATGTTCTGCATTAAATATAGTATAACATAAAAGAGAATATCAAAGTTATTTTTGGAAGATATTAATATTTAATACAATGGATACATATATAAATTACAATATCTAACTCAATGTTAAAGGTGCATCAAATCTATAGGCTGAGTGATTGATTAAGCGTTTGGGTATGTAGACCAAATTTTGTAATAGTCCAGTGAGTATGACATTTTGAGGAATTTTTAAATATTGAATTTATTCCTTAGAGTAAAAAATACATTTTAATTTTCCATAATTTGAGATATAAATCCTCTTATATTATTAAAAAAATTTCAAATCCATACATTATATAGAATAAGGCAAATAACCTATTCTTATTTTATTCAGAATCTCTGAGTATATCTTTACACTTATTAAAGATAAGTAACACACAAAAGAGGAGTTGTGAAGAGGAATACAGGATGGTAAAGAGAGAGGTGAATATATTTCAGTCTTAAAAATAACATCTCAAACTTAGAAAGCTTGGTGAGGAAGATAATAAAACAATATTTGAATCAGGTGATTTTATATAACTATGTTGCATAACTGTTAATATTCTAATAGTTTTTTTGTAATATTGGTATGAAAATTTATGTGATGAGGAGATTTATGTAATGTGATAAAATTTAGGTCCTTTAATGAGTCAAAGGAGAGAGTAACATAAGTTACAGGGTTTGTGTGCACTATGTGAAGTTAAAATCTTGATTGGGCAAGAAATGATGTTGATGAATATCTAAATTGACATTCATGTTAATTAACATTATTAGACCTAATTAGGTCTTAGTTTTATTTATTTATTACATAAATAATTAGTATTTTGAGTTTTTATAAGATATAATAACTCTACTAAAATATCATAAGTTCTTTGACTATGTATAATAAAAATTTAGAGGTATGAGTTCTATTAAGGCATTGCATTCTTATTATTTTGAAAATCCATGGACACATTCATAATTTTGTTAATGAATCAGTCAATGGATTAATATGTAAAACCATTTATCTTTGATTGGTTGTTCATAATTATGCCCAAATAGAAATAATAATTTTGGGAAATTTTTTCTAGGTGATAAATAGGTCCTTAATATCTACTAAAAAAAAGTAGGATTAGACCATTTGATAAATAGATTTAGTGAGATCAGAATTGGTATAAGGAAAGAAAATTCATAAGTATATCTAGAAATGGGTAATGAAGTTGAGTTTGTACTTGTATCATTTAGTGAATTCATTAATAACTCATTAATTTGGGTTATGAAGGATTGTGAATAACATCTCCTTGAAGGAAACCTATCAGGGTTAATATATTATCATTGGTATTTCAAGACCAACATAAATAATAATATCCTTTTAGAAGAAAATTAGAAAAGGTGAAATAATTATTAGAAGTATAACATATGAAATTATACATAATAAGTTATAATTAATAGATCATTTAGTAATATATATTAGTTAATTATGGTCATATTCAAATAGAATATAGAATACAAATGTCATAAGTTAGAATCAATTTGAACAATTATGGATAAATATAATGGATTGCAAATGATTTTGGAATGAACAATTAAATAAATGTAAGTATCTTGGGATAGTTTCTATAAATTGATAATATTGTCATCAGGATGTGTCATGGCAGCCTTTTGCATATCTTCCTTCCCCTATGGGTAGAATATTCCTTATACCCACTTTCCCCTCCATCATTTCATTTTTCTAAGCCCTTATCCTTGTTTCATGCCTTATCACACTTGGTTGAACTTGAAAATTCAAACCTTGCTACTTTATAGTCTAATTTATCAATTTAGGGCCACTTTCCATACTTTTAAGGTGCCATTAGTTTCTCTCCTTAAAAGGATGTTCTCCATATGTAAATAATATTATAATACCACATGGGATATACTAATTTTCCCTTCCATCTCCAAAATTTACCAACGGCTGTACTTTGTTGTGATTTTTAGAATTCTTGGTTTATGTAAGAAGCTGATTTGACACATGTTTTCTAGAATTTATCTTAGCTTTGTTATACCCAACACACCCCATTTTTTAAAATGAGGATCCTTATTCAAAAGTCTACAAATTTGTGATATAAATTGAACATTCAACTTGATCAGGAACTAGTATAGAATATCTTGTGTTGGTCTAGTTTACATAGTTCTGTTAGCATATAATCTTCATTTGAATTTATCTAATGTTTCTAATGTTTGATTCTTATGTTTCCATATTGTGGGTTTAATGGGGTCTCATTAGTGTGAACATTTCTTAGGGTTTTACAACCTAATGCTAAATTGACTATTTTGTTTTGATTAAATCTTGGTCTCTTATTGATTAAATTGAATCTATGTTTTAAAATCATGTTAAAAATTTAGCCTAATTTATTTTGCTTTAATTCCTTTTAAAATAGATTCAAAATTGTAGGTAGGGTCAAAATTACTAAGGGGCACTTTATTATATTATAGCCTTAGTCTAAGATCTTTATGCTAGGCCTTTTATATATTTTGGTTCGTGAAGACTAAATTAATAAGGGGGATCTTTCCTTATGTTTTGAAATTAGTTTAAAAATTTATATTAAAGTTTAATCATGCTTTTTAACATGACCAAAAAAAACTTAGTCTGACTTCTTTATGCTAAGACTTTTAAAGTCTCCAAAACACTTATTACTTTAATTTTGTGCCCCCAAAAATGGACCAACCCAAAGGCAAAAAGTGTTGAGATCATGCATAAAGTTAAAAGTCAAGCACTTAGATCTACGATGCACATTAACTCACACACCATAGATCTAATGGTATGAGACAAACATTGCCAATTTTATCCCACATACTAAGATTTTGTTTGGATAAATAGATGAGTAGAGTTACAGAGCTTGAAGGATTAAAATATGACTTACACAAGCTATGAAGAGATAGAACATCATTAGGATGTCATGCAAAAATGTATGGGTCAAATTATTTTTGAATTTTATAAGTATGCTTAGAAATCCTCATGAGGCTAAATGATCACATGGAATCAATGTTCTTAGTGCTAAAATCTTACTCTAAAAAATTCATGTCTTGATGATATTTCTATCTCAATATTTAAGCCTTCAAAGATTAACTTATAAAATGGGACATGCATGCAACATCAAAATTAAGCTCATTAATTAACCATTTGGTGTTCAAAGTGTGATGGTTACACAAACATCATTACTGATTACATAGATGTCATTGATGGTCATGTAGACATCAAAATAAATCTTGGTAATTATCCATTGGGGTTTAAATATTGATGGACACGTGGATGTCAATGACAATCATGTGGACATCAAATGATAGGCATACAGATGCCAATTTAAAGCCACAATATATAGCCATTTAGATTCAAATAATCCCAAGATCAACACACCACATTGATTCCTAAAAATAGATCCAATGGTGAGAGATCAATGAGATTTTTCAAAGGTCCTAGACCCAATAGAAAATTGACACTTTTCATGATCTCCTGATCTTGGAGGTAACAACTCACTTTAATCTTATTTCAAGAAAGCATGAAGTAGGGACATGTGTCCAAAGACAAAAATAGTCATGTTTTATTTAAATGGATAGTTTCGCATGGACATTGCTACATGAACATGACACATTGGATTAGGAACTAGTGAAGAACACATGATTCTTAGACTTAATCTAGGTAGTGAATAGAAAAAGGAAGATCTAGCAATAGAACAAGATAAGACTATAGTTACTCAAGAATCTCAAAGATTAAGTTGACATAACATATTCTTTTAAGATAAAGACACTACAAATTATTTTGAAGGAATTTTCTATTATATAAAGGTAGGGGCAGCATGTAACACATAGTATGGGAAGTTAGTCCTAGTTAAGTAATGATTTTGGTTTTGAAGCATTGGTAAAGGATCACTTATCCTTAATGCATGTCTAAGTTCCATTAGTAATAGATAACTTAAAGTATTTGACATGTTTATAGATGTGGGTTTTATGCATACCATAGATATAACAAGGTAGCCTCTAACATTTTAGGATCTCAATGAAGGTAAAATCCACTCTGGGGCATGAATTTTAGGTATGCAATCTTGAAAACCTATTGATGGAATAACTAGTAGGATATATAAGTTGTTAACAAGGGTTTTTAGATGGAGGTATGGTTTCCTAATAGAGTGAGTTCTTATGTGAGTTAGATGGGTGATTGGCTTTTAATCTAGAGTGGGTATATCTCAATAACAAAACACAAAAGGAGGGTAAGGTAGGATAGATAAGAAATATCTATGGGTCTCAAGAACTACTCCATTGGTTGGTTTTTGGATAGATCGATGTTCTCTTAAAACTAGTGCCATTTGTTAGCAACAATTGTAGATATGCAATCAAGCATGGTTAAGAAGTCTAAGGGAACAAAGATGTAGGAAGTCCACTAGCCTCAGACAAAGGTTACTTCTATCAGGGGTGTTGTTTCATGCCCTTCAATCAAGAGATTATGGCTTGGGCTAACAGATTATCTAAGGTAGATGTAACACACACTTAGAAGACTACACTAAGAAAACACCAATACACATCTAAAAATATGATTCAAATTAACTTGACTATTTCAATCAGTATTTTTTCTAATATCCAATAGCTATTACATATCTAAGATTAACATATCAATCAAAAAATAATCAATAATCTATTTTTAGTGTTTTCACACTAAAGATTATTGAAAACAAAACAACCAAAGGAATAAAAACTAATAACATGAAATGGGAAAGAAAATACTCAAACACATTTGTTTTCAATCAAAATTACTCACTACTCTTGTATTCTAAAATTTTTTGACTCTAGAAGGTTGGGTGATACAGTTATATTTATAGATCTTGGGGAAGGGGCCACCTCATTCTCCAAGTATATGCATGATTGCTACATGTGGTAGTTAGAACATGTAGTTCTAATTACGGTCAAAACTATTTATGAAAAAGCTAAAAGAATTATAAATAGACAAATTGACTTTACAAAAACATGCAACATGTGCATGAGAAAACACAAAATCAATTTTACAATGATTTATCTATTTTATAAGGTGAATCTAAATATATGTGCCTCTAGGAGTAACACATGCATACGTCTAAGGCTATGTGGTCTGGAGTGCTACATGGGTTTTAGTAGGAGTAGAAGTTGAAGTAGAAGATGAAGATGTAGTTCCACTACTAGAAGCATGCTTCTTATTCTTCTCATTCTCCTTATAGACTTTGTGTGCTACTGCATGCTGCTAACAAATGATTTCCAAGTTAAGTAGTGAAAGTCAGTGGAGTCTCTTAGTTTTTCTAAGGAGTCTTGCATGTTCATCTTTCATTGTCTAGAACTTACCCCTAGAAATATCCACTTCAGTCATCTTCTTCCTGACCTTACTTAACTCTGCTTCTAATTTTTCCATCACCAAGCCTTGTATACTTTGCCTAAATTTATCAGTGGCCTCCTAGACAATTTTTTAAAAATTGATTCTACTAATCAATTTTCCTATATAATCCTATTACTCTAGTATTAAGGCTAAAACTACCTTCAACAACTCCTTGACCTCCTCATGTCTGATGAAAACCAAGTTCAAGGCATTGGATTCCTCAAATGTAAACATTAGATTAAGATGGTTGTATAATGAGTTGCCTATGTAGGAAATTAGCATTTTAAGCTTGGTACTATCCTGAGCCAAAGAGCCACAAAGTTGATTTGCTTGGCTCATGTGAGGTACCATCTTAGCCTTCATGAATTCCATGACCTCTAAATAATTATAGAATTTAGAAGTAGCCTCCCTAACCTTAGCTTTGATACTTAGAGGAATAAGCACTATACTAGATTATTCTTTAAGCTACTCAATTTGTGCCTATAATTCTTGCACTTTCCTCCTCTAGCTCCTACCAAGTTAACTCTATACCTTTTTGGATAGCCACCACCAAATCCTTGTATGCTTGAGCTAGGTATGAAATATTTTCTTCATATACAAACTCCCCTAGCTTCCTATTTTACCTCTTAGTGAGGGAGAACACTAACTATCATTATTCAAGAATGATGCTTGCACCCTAGTCATCCTCAAATTTCCTCTTTTTAACTCTTTGGATTGAACTAGTTGAGGGGTTAAACAAAGTCAAGATGGAGGGGGGCTCAGTGACCTTATAAGCTAGCATTTGTGTCCTCAGATCTATATCCCAAGGTAGAATGTTGAGGGGTGTCTCAGTAGTTTTGAGATCAATATCTTACTCATCCTCCTCTTCTTCCCTCTTTTGTTTTTTATTGGCTTTGGTTAAGAAATTAGGCAAGGAAGGCCATATTATTTTGATCTAGTCCACTCTTCCAATTTGAGGGAGTTGATAGACTACAACTACGTGAAGTTTTTCCTTCTTCCCCTTACTTGTGCTCACTACCATGGTTTCTTCTATAGAAGTAGAAGTGGGGAGTGGAAGGGAGAGTTATGCATATTAGACATGAAGCTGGGGGTGGTTAGAGTAGTCTTCACCTTCATGGTTTACTTCTTCCTTTTGTGAAGTCTCATAGTAGAAGTACCAATAGGCACAAAGGTAATGCCCATGGGAAATGGTGTGGTGGTGATAGTGGAAGGATCAATGGTAGTTATAAATGGAAGGGATGGAGGTGGAGGTGAAATAAATTAAGGGGGTGGATGTAGTAGAAGGAATGGGATATTCCATAGAAGAAATAGGTACATTATCAATGATGGAAATCAAAGTCAAAGGGAAGCCAAAAAAGGTATATGTACCTTGAAGGTGAAGCTTAATAGGTTTATCCTGAAGACTCATAACTTTGGCTTCCTCCAAATCAGCCTCTTCATCCAAATCATCAGCTATATCTTCGATCATGACTTCATCTCTTCTTGATTTTTGAGAGATTGGAAGTGGGATAAGAAAGCCTTGAGATGTATGAATTATGGGGGTTATTGTATGATTCCTTGGATTCTTGGTGTAAACCAAGGGGGTCATTCATTGAATGGGATAATCTTAGGAGGTAGATGTTACTGCTTACATAGTAACTACCCCATAACATGAAACAATAACCACACTGGGGGTAGTCATAGGGACTTAGCTAGTGGTATTATAAGGAATCTCTTTAATCTTGTCTTCCTCCTCATTAGAGCTCAAAATGATAAGATCTCCTCTTTCTCCTTCTCTTTTTTCACTCAACTCAAGGAGCCTAGATTCCATCTTGATTGATTTCAAGTTCAACTTTAATGTAAGTCCTTGAGATGGGGAAGCTTCTTTCTCTCCAAAATACCCTCTCTATAAGTCTAAATTCTACCATCCCTTGAAAAGAGATCTTCGGCTATCTATTTCCCTAGTAGAGATACTAGGTTTGGTTTGGATCATTCTCAAATGATCTTCTTATATCCCAAAAATTTATGCTCACTTCAACACTTCTTCATCTGATCTAGCATTCAAGAAAAGGAAGTCATAAAAATAAGGTTTATGGTAGTAAGGAATGTTGAACCCATGAATATATTATTGGATATGCCCATGGGGGTCCCAATCTCTCTATACCATTGTAGGGAAGCCATAATGACCCCTCTTGATTCCAACATCCCCAAGATGTTTCCTTATTTGGTAGACCATCCTACCATTGAGATTAGGCTTTAAAAGAATAATCCTTTCTTTTACATAGCTAAATATTCCTTAATGTTTTTACACAAATGCAAAGTAATCTCTTATTCTACCAACTTACCAAGTACATACCTAGGGAGACATAGGGGTTCCACCTTATTCCCCCAGATCAAAATGATTATAAAGTCTAGGTAAAATAAACAATCTCCCTTTCCACTCAAATTCTTCAAGATGTTTTCCCTAAGATGAGGCATAAGAAAGACATTAATGGCTTACCACACCTATGGTTAAACATCTTCATATATTCTAACCATGTGATTTTGATAAGCATATATGTGCATAAATTAAAAATGGTCATAGATTATATTATTTATGCAATCCATGTTTGAAGCCCATAGATTTCCAAAGTCTTTGTAACATGCCCCCATAACTGCATTGACCAAATATGACATCATAAATAATTCTCCCTTATAGGTGGGATTTTATATTTGTGTTGAATCTATTCTCTCAATCTTAAAATAATTACCTCCCCCAAGGCATAAGTAACATCATGTGATAGAATCATATGCAGTAGTGGCACCCAATCCAAATTTACAAAATGGATGTTAGGCATCCCATATAATATATTCAGTAAGGCCATACCTATCTGGATTCCCATTCTAAATTTGTCTATTGGAATGGATCCCTTTAGCTTCATTCCTTACCAGGTGATGGATTGGCCTAGGAGTAACCATGAGGAGAACACCTTTGAGATTGATATTTTAGCTTTGAATTGTACCCAAGTGTGATTTTAATAATAAATGTTTGGTAAATTAAGGGATAGGTATCTTTGAAAGTTTCTTTTAGAGATTCATGTGACCATTGTATCTCCACAAGAATTCAATAATTTTGTGTCTTGTGATATTTTACCTGATAAGAATAAATCCCTAAGTAAGTCTATATATGGTATGAGCTCTAGTTTTTTTGTGGCAAAGTACAAAATTTTAAACTTGTAGGCTAGAAGTTCTTAAACAAATAGCCTTTTTGATACTACTATCTCATCATCTAGTGAAAATAGATCAACTAAATCAATTGCATTCCAAAGTTATGAATAGTTGCAATATTTATCTTGAAATATCCCTACATAGAAGATGGTGTCTTTGAATTCTATAGAGTCTTTGATTGATATAGTAGATGGGGGATTAGTTCATCAAGATGACCTCGATGAGGAATCCATAACTATGTGTTCATACCTATATTTTTCTCAATGTACAAAGTGTTATGTATGCCTATATATTAACATGATCAACTCAGTTCTAGCATGATTATTGTTCATTGTATACTCTTTGAAGTAGAAACTAGGGCTCTCAATCATTACTTAAAAATGAAGATGATTTAATTGAAAGATAACTTGGGTGAAAATGATGTCTTCAATGTCTATGTATTGTCTATATAGGATCCTACATTTAATAAAATCTCATGCGATATTAAATATGTAATGTTCTCTTTTTAAATTTGTTATCTTGGGTTGGTAGGGGCTTTTAGCATTTATCAGATAGGAAATATTTTATTCTACTAAGTATGGCATTAATTTCAATAGTTTTCTTCCTAATAAATCACTCAGAAGTATAATGTCAAAAAGGTGCTTTCGGGTCAATGTCCATGGATAATTCTCTCAAGAGCAATCATTTTGGACAAATTGTTTATAGTAATTATTCTGAAGGAGCTTGAGTAAAAGTCCTAAACTAATTATTTTAGAAGGATACTTCAAAGGATAATTTTGGTCTAAAGGGTCCATTTAATGGGGAATTTTTTCAATAAAAAAAGTCCTGAAGGGTGTACTTTGCAAATGATGAATGACACTTCTAAAATTCCCAAAGGGTAGTTTAGAGGGATGAAGGGCACCTTTGATTTTTGAAGGGAAATTTTATATGACTGAGGGTCAACTCAAAGGTATTGAAGGGTAAGTTTATCAAAGCCTAAAGGGTATGTACCTTTAACTCAGAGGGTAGGTTTAGGAAGTCCAAAAGGTAAGTACCCTTTAGAGGAATTCTTTTGGGGATTTTGTATTAAACAGAATGCCCAAAATAAAATGTCTAAAGAAAATGGTAGGAAAGGAGAATTAGATATTTAATAAAGGTTAAAAGGTCATTTTAAAAAGATCTAAAGGGTATGTGGCCACTTTAAAAAGGGAACACAACTTAAGATAAAGATTTGGTAAGGTCGATTCAACCAAATCTAAAAGGTAGGCTTGTGGCATTTGGCCCAAAACACAAAGGCCAAATGGAAAGTTAGGATCATGGCACAAGGGGTAAGTAAAACATATGAAGGGTATATCCCAAGGATAGAAGGAATAAAACAATAGATTCAAAGGGTATGCCTACACAAAAATTAAAGGGTATGTGCCCTAAAGGATTTGGTCAAAAAGAGGGGGTATGGTCAATTTGAAAAGGCTAAAGGGTAGGTTGGCAATATGAAAAGGGAATTTTGAAAGTTCTAAAGGGTATTTAAAAAATGTTGAAGGGTAATTTGGCAAAAATTTGAAGGGTCTACTTCATAGGGCTTTCATTTATGATAAAATTCCCATAGGATATACTTTGTAAATGCCATAGGGTACTTTCAAAACTCTTAAAGGGTACTTCCATATGCTTGAGGATCATTCCAAAAATTCCAAATTTGGAAGCGGTCAAAAGGATAATCCATCAAGAATTTATTTCAGGGAAAATGTATGTGGTCCAAAATACTTTAAGGTAAGGAGTTCATAGGACAAATTCTTTCAAGAGAATTATTTTAGAGAAAAAGTCCACAAAAATTGTTTCGATGAAATAAGGCTTTTGATAGAATAAAGCAAAAAATAAATAAGACCTAAAACTTCCCCAAACAAAGCATCCAAAGAAATAGTTTTGCATAAAATTCTAAAAGAATAAACTCAAATAATTCATCTGTAATACATAAGTTAGTCTTATAAACACAACACAATGCCAATATTAGCTTGCTAAGAGCAAAATACTTTAGATTTTCTAGGATTTCAAGAATCCAAAAAATTAAAATTCCCTAGATCTCCCCAAATTTTTGTAAACATAAATTATGAGGCTCAACCTCAAGATAAAATCTAAAAAAAGGTGGGCTCCCATTTCTTGCAATGAAAAGGGGGATATTGGGTACAACAAATGATGACTTATAGGGGGAATACTCATAAGTATTCAAGAACCCAAAACTCTAGTTAGTAATCATTTGATTAATTTTTTAGTGGGTCATAAAGAAAATACTTGAAACAAAAATATGAAATGGACTCCTAAGTTAATTTGCACAACATACTGGCCTTTAAATTTCTTAGATTTGTGTATGTTACGTGTGTAATTTACTCCTCACTATGATGAGATTTTCTAGGGTTTTGATAAGACTATAGGTTTCATTCTAGTTCTTATTAAAGTACAAAACATGGGAAGCTCAAGTATTGCTCTGATACTATCTAGGTGTCCATAGCCCTGATAGAGATGCCTTGTGTTCCTTTTCTTCTTTATCATTATTCTCTTCTGATCATGATGCATGCATCATGTGAACCCCTTTTTTTTAGTTTTATTTAGGTCTTCTTTTGATCTTTTAAACTCCTTGTTTCTTTCTTCTTTTATTTCTCTTTTTTTCTTGAATGAAAAGAGAAGAGTTGGAACCCTAGTGAGTTGGTATAATTATAAGCAAATCATTACTAAGACATCCCTGCCAGCCAAATCTACACCCAAAATTATCATTTCCATTAAGTATTATCTTGATAAGTGCATTTGATCATATAAAACAAGACTTTATAAATTAGTGTGAGCACTTATGAGAGAAAATTCCACATTCTCAATAAAAATATTTATTTGTGACACCATATAGAATAATCTTTGATTGCTTAGTTTCATTCTAAACAACTCAAAACATAGAAACATACCCAAAACTATATACTAACTTCCAAATGTGTCAAAATTTAATTTTCCCATTTTCACAAGTCCCATAGTTAGTTATTTCAAATTAATTTTGGTAATAACTAGAGCAAACACAATCATGGTCATCAAAGAAAAAAATAATTAATCTAAAAAACAAGGAACTACTCTAGAAATCAAAACTAAAAGTAGGAAAGACTAATGTAGGAAAAATATTGAAATCTATTCTAAAAAAGATGGAAATATAATATATAAATCATGAAATCTACTCTAGTCCTACATCTAAGCTTATCTAAAATCCCTCAATTAGTAATATCCACATATGGAAAAACTCTAAAGTAATGATTTAGGAAATATCCATTAACTGGATATGTAAGCTCATTACCCTGGAGGTCTTTTAGATGAAACATGTTATTACCCATGATCTCTGAAATCTAATATGGTCCAATCCATAATGGAGAAAAATTGTCATGTTTTCTATTATTTTCATGGGCTTTATCCCATAGTGACACTAGATCTAAAATCTTGAATGCTTTGACTTTTGCTCTTTTATCAAACCACCTTTTGACTACATCCTAGTGTTTGTTGAATGTCTATAGAGATTTTATTCTTGAATCCTTCATTTATATTATATTGAGCAGTCTTGATTCTACTTTGTCATTAGGCTCTATGTAGTCTTGTATGAATTGATAAGTAGACAACTTCAATGTGATAGGAAAATTTGGTTTGCATCCATACATTAGAAAGTAAGGTGAATCTTTTAAGGCTTACTTATATCTCTCCTAGTCTACCCAAAGGGCATACTTGAGTAGATTGTTCCAATCTCTAGGCTTATCCCTTGTTGACTTCTTGATTACCTCAATCAATATTTTATTTATTGACTCAGCTAATCCATTCCCTTAAGGGTAGTGATTAGAAGCTGACCTAATTATAATTTGATTATCATGTGCCCACTCTGTAAACTCTACTGATATAAATGCTAGTCTATTATCACATATAAGAGAGATGGGCATGCCAAATCTAGTAGTAAAGTTTTCTTCTAAGAAGTGAATCACATCTTGTGCTCTGTTATTCTTTATGGCAACTACTTCTATCCGTCTAGTATAATAATCTATAGCCGTAAGAAAAAAATTATGGTCAACTAAAGAATTATGATTGATTACACCAATGAAGTCCAAGCCCCACTATGCAAATGACCTTCCTTCAACAACTAGTTATAGAGGCATGGATGTGTAAACCTCCTTTTTGGCTAATTCTTAACATTCATGGAAATTCCTAATGTGAATATGAGAATCCTTGAAGATAGTTAGACAATAGTAACCCAACCTTAAGATTTTATGGGTTGTGGTGTTGCGAACTAGGTGACAACTACTTATCTTTTGATGTAAATTTTCCAAGATCTCATTGGTTTCCTCTACAGATACACATCTAAGATATATAACTTCACAATTAATTCTATAAATGACTCTTTTATTGATCATGAAATGAGAATCTATGAGTCTTAAAGCTCTCCTTATTTCCCTACTAAGATTCAAGGGGAAGGTTCTTGTAAGTAAATACTGGATTATATTTGTATACCACTCCTTTTTAAAAAATTGCATTGTACATACCTCTTTAATGGTGATTCAGGGATCTAGCTCAGTCTTGAGCTAAATAATGCCTTGTCCTATGATGATATTTAGATGCCTACTATCTATGTCAAACTCTTAGAGATTATCCATCCATTTGCCTCAACATTATCCTAGCTCATTCTATGATAGGGTGAGCTTGACAACAGGGTTAAGGACTATGGAAAGGGTTCTATTTCTCAAGATATAATGCTGAAATTTCTTCACTAACTTGACCATAGTGAAAATATGTTTATTAATCATCGAATATTTGAGCTCTGTATCCTTTATATTTTTACTCATGAAGGCAATCAGATGTTTAGTTTCATCTTTCTTTTGCATGATAATGGTAGTAATTGTATGTTCTGAGGTGAACGAGTACAAATAGAAATCCTTTATGAAGTCTAGACTAATTAATACTAGAGCCTAAGATATGGCATATTTTATGTCTTGGAAGGATATTTTGGCCTTATCTATCCATTCTATATTAGCATCCTACTTAAGCATGGTGTTTATGGGTTTGATGATTTTTGTGAACCCTAAAATAAACTTCCTGACAAAGTTGATTTTTCCAAAAAACAATTTTAGATCCTTCTTGCTATTTGGCTATGAAATATTTGAGATTTCCATGATTATTTTTGGATTTATGGTGATCTCATCCTTATTGATGATGTGTCCCAAAAATTTGCCTTCATTTACCCCAAATATACTTTTCTTTAGATTTAATGAAATGCCAAATCTTTTGCACTACTCAAATATAGATTATAGGTAAGCTATATTATCCTTTATATTCTTTGAAAACACTTTGAGATCATCCATATAAATAATTATACATTTCCCAATCAATCCCTTGAAGGCATGATCTATAGTACATTGAAAGGTGGCTTTCACATTGATTAGGCCAAATGGTATCCTTTTATATGCATAAGTTCCCCATTTCATAGTAAATTCAATATTCATCCAATCTTTAGCTTGTACTAATACTTGATTGTAACCTAAAAATCCATCTAAAAATGACATCATTTCAAAACCACTTATAATTTTTATTACCTCATATAGTGATGATAAAGGGTTATTGTCCTTTTTAAAAGCTTTGTTTATATTTTTGAAATCCATGCATAGTCTAATTTTGCTATTCTTCTTCTTTACTGGGACCAAATTGGCCACTCATGTGGAGTGACATATGGGGAAGACAATTTTGGCACTTAATAACTTCTCCACTTATTTCTAAATAAGAGGCTCCAAGATAGGATTCATGGGTCTTTACCTCTATTTGAATGGATTATGGTCTTGTTTGAGGGAATGGTATAAGTGATGACCTGGGGGTAATACACTTTTAAATCCTCATATGTTCAGGTGATAACATCCATATACTAAGAGATTAAATCCCTCATTTTATGCCTTTCATTAGGAGTATAACTAAGACTGATATTGACATAATGTAGATTATGCTCATCTCCTAGATTTTCTTTCTTGAAGTTTGATTCATCAACCTTAGGCTATCAAAGTTTCTATGCTTGAGGGTCCCAGTCAAAAGGTATTTCTAAGGAGACTAAGATGATTGGTGTTTGATTCTCCTTAAGTTGGAGAATGCCTTATTTATTCATTTCTTTTTGACACATGTGATTGACATCCTTGTCATCAATGATTTGGGATTTAAAATCCCCTGAATTAGTTAAGAACTTAATGATCTACTGGTCATCATTGAAAACCTATAAAATTTAAAAATTATATAGAATAGAGGGACAAGGAACCAATTCAATAGAAAATATTTTTACCTTGGATTCTTGTAATGCTTCTATATTGGTAATAGTAGTGGCCATTGAATCAATGACCTAATTTTATTCTCTTGGAAGTGCTACTATATTGAAAGCTTCAATGCTTTCAAGTAAATACCATGCTCTATGCTTATACCTTTTCAAATAAGATAGTTTGCATTGGTGTTTTTTTCTTATCTGGTGGACTGCCAGATCTAAGTCCCCAAACACTTTTATCTATTTTAAATCATTCTTTAGTGAAAACTATAGTCCTAAGATTAGAGCCTCACACTTGGATCTATTATTTATATAGGGAAACTAAAATCTATGGGTGGCTAAGAACTTCTTACCTTGGGGATCAATTAGCTGAATTCCCACACCTAATCCTTGATTAGACTTGGCTCCCTTAAAATGCATTTTCTGTAAATGATTTCAATCCTTAGGTTCTAGATTCTATGTTGAACTATGAGTGGTAGAAGTATAGATTCCTCATGAGGGAGAATCATACTTTACCTCTTCATTCTTGATGTTGTACTCAGTGATGGGGTATTTCATCCTAGGCTCTCTATCAATTTGGATTTGATTTGAAAATCCTCTCCAAGGTAGCCAAATGTGTGAGAAGTATGTGGAAAGATATCCACTAAGTAGTTTGGATCAATCTCTACTTATCAATAATCTATATCCTTATGGTATGTCCACTACTAGGATGCCAATGATCATCTAAAATCTTAGCTATGATGCTATTTGAATATGCACATCACTTAGTCCTCCCACTATTGTCACTACTATCTTATCTAGTTAAGAGACTAATCTCTTTGAAGGACTAGGAGTAAGATTAAGATTTTTACATATAGAAGTGGGCATAAGAATTAAAAATGATCAAGAATAAACCAAACAACTATGGATATTATTACCAAATGCTCTGATGGTTAACTAGAATGGAGGTACCTTAGGCTTATTCTTGTAGATGACATCCTTTGATTCTTTTACTCTATCTGAAGCTATCCTAAATTTCTCTATAGGGGATTTTCCAATGATAGACTTCCATATCAACTCCTTTTGTTCAATGATTTGGGCCAACTCATGAAGTGTAATATTTGCCTTGATTTTATTCATATCTTCCATGAGGTTGTATCCTCCAGTTTTACTTGATTCTACCTTATTTGGTAGTGGATCATTCCTATTTGGAGGGGGTGGATTATTGTTTACTTTAGGATTGGGTAGAATTGATGTATTGTTTGGAGGAGTTGATGTGGTCAAAGGATGCTTATTCCTCAAGTTGTACACAGCTCTCTAAAATTGTTGAAAGACATAAACTTCATCCATATTATCCTTTGGTTCATTATCATCCTCTTTTAGGAAGGGAAATTTATGATTCTTAAAGAACATGGTTGTGCTAGTATAGCCCAGGTCTTGATGAGATTCTAGTAGATTATTCATCTGATCCTACCTAGCTACTTCCCTCTAAAAGATTTTGAATGTTATACGAAACTCAATGCAATCAAGCTCACCATGTTGTGGTGTATTAATCAATTCTACACTAATTACAGAGAGTTGTTTCAATGATGTTGATTTTTGGAAGTCTGATAGATTGTTCCATATTATTTGTAGGCCTATTAAAAGGATTATTATATATTTGGAACCCAGTGCTTTGGTTGCCCATTTAAGTATTGGTATTACTTAGTTTTCATTGCATATTCAAAAAATCATTACTCAATTTCTAGATGATCTTCTGAATAGAATCCAATTTGGCTTTTATGGAATCCACACCTTGGACAATAGTTGTAGGAAGCATGGTTGCATGCTAGTTTTGTTGATAACTATTTCCTATCACATGATTATTTAGATAACCAAGGCTTGGCTAAGTTATTTACATCAATAGAGGCATCATGTATAGCTAATTAGGATTATATGTGAAAACATTCTAATTTATATGTGGTATTGAGTTGAGCATTAAGATTCTATTACTGAGGTTAGGTATCCTATGTGTCTATGGATTGATCTATCTATCAATGCTAGTGGTTTCTTTGAATGCTAATGCCAAAGTATTGGTAGCAGGTGCTCCTCTTAGGAGAAAAATGGTAATGGGATCTAAGTCACTTTTGTACATCTCTAGTGCTATTATCTGTTGTGGTTTGTACCCTAGGGTGAGGCAGTTATACATATTTTTCCATCTTGTATTGAAAGCACATATAGGCTCATTAGGTTCTCTCTTCATGCTGGTAAAGTGTTGATATACCAGTCTAGGATTGGTGACCTATCCAAACTACACAAAAAAAGTTGTTTAACAATCCTCCTAATTAGTGATGGGGTTTTTTTGTTAAATTTAAATAGCAATCATAAGCAACATCAATTAAAGTAAAAAAAAATAACCAACATGAAACATCTTCATCCACTACATTCATCAATCTTAAAGTATCTTTGACATATTTAATATGCTCTTTTATGGTCCTTGGCCCTGAAGGAGAAAAGGATGGTAGATATTTTTTAGGGTTCTAGGGTAAATCATGTACATTCCTCAAGATGGCAATGGCAGATCTAACTAACTAGGGTTGTTGCTGAGCCATTGGTTGATTAACAAGTAATGGGTTCTTTACAGGTGAAAGGTGCCCTATTAGAGGTGGATTGTTCTTAACTGGAGCTATTGGCATAAATCTAGGTCTCATATGGATTTCAAAGGGTGATACTAATAAACCAACCTAAGAATTGGATTTGGTCACTCTTTTGGGTGACTCTAGTGCAACTCTATGCTAGAACTAATCTCTATTATTAGGAGGAAATTCAAGCCCTCCTTCTAGGACTAATGAAACTATTGATGCAAGATTTATGCACACCATATCCATAAAGAGGTAGCCTCTAAAAATTAGTATCTAAATGAAGGTAAACTTCACTCTAAGGCATGAGTTATAGGTATACGGTTTTGATAACCTATTGATGGAATAGATGGTAGGTTATATAGGTTTTTAACAAGGTTTTTGGGGTAGAGGTATGGTTTCCTAACAGAGTGAGTTCCTATGTGATTTGGATGGGAGACTAGCCTTTAATCTAGAGTGGGTAGATATCAATAACAAAACATAAAAGGAGGGTAAGGTAGGGTAGATAATAAATATCCATGGGTCTTAGGAACTACTCCCTTGGTTTTTAGATAGATTGATGTTCTCTTTAAACTAGTGCTAGTTGTTAGCAACAGTTACACACATGCAAATAGGCATGGCTAGGAAGTTTAAGGGAATAAGGATGTAAGAAGTCCATGAGCCTTAGATAATGATTGATCCTATTAGGGATATTGTTGCATGCCCTTCAATCAAAAGATTGTGGCTCAGGCTAATAGATTATCTGAGGTAGCTATAACACACACTTAAAATACTACACTAAGAAAACACCAATACACATCTATAAATATGATTCAAATTAATTTGAATATTTTAATAAATAAATTTTCCAATATCCAATAGCTATTACACATCTAATATTAACATATCAATCAAAAAATAATCAAGAATCTATTTGTAGCATTTTCACACTAAAGATTCTTGAAAATAAAACAACCATAGGAATAACAACTAATAACATGAAATGGGAAAGAAAATACTCAAACACATTTGTTGTCGATCAAAATTTCTCACTGCTCTTATATTCCAAAATTCTTTGACTCTAGCAAAAAGGTTGGGTGATATAGTTATATTTATATATCTTGGGGAAAGGGTCACCTCATCCTCCAAGTATATGCATGATTGTTACATGTGGTAGTTAGAACATGTAGTTCTAAATATGGTTAAAATCATTTAATAAAAATATTAAAAAACTATAAATAAACAAATTTACTTTACAAAAACATAAATGTGCATGAGAAAATACAAAATCAATTTTACAATGATTTGTCTATTTTACAAGGTGAATCTAAATATATGTGCCACCAAGAGTAACACATGCATACATCTAAATATATGTGGTCCAGAGTGTTGCATGGGATTTATTAGGAGTATAATTTGAAGTAGAAGCTGAAGATGTAGTTCCACTACCATAAGCTTCTTTTTCTTCTCATTCTCCTCATAGACTTTGTGTGCTACTACATTCTACTAATGAATTATGTCCAAGTTAAGCAGTGAAGGTCGGTGGAGTCTCTTAGTTTTTTTGAGGAGTCTTGCATGTTCATCTTTTATTGTCTAGAACTTAACCCTAAAAATATCCACTTTGGTCACCTTCCTCCTAACCTTGTTTAACTCTAATTCTATACTTTCCACTACCAAGCCTTGTATACTTTTCTTGAAGTCCACAGTGGCCTCCTAGACAATTTTGTCAAAATTGATTCTACTAATCATTTTTCTTATAGAGTCCTTTGCTTTAGATAATTTTAGCTCATTCAAAATTTTGAATTGGGCCTCATGCCCCTAGTACTTTGGTATTAAGGCTATAACTATCTTCAACCACTCTTTGACCTCCTCATGTCTAACGACCACCAAGTTTAGGGCATTATATTCCTCAAATGTAGTCATTAGATCAAGGTGGTTGTATAATGAGTTGCCTATGTAAACAACTAGAATTTTAAGCTTGGTACTATTCTAAGCCAAAGAACCACAAAGTTGATTTTCTTGGCTCATGTGAGTCACCATCTCAGTCTTCATGAATTCCATGTCTTCTAGAGAATTATAGAATTTAGAAGTAGCCTCCCTAATCTTAGATTTGATACTTATAGGAATATACAATGTACTAAATTGTTATTTAATATACTCAATTTATGCCCATAATTCTTGCACTTCCTCCTCTAGCTCCCACTGAGCTAACTTTATACCTTCATGGATCATATCCTTCTATGCTTGAGCTAGGTCTAAAATATTTTCTTCATATACAAACTCACTTAGTTTCTTTTTCTACCTCTTAGTGAGGAATAAAACTAGTTTTTTCTCTATAAGAATGATTCTTACACCCTAGTCATCTTAAAATTTCCTCTTTCTAACTCTTTGGATTGAATCAGTTGAGGGGTCAAACAAAGTGGGCATGGATGGGAACTTAGTGAAATTATAATCTGGCATTTATGTCCTTAGATCTATAGCCCAAGGTGGAATGTTTAAGGCTATTTTAGTAGTTTTGAGAACAATCTCTTGCTCAATCTCCTCTTCTTCCCTCTTTTATTTCTTACTAGTCTTGGTCAAAACATTGAGTAAGAAAGGCCATATTATTTTGGATCAATCCATTTTATTAATTTGAGGGAGTGGATGGACTATAAATACATGAGGTTTTGCCTTAATCCCCCTTCTTTTGCTCAATACTATGGTTTCTTTTATAGAAGTGAAAGTGGGGAGTGGAAGGGAGAGTTGTGTAGATTAGACATGAAGTTGTGGGGTGGCTAGGGTAGTTTGTACCTTCTTATTTGCCTTCTTATTTTTATGAAGTCTTACAACAAAAGTACCAGTAATCATAGAGGGAATGGCCATGGGAAATGGTGTGGTGGTGAGAGTGGAAGGATCAGTGGTGGATATGGAAATGGAAGGGATGAAGGTAGAAGAAAAAGAAAATAAGGGGGTGGATGTAGAAAGAATGGGAGATTCCACAAAAGAAACAAGTAATTGATCAATGATGGAAATTAAAGTAAAAGGAAATCTAGAAAGGTATATGTACCTTGAATGTGTAGATCAATAAGATCATCTTGAAGACTCATAGTTTTGGCTACCTCTAACTTAGCCTCTTCATTTGAATCATCTACTATGTCTTTAATGATGACTTCATCTATTCTTGATTATTGTGAGCTTGGGGGTAGGACAAAAAAGCCTTGAAATGTATGCATTGTGGGGCTACCTATAGGAGTCCTTGGCTTCTTGGTGTAAACCAAGGGTGTCCTTCCTTGAATGGGAGAATATTAGGAGGTAAATATTACTACTTATGTAATAACTACCCCATTAGATGAAATAATAAACACACTAGGGGTAGTCATAAGGACTTGGCTAGTGATAAAAGCAAACATCTCTTGCATATTTTGATCCTCCTCATCAGAGTCCAAATTTATAGGATCTCCTCTTTCTCCTCCTCTTTATGCACTCATTTCAGGTAGCTTGAGTTCCCTATTAACTAATTTCAAATTTAACTTTAATGAAAGTCCTTGAGATGAGGAAGTGTCATGACCTCTAGACTACCCTCTCTAGAAGTCTAAATGCTATCATCCCTTGAAAATAACTCTTTGTCTATCTATTTCCCTAATAGAGATACTAGGTTTGATTTGGATCATTCTCAAATGATCTTCCTATAGCCCAATAATTTGTGCTCACTCTAACACTTCTTCATATAACTTAACATTCAATAAAATGAATTCATAGTAATAAGGTTGATGGTAGTAAGGAATTTTGAACCTATGAATATGTTGTTGGATATGCTCATGGGGTCCCAATCTATCTCTACCATTGTAGGGGATCCATAAAAACCCATATTGATTCCAACATCCCTAAGATGTTTCCTTATCTAGTAGACCATATTGCCAATTAATATTAAGCTTCCAAAGAATAAGCCTTTCTTTTACTTTGCTAAATCTTCCTTAATGTTGGTCCACAACTAGAAAACAATATCCCATTCCAATAGTTTATTAAGTACATACCTAGGGAGACATAGGGGCTCCACCTTATTCCCCTAGATCACAATGACTGTAAAGTCTAGGTACAAGAAATAATCTCCCTTTACACTCAAATTATTCAAGATGTTTTCCCCAAGATGAGGCATAGGCGAGCCATGAATGGATTTACACACTTATGGGTAAACATATTCACATATTCTGACCATGTGTTTTTGATAAGCATATATGTGCATGAATTGAAAATGGTTGTATATTCTATTCTTTATGCAATCCATGGCTAGAGTCCATAAATTACCCAAGTCTTTATAACATCATAAAAAAGTATCCCATAGGGGTGGAACATTTGTCTTTATGTATAATCTGTTCTCTCAACCTTAAACTAATTACCTCCCCTAAGGCATAAGTAGCATCATGTGATAGAATAATATGCATTAGTAACACCCAATGCAAATTCAAAAAATAGATGCTAGGTATCCCATATAATATATTGAGTAAGGCCATAACTATTTAGATTCCCATTCTAAATTTATTTATGGGAATGAATCCTTTTAAATTTATTCCTTACTAGGTGATGGATTGGCCTAGGAGCAACCATGAGGAGAGCACTTGCGAGATCAAAGTTTCAACTTTGAATTATACCCAAGTATGCTTGTCATAATATATGTCTAGTATACTGAGGGATATGTATCTTTGAAAGTCACTTCTAGAGATGCATGCGACCATTGTATCTCTATGAGAATGTAACAAGTATGCATCTTGTGATATTTTAATTGAGCAGAACAAATCCCTAAGTAATTAAATATATGGCATGACCTCTAGTTTTGATAAAGTGAAGTACAACCTTTGGCACTTGTAGGCTATAATTTATTGAATGAATAGTCTTTATGATAGTAATATCTTGTCATCTAGTGAAAACATATCAATTAAATCAATTACATCCTAGAGCTGAGAATAGTCGTGATACTTATCTTGAAATACCCTTGCATCAAATATGGTGTCTTTAAATTCTATAAAGTCTTTGATTGAGAATGCAAAGAGGTGGATTAATTGCTCAGGATGACCTTGATGAGGAAGCCATATCTACATGTTCATGCCTATATCTTGATAAATGTGCAAAGTGTTATGTATACTTGTATATTAACATGATTGACTCAGCTCTAGCTTGATTGTTATTCACTGTATACTCTTTGAAGTAGAAACCAAGGATCTCAGTCATTGATTAAATATGAGGATACTTCAATTACAAGATAACTTGGGTGAAAATGACATATTCAATGGCTATGTATCATCTATATAAGATCCTGCATTAGATACTAGTTCATGTGATATTAAATATGCAATGTTCTCTTTTCAAATTGTTAGCTTGTGTTGTTGGGGGTTTTTAGCATTTATCAAATAGGAAATATTTTAGTTTTACTAAATATGGAATTAATTTCAATAGTGTTATTCACAATAAACCACTTAGAAGTGTAATGATAAAAAAGGTGCTTTCGGGTCAATGTTCATGGATAATTCTCTTAGGGGTGATCATTTTAGATAAAGTGTTCACATTAATTAGTCTGAAGGACCATAAGTATAAGTCCTAAAGTAATTATTTTAGAGGGATATTTCATGCTAAAGGGTACTTTTAAACTTCCCAAAGGATACTTTTCATCTAAAGGGTCCACTTTATAGGGCATTTTGTTGATGATAAAAGTCCTAAAAGGTCTACTTTGCAAATATTGAAGGGCACTTCTAAAATTCTTGAAGGTTATTTTGGAGGGATGAAGGGCACCTTTTATTTTTGAAAGGCACTTTTGTATGGCTAATGGTCACTTCAAAGGTCTCAAAGGGTAAGTTCAGAAAAGCCCAAAGGGTAAGTTCAAAAAAGCCTAAAGGGTATGTGCCTTTAATTCTGAGGTAGGTTTAGGAAGTTTGAAAGGTAAGTACCCTTCAAAGGAATTATTTTAGGGTTTTTGCATTGAATAGAATGCATGAGACAAAATGTATGAATAAAATGGTGGGAAAGGAGAATTAGATATTACATAAAGGCCAAAAGGTCCTTTTCAAAAGATATGAAGGGTATGTGGCCACTTGGAAAAGGGCACACAACTTAGGAAAAATATCTGATAGGGTAGGTTCAACCAAATACAAAGGGTAGGATCATGAAATCTAGCCTAAAACATAAAAGCTGAAGGGAAACTTAGGTTCATGGCACAAGGGGTAGTTGAAACATATGAAGGGTGTATATGAAGGATAGAGGGAGTAAAACAATAGTTCTAAAGGGTATGCCTACACAAAACCTGAAGGGTATGTTCTCTAAAGGATCTAGTTAAAAAGTGGGGGTGGTTAATTTATAAAGGGTTAAGGGTAGGTTGGAAAGGTGAAAAGGGCATTTCAAAAGTTTTGAAGGGTAGTTCAAAAATGCTAAAGGGTACTTTGGCAATAGTCTAAAGGGTTTATTTTGTAGGGCTTTCATCTATGATAAAAGTTTCAATGGATCTAATTCATAAAGGCTAGAGGGTACTTTAAAAACTCCCAAAGGGTACTTTTATATGCCTAAGGATCATTCCAAAAGTTCCAAAGTAAGATTGAAGGGTTCCAAAGGATAATCCACTAGTAATTTATTTTGGGGAAAATGTATGTGATCCAAAATCCTTTAAGACAAATTCTTTTGGGAGAATTGTTTAGGATAAATAGTCCACAAAAATTGTTTTGATGAAATAAGGGTTCTAAGAGAATAAAGATTGAAAAAAATAGGACTGAAAACTTTCCAAAACAAAACATCAAATAAATAGTTTTGCACAAAAGGTCAAAATAATAAACCTAAAAAATCCATCTACAATACATAGGTTAGTCTTATAAACACAACACAATTCTAATATTAGCCTAGTAAGATAAAAAAATACTATAGATTTTCCAACATTTCAAGAATCACAAAAAGTACAATTCCCTAAATTTCCCCAAATTTGCATGAACATAAATTATGAGGCTCAACCTTAGGATAAAATCTAAAAAAAGGTGGGCCCCCATTTCTTGCAATGAAAATGGGGATGTTGTGTGCAACAAAATTATTCACACAACTTGTAAAAGAAAGTATTGATCTATAAATTTAGTTTTAATGTATGCACATGTTCAAGTTTTAATTATAAAAAATTTCCCTTATTTATACACATGCACATGTTGCATATATTTTGTAAAGGCTAACTTAAAATAATTACTGTAAGAATACTCTTATATAGTTTCAACCATAGTTAGAACTAAAGTTATGAATATCACATGTAATGACTTTGCATGGACTTGGAGGATGAGGCAACCCCGTCCACAAACCTATTTAAACAATTGTAATCCAATAGTTAAAGTGGTGAGAAAATTTTCAATAAACAGGAGCAACATCAATTTTGATTATCAATGAATATGTTTATGTATTCTCTTTCCAATTTTTGTGTAATTAGGTTTATTTTATTTTGGTTGTATGGTTCAATAATTCCTAGTGTGTAATAGCTGCAATAAATCTTTTCTTGTCTTGATTGATATGCTAGTCTTAGATGTGTACTATTGAAGGATTAGTATATTACATTAATTATTGGAAATTGAGTTGATTGGTTCATAATTCTAAAAATGTATGAGTTATTTCTTTTAATAGATTTTTATGTGTATGTAAAAGATGCCTTAGATACCTCATTAGCCTGAACCATAATCTCCTGATTAAGGGTGTGCAATAGCTGCTCTAAAAGGGTAAACCTTTTATTAAGGCTTGTGAGTTACCTATATCAATATTACCTTAGACTTCTAAACTATGTTTGAATGTGTATGTGCAATAGCTACTTACAACAGTCATATGTTTTGAAATCACTTATCTATTTAGAAACTAACCAGAGAGGTGATTCTTGAAAACCACAAAGTCTTATTTTTTTCCTTGACCTCCCCTCCCTTTTTGAGTTTTTTTGAGATATATCCATTTTATATTAGCAAACAACTACCCATCTAACTCATGTAGGAATTCACTACCCTTTAGGAACCACATCTCCATCTAAAAACCTTGTCAATAACCTACATGCCTTACAAATTATTCCATCAACATGTTGTTCAAACCACATACCTACAACTCATGCCCTAGAGTGGAGTTTACCTCCATTGAGATATTAAAACATTAAAGGCTACTTCATTGACGGTGGTGTACATAAAAATTTCATCAATAGTTTCACTAGCTCTATAAGGAGGGCTTAACATCTAATAATAGTAGTATCATCTGCATAGAGTTGTACTAGAGTCACCTAGGAGAGTGACCATATTTAATTCTCAAGCTGGTTTTCTAGTCTCACCCTTGTCAAATCATATGATACCTAGAACTATGCCAACAACCTTAGTTCATAACAATCTACCTCCTTCAATAAAGAATCCTTTACCCATAAGAAACCCTTTATCGATTAATTAGCCAATGGCTCAACAAACACCTTGGTTAATTATATATTCTATTTCCATCCTCAGAGACTTGTATGATTTACCTAGGAATGTTGAAAAGAACCTACCGTCCTTTTCTCCTTTAGGAGCAAGGATTACAGAGGAAGATGTCAAATCTTTTAAATTTTCTTTAAGATTAATGAATGTTGTTGATTAAGATGTAACATGCATATTATTCCCTTTTACATTAATGGATGATACTTATGATTGGTATTTAAATCTAATAGATAACTCCATCACTTCTTGGGATGAATGTCAAGCTATTTTTCTTGTATAATTTGGACAGGTTACCAATCTTGGTTTGGTATATCAGTGCTTCACTAGCATGAAGAGAGAGAGCCTAATGAACGTATCTATGCTTTCAACACAAAGTTTTAAAATATGTATAACTGGTTAAACCCAAGGTACAAAAAAAATCTACATTAGCATTGGAAATGTACAAGAATGCTTTGGACCCAATCATTTTCATATTCTTGAGAAGAGCAACCATGATCAATAATTTAGAATTAGCATTTGAAGAAGCCATTAATATTGATAGATAGCTTAATATTCATGTGCCCATTATGTCCAACATCCATAATGGATTTCCCACATTAAATCTAATTCCACATGCAAGGTAGAATGTCTTAGTGTTCAATTAGAACTAGCTATATACACTACCTCCCATGATGCAAACAACATAGCCAAACTATATATTCTTAAATAATCACATGCAAGGTAATAGTTACCAACATAATAAATAATAAATTACATCTCCTTATACTATTCTACAAGGTACTAAATCTATGAAGAAAAAAGTTAAGGCTATTTAGAATATGGTCCAAAATTTAAGCAATGATTTATTAGGCATGTAAAGGAGGATGGGCAAAGCTAATATCCTAAATGGTAATTAAAATACTTCATTCTAGAGGTACAATCAACAATTAAACAAGCTTGAAAATAATATGGAGAAGCCTAATAAGTTTCTAGAGATCAACATGGTATAAATGGCTTCTCCCAATTGGTATAAAATTAATAACAATTTTGAGCATGGTGAGCTCACTTGCATTGAATTATACATTGCATTCAAAATATTTCAAAGAGAGGTGGTTAGGCAAGACCAGATGTATAACCCACCTAAACACCATTTATATCCTAGCCCTTCTATCACTACCATGTTCTTTGAAACTCACAAGTTTCCCTTTCTAGGTAAGATGACAATGAGTTGGAGGACAAAACAGATGAAGTTCATGTTTTCTAGCAATTCTAGAAAGGTGGTTACAATCTAAATTATAAATAGTCACTCAAAACATCAACTCTTCCAAATAATACTATAATTTCATATAATTCTAAAGCTAATAAAAATCCACCTCCTTCAAGAGGGAGTGATCATACTCATACCAAGGAAAAACCTAGCAAGGGAGGATACAACATTATTGAAGATATGAAGAAGATCAAATAAAATATAACTCTTCATGAGTTAGCCCAACTTACCAAATAAAAGGAGTTGTTTTATAAGTCTATTATTGGGAAAATTCTTATGGATAAAATGAAAGCATATATGGATAAATCAAAATCATATAACACTAATGTTATCTACAAGATAAAGTTAGAAGTTCCACCCTTTTTGATGACTATCGAGGTATTTGATAAGATTATACATAATTATTTAGTTGATTTTGGAGCTTCTATAACTATCATGCCTACTTATATATGTTAAAATATTGATTTGATTCCATGCCCTTCAAAGAATATAGTTTCAAAATTAGACAAAATAGTAGTGCCTGTAGTTGGTGAATTGAGGGATGTGTATATATAAGTAGCATCTGAACCATGAGTCTAGATGACTATCTATATCCTTGTAGTAGATATACCTAAAGGATATGGATTATTTTAGAGTAGAGATTAGTTTAAAAAACTCAATGGATATCTTTCTATATATTTCTCTCATATATGTCTACCGTGGATAGGAGTTGCAAATCAAATCAGAATTGATAAAGAGATGAGAATGAAATATCTCATCATAGGATACAATGTTAAGAATGAATAGGTAAATTACAAGTCTCCTAGCCTTGGTATTTATAATTTTAATACTCAAAATCAAGTACAAAATATATAACTTGAAGGTTTCAAATATATATGGACTTTACACTTTGATGGCACCAGGTCCAAATAAGGATCAGGTATGGGAATCGAGATGATTGATCCACAAGGTACAATGTTCTTGGTAGTGCATAGATTGAAATTTCCATGCACGAATAATAATAGATCTAAATATGAGCTTTGATTTTGGGATTATAATTTGTACTTAAAAATAATTTCAAATAGATATTATTGTTTGTTGACTTAGATTTGGTGGTTAAACAAGTCAAAAACAAATATTAGTGCAAGCTCTCTTATTTGAAAAGGTACAAACATAGAGCATAGGACTTGATTGAAAGCTTTGAAGCTTTCAATATAGTATTCCTTCCCAAAGATCAAAATCAAGCTACCAATTTTCTATATGCTATCACTTCTAATCTTGAACCCTCTGAGGAATCTAAAGTAAAAAGGTTCTCCATTGAATTGGTGCCTTGTCCCTTTATTCTTGATAACATAGAAAATTTTCAAATTTTTGATAATGACCAATAAATTATTAAGTTTCTAACCAATTCAAGGAGGTTTGTGTCCCAAATTATTGATGATAAGGATATTAATCACCTTTGTAAATAAGAATTAGATAGGAAAGGTATTCTTCAAGTTAAAGAGAATCACATCCTAGTTGGGTTGGTCTCTTTCGAAATGTCATTTGATATAGAAGCTCAAGCTCAACAACCCAAGTAGCCCAAGGTTAATGAATTACACTTCAAAAGAGAAAATTTTAGAGATGAACTTATCCCATGCTATGTTAATATCAATCTCATTTGCACCCCCTAAGAGAGACATCAAATGAAATATTTAATCATCCACTACAAATATTTCATCACTTGGACATATGATGATTTGAAAGTATATGACCCATAAGTCATTACTCATATGATTCCATTGAAGCTAGATCATGACCCATTTAAATAGAGGTAAATACCAATCAATCCTATTCTATATCATCTCATTGAGAGAGAATTAGAGAAGATGTTAAACACAAAAATCATCCTTCTAATGAGACATTCTACCTGGGTGACCAATTTTATCCCAGTAAGAAAGAATAACAATGAGATAAGACTATGTGTGGATTTTAGGAACCTGAATAAGGCTTTTAAAAAGGATAATTATCCCCTCCATTCTCTAGATGATGTGATATAGATAGTAAGTGGTTTTGAAATGATGTCCTTCTTGGATGGACTTTTAGGCTATAATTTGGTACCAGTACAATTTGAAGATAGAATGAAGGAAACATTTACCATGAAATGGGGATTTATACATATAAGAGGATGATATTTGGCCTAATAAATGTGGGAGCAACCTTTCAATGTACTATGAATCACAAATTCAAAGGACTAATAGGAAAATACATAATCATTTACATGGATGATCTTATGGTGTTCTCAAAGAATATGGATGATCATATAGGCCACCTTCAGTCCATATTCAAGAGATGAAGGTTTGGTATTTCATTAAACCCAAAGAAGAGCATATTTAGAGTCACTGAAGGCAAAATCTTGGGAAACATCATCACCAAAGATGGGATCACTATTGATTTAGACATAATTCAAGGAATTTTAAGGATTGCACCACCAAACAATAAGAAAGAGCTCAAATAATTATTCAAAAATATTAACTTCATAAGGAAGTTCATCTCAAGATTTATAGAAATTATTAGGCCTCTAAACACCATGCTTAAGTAGGATGCCAAAATAGAATGGATAGCTAAAGCCCAAAAGTCTTAGGATATTAAAGATGTAATATTGCATGCTCCAGTATTAATCAACCCAGATTTCACAAAAGATTTATATATGTATTCATTCATTTTAAAACATACAATTAATGCTATAATAACACAAAAAAGGGATGAAATTGAGCATCTAGTTATGTTCATGAGCATAAATATGAAAGATATAGAGCTCAAATACTCTATGATTGACAAACATATTTTTACCCTTGTCAAATTAGTGACGAAATTTTGACATTACATTTTGAGGAATAAAGTAATTACCATCATGCCTGATCCCACTATCAAGATCACCCTACAACAAAATGAATTAGGAGAACATCAGGTCAAGTGGATGGCAAAGCTACAAGAATTAAATATAGTAATCAAGCCTACACAAATTATTCAAGGTCAAAAGCATCATTTAGGTCATGAGTGAACCTAATCCATGCATCATTGTTGAAGAGATATGTGAGGATCAAGTATCAAAAGGGGAATTTTATACAAATATATTTTAGTACTTGATTATAGGTACTTGTTCCCTAGATCTAAGAAAAGAAAAAAGAAGAGATTTGAGGCTCATATCTACCCATTTCATGATAAAAAAAGGGATCATATATAGAAAAATTATGAAGGCATTTATCTTAGATGTGTATCTATAGAGGAAGATAAAGAAATTTTGGAAAACTTCCATCATAAAATAAGTATTGGTCATCCTTATGGGAAGACCACAACGCACCAGGTCTTAAGAATGGGCTAGTACTGGCCAAAAATTTTAAAGGTTACCCACACTCATGTGAGGATGTGCCAAAAATGTCAACCTTTAGCCAAAAGGGAAGTACACACATTAATGTCCTTACAACTAGTTATTGAAAGAAGGCAATTTGACCAATGGGGTTTACATTTAATTATCATCATCAATCCAAATTCCTCTATTGGCCATAAATTCATACTTACTACACCATTAGATGGACCAAAGACATAGCCACAAAGAATTTTAGAGTAGAAGATGTGATTCATTTCTTGGAGGAACACATAACAACCAAATTTGGCATGTCCATTTCTTTGATTTGTGAGAATAGACTAGCCTTCATATCGATAGAATTTATTGAGTGGGAACATGATAACTAGATTATTATTAGGTCAACTTATAACTATTACCCTCAAGAAAATGGATTGGTAGAATCAACAAACAAGAATATGATAGATGTAATTAATAAATTAGTAGGGGATAAGGCCAAGGACTAGCACAACTTGTTGAAGTATGCTCTTTGGGTAGAATGAATGAGATATAAACAAGCCCTTAAAAATTCACCCTATCTATTAGTGTAAAGACATAATCCTATATTCCCAATCATGTTAAAGCTACCCACTTATTAGTTGATGTAGGACAACATGGAACAATGTGATGAAACATAATCAAGATTGTTGGATATAATAGAAATAGAAGATTTAAGGATTAAGGCCTTACCGACATTCAACAAACACCAAGATATGGTTAAGAGATAGTTTGATAAGAGAGTGAAGGTCAAAGCATTCATAATTTTAGATCTAGTGCTACTTTAGGATAAATTCCATGAAAATAAAGGACAAAATGAAAAGTTTTTCCCACTTTAGATTAGACCATACCAGATTTTATAGATCATGGGAAATAATACATTTTGTCCAAAATACTTGCAAGACAAAAAACTTACATATCCAATCAACAGATAGTTCTTGAAGCACTACTTCAGGGTTGTGCCATCTACTGATGTTACTAAGTAATGAGGGATAGATGAGTGTAGCTATATGATTATATTAGATTCTTTACTTTTTTAGATTAGATTTCATGCTTTCTTAGTTTATTTCCTAATTTTCTTAGTTTATTTATTTTTTATAGCAATATGAATTGTGTTTGATCTTACTATAAACAAGCTAAATATCCCAACCAATTGAGATTATGACTTGTAGAAAAGGAGAAATTAAAATTTAGTGATTTAGAACTAGTTTACAGATTAGGTATATCTCTATGTTTTGACTCTTTAGGATAAAGGTATGCAATCATGAACCATTTTGAATATTATCATAATTAAATACTTTCACCAAGCATGTGGAAGTTGTTCTCAGAGTACTTAATACCAATTTAGAAAGTTTTCTTATTTTATTAAATCAAATGCACTTATCACATTAAATACCTATTGAAAATGATAATTTTGGCTATAGGTGTAGCTAACACATACATTCTACTAATGATTTGTTTTATAATTTTACCAACTCATAGGGGTTCCAACTCTTCTCTTTTCATTCAAGAATAAAAGAAGAAAAGAACCAATGGGTTCAAAAGAGAAAAAGAAACTCAAAATGATCACATGATGAAATAAGGTCAATGTACCACACATCAAGATTAAAATAAAATAATGGAAAGAGAACAAAAGGAGCCTAAGGTATCTCTATCAAGGCTATAGATGCCTGGATGATAGTAGAGAAATACTTGAGCTTCCCTCATTTTTAAGCTTTAATAGGTACTGGAAGGAAACCTATAGATTCATCAAGCCTTCAAAAAACTCATCATAGTAGGGGTTAGATGAATCACATGTTTGTCACACATAGATCCAAAAAATTGGAAGGCAAGTAGTTGTGTGAATCAACTTAGGATTTTCTTTCATATTTTTGATTTAAGTATTCTTATGTGACACACTTATGATTGATTCAGAGATTGATAACCAAAGTTATAGGTTCTTGAATACTCAATAGTATTCTCCCTATGAGTCACCATTTATTTTACGTAACATACCCCATTTCTGAAAATGAGAACCCTTGCTCAAAATTCTACACATTTGTGCTATAAATTGAACATTCAACTTGACAAGGAACCAATATTGAATATATTATGTTGATTTAGTTTAAATAGATCTATTATCATATAATCTTCATTTGAATTTATCTAATGTTGCTAATGTTTGATTCTTATGTTTCCATGTTGCAAGTTTAATGGGGTCTCATTGGTGTGAACATTGCCTAAGGTTTTAAACCCTAATGTTAAATTGATTAATTGATTTTGATTAACCCTAGGTCTTTTATTGATTAAATTGAATCTATGTTTTAAAATCATGTTAAAAATTTATATTAATTTATTTAGCCTAAAGTCCTTTTAAAATAGATTCAAAATTTTAGGTAGGATCAAAATTACTAGGAGAACTTTATTATATTATAGCCTTAGCCTAAGATATTTATGCTAGGCCCTATATATATTTTGGTTCACGAAGACTAAATTAACAAGGGGACTCTTTTATTATGTTTTGAACTTGTTTAAAAATTTATATTAAAGTTTAATCATACTTTTTAACATGACAAAAAAAAAAACCTTAGTATGAATTCTTTATGCTAGGACTTTTAAAGTCTCCAAAACACTTATGAATTTAATTTTATGCCCACAAAAATGGACCAACCTGAAGGCAAAAAGTTTTGAGATCACGTGTAAATTTAAAAATCAAGCTCTTAGATCTACAATGTGCATTAACTTGTACATTATAGATCTAATGGTGTGATATTAACATTGCCAATTTTGGCCCACATACCAAGATTTTGCTTGGATTGAATAGATGAGTAGAGTTTCAAAGCTTTTAAGGATCAAAAGTTGAATTACACAAGTTGTGAAGAGCTAGACCATCAATAAGACATCATGAAGAAATGGATGGGTCATTTTACTTGTGTATTTTATAAGTATGCTTAGAAAACCTTATGGGGCCAAAGGATTACATGGGATTAATGTTTTTGGTGCTAAGATCTTACTCTACAAAATTCATGTCTTGATGAGATTTTTATCTCAAGATATAAGCCTTCAAAGATTAACTTGTAAAATGGGAAATGTAGACAAATGTCAAAATTAAGCTCAACAATTAACCATTTGGTTTTCAAAGTGTGACAATCACATGTACATCATTGATGGTCATATAGACATCATTGATGGTCACACGAATGTCAAAATAAACCTTGGTAATTATCCATTAGGGTTCAAATATTGATGGTCATGTGGATGTTAATAACAATCATCTAGATGTCAAATGATGGGTGTGGAGATGTCAATTTTAAGCCACAATAGATAGCCATTTAGATTTAATCAATCTAAAGATCAATGCACCATGTTGATTCATACAAAAAGATCCAATGGTGCATGATCAATGAGAATTTTCAAAGGAACTAGTATAAAATTGACACTTGTCATGATCTCATGAGCTTGGAGGTAACAATTAACTTTGATCTCAATTCAAGAAAGCATGAAGTAGGGGCATGCATCCAAATGAAATAATGATCATGTTTTAATTAAATGGATAGCTCAGTATAAACATTGCTACATGGACATGACATGTTGGATTATGAACCATTAAATAACAAATGAGTCTTATAATTAATATGGTTAGTGAATATAAAAAGGAATATCTAGTAGTAGAATAAGAGAAGACTATAGTTACTCAGGCATCTTAAAGATTAAGTTGATAGAGCATATTATTTAAAGATAATGACCCTTTGAATTCTTTTGAAGGATTTTTATATTTTATAAAGGCAAGGACAACATGTAACACATAGTAATGTGAATTTATTCCTAGTTAAAAAATGATTTTTATTCTTAAGTATTGGTAAAGGGGCTCTTATCCTTAACACATGTATAAGTTCCATTAGAAATGGCTAATTTAAAGTATTTGATAGGTTGTTCTCACAACTTGTAAAAGAAATTATTGATCTATAAATGTAGTTTTCATGCAGTTCATGTTTTAATTATAAAAAATACCCTTCTTTATACACATGCACATGTTGCATAGCTTTTACAAAAGATAACTTAAACTGATGACTGTAAGAAGACTCTTATATAGTTTTGACCATAGTTAGAACTCAAGTTCTAAATATCACATGTAATGACTTTGCATGGACTTAGAGGATGAGGTTACCCCTTCCCTAAGCCTATTTAAATAATTATAATCCACTAGTTAGAGTGGTAATAAAATTTTCAATATATAGGAGTAACATCAATTTTGATTGTTAGTGAATGTGTTTGTGTATTCTCTCTCCAATTTTTGTGTAATTAGGTTTATCTTATTTTGGTTGTATGATTCAATAATTATTAGTGTACAATAGTTGAAATGAATTATTTCTTGTCTTTATTGATATGTTAATATTATATGTGCAAAATATATTGAAGGATTAGTATATTACATTAATTATGGGCAATTAAGTTGATTGATTAATAATTTTGAATGTGTATGAGTGCTTTATTTTGATATAGTTTTCTATGTGTATGCAAAATCTACCTCATTATCCTAAGCCATAATCTCATGATTAAGGGTGCACAATAACTAATATAAAAAGGGCAACCTCTAACTAAGGCTTGTGAGTTCCCTATATCATTATCCCCTTAGATTTCTGACTATGTGTGTGAAATAGATGCTTGTAATAGGTATAGGTTTTGAAATCACTTATCCACTTACAAACTAGCTGAAGAGGTGATTCCTAAAAACCATAGAATCTTATTTTATTCCTTATCCTCCACTCCATTTTTGAGTGTTTTGAGATTTATCCACTATAAATTAGTAACCAACCACCCATACAACTCATGTATAAATTCACTGCCCTTTAGGAACCACACCTCTATCTAAAAACCTTATCAATAACCTACATGCCCTACCAGATATTCCATCAATAGGTTGTTCAAACCACATGCCTAAAACTCATGTCTTGGAGTGGAATTTACCTCCATTGAGATCCTAAAACATTAGAGTCTACCTCATTGACTATGGTGTGCGTAAAAAATACATCAACAAGATTCATCTTCAAATTTTCTTACCATAAAAATTCTAAAATTTATTATACCTAAAGCAAGTTGAATTTATATACATTCTTTTGAACCTTTCCCATCATCAGTAGATTTTATTTTCACAACATATTCAAAAATTTTGTGCATAACACAAGCTAAACTTTCACATCTTTTTTAGGACTTCTTCCTACAACATATTTTGAATTTGTGGCAATATAATTTTTAGAATTTGAATCACTTATTAAACATGAAATGGGGTAAATCCCCATTTACTATAGTGGTTGCCCCAATTTAGAAATTTTAGCCTTTTTTTACTTCCATGTTTCTATCACAATCATCCCATGTTGTGATCCTACACAGAGAACAAATATGTTAGGGGAAATAAGAGTGTTTAGCAACACTTTTATAATCACCTCATTAAGATTTATGAACCTGATATGAACTCCTCTTTGATGTCTTGATTTTTCCTTATAACTCCATCTCACCTAGACTATTGAGGGTTTGTTTATGTTATCTTGATCATGGATTTATTATGTGATTTTCTTCCTCAAACTCATTCTTGAGGTGGATGTAAATCCACTTATAATTTCTACAAACATCTCTATGGTGATAATGGGTGGGAAATACACTTACCTAGAGTCAAGATTATATCTTGTGAAAATAAACATTAGAAGGAACAATATGGAAATGTGAAAAATAGTAGTCAATAAGTTATAAATATCCCTCCTATTGATCCTTGGGTCATGATATCTATTGATTGCCCCCATTTTAATGACCATCAAAAATCTATCCATTGCCCAAAAACATAAAATTTAATATGAGTGGGGCATAAACATATTTTAATAGTCATTAATTGATTATATTTCCTTTTCAAATAATGATATGTTCATCATACAAATTGCACTTCATGACCCGACATAGTAATTATTTACATACACAAAATTAAATAAAGTATTCTCTTTCATACCATGGATATATAAATGTGTTTTTCCACATGGAATTTGATTTGCAATAGCTTTAAATTATTCTATAATAGAGGTATATAACTCAACCTTGGACAAGGGTTATACAACCTTGTACTATGTTCCCTTCATGCTTTTATTGATTAAAACCACCCTATGTAGCCTTTGAGAATTGATGAGTAAAGCATGATGCTTACCAAGATTTGGAGTGATTTGCATGCTCTTTAACATGCTATTCTCCTTAAAGTTATTTTTCATGATCCTAAATCCTTTCCAACCTCATTTCATGGGTGCCAAATAACTTATAATTTGTATGATAATAATACTAAATTTGTAAGTCTCACTTGGATCCCACATCCATATTAGGAATTTGAAACTTCCCATCTTAGATTATTTTGAATAAATTCCTCCCTCCATTTAATGATCTTAATCTTGTCTTAATTTTTAGCATGATCTTCATGGTGATCAAAATATTGTAAAGATAAATTAGGGTGTTGATGCAATAACCCTTTGATGTGAAGGTCATCAAATTGCTTTCTATTTTAACCTTTTAGGGTTTTACTAATGTAAAACCTAAGTTTTATTAAAGGGATGAATTATCTAAATTAGTGAAATAATATGAAATAAATAATCACTAATTGGATACATAATTTAACATGTTTTAACCTTATTAAAATAGTAATAAATATGTGAAAATAAAGACTTATTTGGAAAACACCTAATGCAAAAGATCTGAGTGCTGAAATTTAGGATTAAAATAGGTCTAAGTGTCATCAATAGGATCCTTGAGTCAGATATTCCTCTAGATAGTAACTCCACACTTGGATAGTAGTTCCATATGGCTGTAGTGTCCTAAAAATGGTGCTAGTGTCCTTTGTGTAAGATTATTCCTAAATTTTTTTTGTACTTGCACCTATGTTGCTAGGTTTTGTTTCTATGTGCACAAAGTGTAGAACTCTATATTATGATGATAACAAATGATTTATGATGCAAACCCTAATCATTATTGAAAGTAGGGCATTATTTTAAAATGTGTGTTCATTAGTAGGATAGACTAGACATCTTTAACACCTCATTATGAAGAGAGTTTCCTACATACCAATACTTTGAGCAAGGATCAAGCCTAGTGTAGATCTCCAACCTAAGTGATTGATGCAAGTACAAGTGAATGATATAATGATATTGGTATTGAATTCCTTAAGTGTACTTGACATTTAAAAGCTTGAAAATCTAAGCTTAAGGTAGCTATAGATGGTAGTATGTAAAAGTAGGGTAGAATAAGGATTAATAACCTTGATTTTGCTCTACTTATTTCTTATTTGAATAGGTCTTTTGCATCTATTAGATAGAGGTATAAAATTTATGTATTTATAGTGTTCTATATCTTGTGTGATAATAAAATGTGCTTAGGCCAACATCAGGAGGGTTTAACATTTTAAAATATATATGTTAGGGAGAGTTAGGGTAAGGGACACTAGTGCCATGTGGATCTAGTGTCCTTAATGTGTCACTAATGTCAAACTAGTAGGTTGCTGGGCATGAAGGTCCAAGAAATGGTAATGAAGGTTTAAAATTAGGTTTGAGATGACTAGGGATGACTAGGGTCTACACAAAGGATAGAAAATTATGATAAAAGGCTCTAGGATAGGTCTAGGGATAAGTTAGGAATGGGTCATATTAATTAACACTCTTAGAATACAAATACCACTTTTAGGTGATTAAATTCTGCCCCCCCCCCCCCCTTATTCTATAAATTCAATAAATAAAAATGACTAGTATAAAGTAATAAGAAGAGTACCTAGACTTACCTAGGAAGTGAAGCCCGTGTAGCTAAGTCTGAGTATGTGAAGTTGGGTCTATGTATGTGAAGCATGACCTATAATGAAATGTGGATAAATAAATCCTTACTTAAGAGATATCAAAAGAAAAATACTATGCTAAACTCTTTATGAACTGAGTAAAGTTGAGTAAAGAGAGAGGAAAGAGGAAAGTAATGAATATACCTCATTGTGTATGAAAACTAATGCATGAACCTAATGACAACCTATATGTGTGTATATCCATAGTGATCAAATCATTGAATATATTGGATTGAGTTGATAGACTTGTTAACCTTAATATGTGGGTGGATCAATAACTCAATCTAGATTTAACTCCATCATTACCCACCCTTACTTTGTGGATCATGATTTGTTAATAGCTTGGATTAGACTATCAGTGTGTCTAACCTTCTAATATGGGTGAATAAAGAACTCAAGTAGGCTATGAATCCATCATTTACCACCCATGTGTATTATATACATATACAAATTAATTATGTATAGTGCTATAAATATCTAATTTTGTATATCTAACTATGTATGTCAGATCTAAGACCACTTGGGTATATTAGGTAGCTCTGGGACATTTAGGAATGCCAACCACTGTAGATGGAGTAAGGCATGCAACTCATGATAACTTGGAATATTATTTCAATATTATACAACATAGATAATTACATGTAATTTTCCATTCCATTTGATCAACTTATGTCTCATGAGCATATGGAAATAATGTACCACACATATACCCCCAATTTTATATCTAAGTATACTAATTCTAGACTGAGTTGTAATAGCTATATATGAGTATCTAAAATAAATATTGGGATGATAATTTTGCACATGATGCCCCAAATACAAGAAAATAATATGAATCTAAGATTAACTATGTGATTATGAGCTAAATATAAGCATAACTATCAAACATGTAGTTGTTTTTGTGCAAACCTATACTATACCTAATGTACTATTTTGGCTAATCTAAACTACCCTAAAAATGAGGATACTATATAGTAGTGACATGTCTTGGATAATAATACCATGTACTTATAATTTCTCAATATGGGTGCTAATGTCTATCTAGTTTGAAATATGAGTCATTAAATTTCTTTTTGAGTCCTTATTTTTTCTTATATCTTACATGTGTTTGATTTCTTGAAACTAAATCTGTGTGATGTAATTTTCTATAAATGTAATGTAGGAGCCTGATCTCTATGACAAACCCCTATGAATTCCATTCTTTTGAGGGTAGTTGTTCACCTATGAAAAAATTATCCTTAAAATAAATAACTCTACAAAATGTGTTGGCTAGAACATAAATTATAACTACATGATAATCCAATACAATGTGCAAACATAACATTAGAATTCAAAATAATTTGAGCATAATTATTTAGTGTAAGATGTATGTTGTATATAGAATTTCAAAAGGGTGTCAATATAGATGTAATCAATGTGTCTAATAATAAATATAAGTAGCTAATTAGGGGATGGGGCATGATGTCCATCATGGAACCCATCTATGAAGGGTAAATACATGAGGTCCATCATGACATTGAAAAATGGTGTGTAAAATCAAAGATAAGGGTCATGGACATGATGCACATAAGAAAGCATACATACAAAATGCATGAGGCATGTAAAATAGGCCAATGGGACACAATAAAAGGAACATGGGCACATGTCACCAAATATGAGAATAGATGACATATAAAGACATGATAAAATATCCACATATACAACAAATAAACAAGTTGGATTACATCCACATAGAAGGACATGTTAAAATGTCTGTATACATGATCAAGTAAGCACACACAAGGGACATGGGCACATGCCCAAGGCATACATGAATATAAGTGGCATAAAGACAAAGAGAAATGTCATACTCAAATGATCTCAAATATAAGAAACATAGTGTTAGGATTGTGGAGCTAAAAGCTTCACTGATGCAGATACGGAGGAGGTTGCAGGAGAGTTGCTGAGTGTCAGAGACACCAGCGTCGGTCAGGCCAACCGACGTCGGCAGGATAGGGCAGGAAGGCAACCGACGTCGGTCAGAGATCGGTCGGCGTCGGCGACCCCCAGGCGGACAGGGACCGACGTCGGTCGCCTGTGTGGTTCGAACTGCACTTATTACAGGCAGTTAGCTAAGGAACCAAGTGTTTGCATGAAGAGATCTATTTTTAGACTGAGAGCTACAGATCTAATTATTGTAATTAGATGTCTAATTATTGTTTGATGAGATCTATATAATAGACTCATGGTTGTATTGGAAAAGCGAGCTAGTTTGAGTTGAGCAAAGTTTGCTCCTTTTGTGTGTGAGGTGAGCAAGTGGGTTCCTCCTAGTTCCATAGCAGTACCAGGCATGTTGGTGCTGGATTGGAGATCCAGCTGGGTTCTTCAAGAGTGTAGGATCTTGGTCACAGTTGCATGGCCTATATAGGAGATCTACATGGTAAGTAAGATCGTTGATCTGCAGGTGTATGTGTGTGCAAGGTCGAGGTTCACAGGAGAGTAGAACCGTTGTTTAATTTGCAGGTGTGCAAGATCATATAGACAGCAACACAATAGGGAGCAGTATCAAGCAGGATCTACTTGGAGTACAGGTGTGTACTCGAATAGAGCAGAATGGAAGGCAAGGGAGTTCCTTCCATAAGTATGGTCTGTTGAATTGCAGGTTGTTGCAAATTCATGGGAGATCTACTTGAAGTACCTTGAGTACTTGTGGAGCACGTGGAGTGCTTGTGGAGTACGTGGAGCACTTGTGTTGTGCATGGAGCACGGGAGGTGAACACCAACTCTGTATTTGAGTTGGGTGTTGGGACCTGGGAGAAGAATTACTGTTCACTTGAGGTGTAGCGAGCCTCTGAAGAGGTGGTGGAGAAGAAGTGGCATCTTCTTTATTGTATTCTTTTCTGTATAAAGTGTTAATACAAGTTGTGTATTGTCTCTCATATGCTGTGTTATTCTGAATTCTAGTTACTTGGTGAATCTGGTTATTTCCGCATATTATAGTTGCTTGGTATTTGGTAATCAATTGTATGCTTCCGGTGTTTCGCATCCCTGACAAGTGGTATCAGAGCCTTGGTTGTAGGTTCTTGAGCTTGATACCAACAAGTGGTATCAGAGCTAAGGTTGCAGGAAGCAGGTTGTGTTTGGTTACAGGGCACTCTCAGGGGTTTTTGATCGAGTGGGAGTAGAGCAACGGCAGATCAAAGTAAGCTAAGAATGGAGGAGTTGAAAAGCACAGATGGTCACTCACGGTCTTATGGAAAGAAAGAGCAGGTAAAAGAAGATTGTTGGTTGGTAACAGATCAGCATGAAGAAACTGAAGATACAGATGTAGCAGGTGTTGTTGCACAGGATGTGTTTGCAGGTTTCTTGGATAAAGTTGAATCTTGGATAAAAGATTTAGTTGCCTCTTTCCATGCAGCCCTAGGTAGAGGAGCTAGTAAGCCTTGCCAAAGAATTGGCAAAGGGGAAGTGAAGCTGAAATTGTAGGCGGCCAACACACAGGTGTTGATGAAGGTCATGCAGGTCCCAGGTTTGGAGATATGGCTAATTTCTTCAGAAAGATTGGGTGATGAGAGATGCACAAGAACTCTCACAGCGGTAGCACTTGAATTAACTGGTGGTAATAAAATAGGTACACTTTATCTTCTTATTTATATTACTGATTCTTCTTCTGTTGTGGAGACGTGGCTTTGTAGGCTTGGTCACATGAGTAGGAAGGAGATGCATGTTCTTAAGTAGAAGACAGATATATTTGATAGGCTTAAGAACTGGAAAGCCTTGGTGTTCTTGGAGGAGATGGCGGATAGAGTTCAGTGGATGATGCTGGATACATCTGAGCAGGGCAGTTTGGACATGGAGATTGATCCAAAGGAGCTCACGGGTAAAAAGTCATCACTCACAGGCGAACACAGGTACCAGCGTTGGTCAGGAGGAACCAGCGTCAAACAGACAGGTGCCGATGTCGGTCATGTGCAGATCGAAGCCGACGATGTCGGGCAGAGTAAGACCGACGTCAGTCAAGGGGACCGACGTCGGCAGTAAGTAAGACCGATGTCGGTTAGGAGGACCGACGTCGGCAGTAGGGACACCAGCGCTGGCAGGTTGGTAGTTAGGTACAGATGCATGGAACCGACGTCGGTCGGATGCAGACTGTGGGGTGATCGAGGTTGGTCACTGTAACGAATTTTGGGTGGACAGCATGCTGTCAAGGAGTCTCAAACACCCATACGGAGGACTGAAGGCATAAGTAGGCCCTCAAATTCATGTTCCTCTTCTTCATACTTGTTGCTGATTGTAGAGCAGGAAGAATCTAGGAAACAGGTGGGAGCTAGGCAGGATTATGATGCAGAACCAGATGGGTGTTTTGGTAGGTTTGCCAGCTGGATGAAAGCACAGAGATGAATGGATGCCTTAGTAGAAGAATAGAGAGAATGGATATGTGAGATGGAAGACCAGGTCATATGGTCTTGAGGAGCTGCAGGACAGTGGTACAGGTTTTGACAGGTGGAGGACAGAGCATGACTCTACTCAGTGTCAAGGTAACTACTGTGGTTTGCCTTACCAGGGAGATGATGATTGCAACATCATTCTGTTGCTGTATGTGGATAGTATGCTAGCTAGCAGGGGTGTACATACAGGGTTTTGCTGAGCTAAGGGTAAGATTAGTTTAGTGTCATGTCATGAGGAGTTTGGAGTAGCAGAATTCTTTGACATGGAAGGCATGGAGATCACAGGTTGATTTTGTCTCGAGTGGGAGCTGATGTGAATCAGGTGTTGGCGAGGTTCGGGATGCAGAACTGGAGCACACTAAGGGCTGGATAGGTACAGTGTTTGAAATCACATGAGGTCTGGTATAGACTTGAGTATTCCCATGTAGTGGGAGTTGTCAGAGTTAGGAGCCAATTCGGGGAAGTGGGTTCTCAGGTTTTTGAGAGGGACCGGCAGCAGGTGTTGTTATGCAGGGTCAGGACTTCACTACAGGTGTTATAGGTTCGGATGTGGCAGGGTACTCGGATGACAGGTGGTACACCACGGGATGTGTGGTGGGTTGTCTTCAGGTGGGAGCTTGAAGAGGGATACAAACCAGGAAATAGATTAGACGAAGTACAAGTACAGGTACAGTGCAGCTATTTATCTCCAAGTGGGAGATTGTTAGGATTGTGGAGCTAAAAGCTTCACTGATGTAGACACGGAGGAGGTTGCAGGAGAGTTGCTAAGTGTCAGAGACACCAGCATCGGTCAGGCCAACCGATGTCGGCAGGATAGGGCAGGAAGGCAACCGACGTCGGTCAGAGATCGATCGGCGTCGGCGACCCCCAGGCGGACAGGGACCGACGTCGGTCGCCTGTGTGGTTCGGACTGCGCTTATTACGGGCAGTTAGCTAACAAACCAAGTGTTTGCATGAAGAGATCTATTTTTAGACTGAGAGCTGCGGATCTAATTATTGTAATTAGATGTCTAATTATTGTTTGATGAGATCTATATAATAGACTCATGGTTGTATTGGAAAAGCGGGCTAGTTTGAGTTGAGCAAAGTTTGCTCCTTTTGTGTGTGAGGTGAGCAAGTGGATTCCTCCTAGTTCCACAGCAGTACCAGGCATGTTGGTGCTGGATTGGAGAGCCAGCTGGGTTCTTCAAGAGTGTAGGATCTTGGTCACAGTTGCATGGCCTATATAGGAGATCTACATGGTAAGTAAGATCATTAATCTGTAGGTGTATGTGTGTGCAAGGTCGAGGTTCACAGGAGAGCAGAACTGTTGTTTGATTTGCAGGTGTGTAAGATCATATAGACAGCAACACAACAGGGAGCAGTATCAGGCAGGATCTACTTGGAGTACAGGTGTGTACTCGAATAGAGCAGAGAGGAAGGCAAGGGAGTTCCTTCCATAAGTATGGTCTGTTGAATTACAGGTTGTTGCAAATTCATGGGAGATCTACTTGAAGTACCTTGAGTACTTGTGGAGCACGTGGAGTGCTTGTGGAGTACGTGGAGCACTTGTGTTGTGCATGGTGCACGGGAGGTGAACACCAACTCTGTATTTGAGTTGGGTGTTGGGACCTATGAGAGGGAGAGCTTTGGGGAGAAGAATTACTGTTCACTTGAGGTGTAGCGAGCCTCTGAAGAGGTGGTGAAGAAGAAGTGGCATCTTATTTATTGTATTCTTTTTTGTATAAAGTGTTAATACAAGTTGTGTATTGTCTCTCATATGCTGTGTTATTCTGAATTCTAGTTACTTGGTGAATCTAGTTATTTTCGCATATTATAGTTGCTTGGTATTTGGTAATCAATTGTATGCTTCCGGTGTTTCGCATCCCTGACACATAGAAAATAAAATCAAGTCTAAACTAGTAAAGTTATAAAATAAAGAATGCATGAACATAGTATAAATCTATGTAAAAGTAAGTGTATATATGTTGTGTCTAAAGTAGTGATAGTCGAGGAAAAATTGAATATGAGTAGCAATGATCAATATCAAGATAAAAAAAAATGCTAAACTATAATGTATAGAATGTAAGGATAAGACCTGGTAATAGAAACTATGTATGAGATGCCCTCAAGTGGGTAGGTGTATCAAATGGATAAACCTAGATTGGTGTGTATGCCTCTAGTGGGTAGATGATAACAAGTCTAGATTAATTTAATGGTTTGAATCCTATTTATAAACTATAATCACTTGAAAATAACAAGTTAAACATGTATGTATGATAAAATTGACTATAATAAGATAGCTAACATATGTAATGTCTAGAAAATATAAGAAATGTGAAAATAGAAATGCATACAATCTATAATTTTTTGAGTAATATTTGAATGTTTTTGAGTTTTGACATGTTATATTATTTTTTATTTTATGGATATAAGATATGTATAAGAAAATGAAAATAAACTATGTAAAAGTAAATGAAAATGAATAGTGCATTGTTTAAATGTAAAATTTCATTATATGCATGACTTCAATGGTTTTTTGATTACCTTGCCATCAAGTGGAGCTATATGATATAATTTTGGGATAATATTTGTTTGTGATTATGTATGGTCCAATCCAATGTGGTTTAAAATTTCCTTTGCTCTCTTCCTTGGTGTTGACATTTCTGAGATTTTATTTTAACACCAAATCATTGATTTTGAAAGCCTTGTTGTGGGATTAATTATTATATGTTCTTTAGATTTATTTATGATAAGCTCTGAGATTCTATATGGCTTGGATACATTTTTGATCCAATTATTCTAATTCATGGAGACATTTCTCTTTGTATTGATCATCTGTGACAAGCCCTTTTAAAGATACCCGTAAAGAGGGAATTTCTAATTCCAATGGGATATTTGATTTTGTGCCATATATGAGTGAACAAGGAGTAGATCTTGTTGGTGTATGTATGCTATTATGGTAACTATTTTTTTGAGAATATTGTTTATTATCTCATTTATTGCTTCTACTTGACCATTACCCTATGGGTAGTATGGAGTAGAGAATGTGTACCAGATTTTATATTTGGCATAAAAAAATTTCATTGTTTTATTATTGAAAGAGGTTCCATTATCTATAATTATGGTTTCTATGATGCTAAAGTGGTAAATAATATTTGTCATTAGATACTAGAAAATATCCTCCCCCTTTATTGATTGTAATGGGATGGCTTCTACCCATTTTGTAAAATATTTTGTAATTGTGATAATGAATTTGTGACCTCTTAAAGATTTTGGGTTTATCTTACCAATCAGATTAAATACCCATAGCATGAATGGTCATACGTATATTATAGGTTCAAGTTACTATTAAGGTGCATGGTGCAAATTTCCTTGGCATTATCATTTGTTGCAAAATATGGCATACTCCTGAAATTATTGTTTCATGGTTAACCAATAGTAACCTTGTTTGAGTAACTTGTGTGACATTGCTTTGCTACTAAAATGACCACCACATTCACTATTGTGTATTTATCAAATAGCTAATTTAGCTTCCTTGACTATTAAGCATAAGAGTAAGTGTCCATCAAAATATCTCTTAAATAAATCATTGCTAATGATAACATATCAAAGAGAGTTATACTATAGTTTACACTTTTCATTCTTTATAAAAGTATCATGTGTGATAAATTTAATAAAAAATTTGTATATGCCAAAGAATAATTTAGATGATGTTATACTGCATGTAGTAACTAAGACTATTAGAGTGATAAGGTATGAATGGGATATTGATGAAGATTGTAACTATTTAATTGTAAAAAGATCTTAGTCTGCATATATATCAATGGGGATCAATGTTGTGGCACTTACCATTACATTGACATGATGATTGTATTTGTATGGGATGTTATCGATAGATAAATTATCAAACTAATCTTGTAAACATTGACCCATGTTCTTATAAGGAATCAGGTGTTCTTTTTTTTGTAAACATTTGTAAATTGATTTATAATTAATTAGGAGTCCCATAAACTTTTATTAATTTAATCTAAAGAAACTAATTTGATTGAAGGCCTAAGATAAGATCTCCATATTATTCAATATTTTTAGTTCATAAAAATTGATTTGGTATGTGAGAGTTACTGTGTGTCCTAGGGGATCGATGAAAATAATTTTGGTACCAACACTAGATGTACATATAAAACTATTAAAGAAAATTATCCATGTATCTAAAGTGGTTTTACATGATGTGAAATCATCTCTAAAATAATCATTAATAGGATTTGTATCTAGTAATAGAGCTGCTACCAATTGATCTACACTTATATGGCCTTCTATTGATTTTTGTAAAATGATTTTGAAGTCAAATTCTATAAGTAACATAACCCATTTTGAAGTATGGCCTAGAAGATGTGGTTTTGTCATGAGGAATTTTAAAGGATAGAGTTTTTAAATGATCTATGTCTCATTTTTAATCATATAGTGACAAAGTTTATGAGTAGCAAATACTAGTGCTAAGCCAAGTTTTTTAATTGTTGGATAATTTATATCATAATCAACTAGTATACGACTGATGTAGTAAATTGATATTTCTTTATGTTGATCATCATGCTATGCTAGGAGTGCTCCTAGTACATGAAATGTCACTAAGAGGTAATGTAGAAGTGGATTATTAGGTATGGGTGGGACCAAGACATGAGGGTTGAGTAAGTATTTCTTAAGTGTATCAAAGCTCTCTTGAAAGATTATATCCCACTCAAATTTCACATTTTTAAAAGTATTCTAGTGAATGATTGGGTTTTATTTGTGAGTTATGTCATAAAGTGATGAATTACCTAAATTTTTCCTTGAAGGGATCAAATCTATTTTAAATTAGTAGGAGGCATATCCATGATTACTTTGAAATTTTTAGGGTTAACTTCTATGCTACATTGAGATATAATGAATCCCAAAAGTTTCATGGAGGAAAATTCAAAGACACATTTCTTAGGGTTGAGTCACACTTTTTATTTTATGAATCTTTCAAAAATTTGTCACAAATTTATTACATGATGTTTTCACTCTCTTGATTTTGATAATGGATCATCAACGTGATCTCCGATTATCTTATGAATGAGGTCATGAAAGTTATGTGTCATAGTGCATTGGTAAGTTGAACCTATTTTATTTAATCTAAATGACATGAAAATATAGCATAAATTTCTCTATGGTGTAGTATAATAAGTATTTTCTTGATCATTTTCAATGATATTGATTTGATTGTACCAGATGAAACTATCTATAAAGGAGAGCATCTCATAGTTAGATATGAAATTGACTATCATATCAATTTTGGGTAAAGGAAATTCATCTTTAGGACATGATTTTTTTATGTCTCTAGAATCATAACAACAACAAATTTGGCCATTAGGTTTTACAATAGGAATAATACTGGAAACCCACTATGTATGAGTGACTGGTCAAATGAAACTAGCATCTAACAAATGTTTAATCTCATCCTTAACAATAAGATCAAATTTAGGATGTATTTTGTGAATATTTTATTTTAATATCTTAAAATTAATATATAATGTAATTATCTATGCTAATGTGGAGGGATTAATGCCAAGCATATCAGAATAAGCCTAGGCAAATACTTCAAGAAAATTAGTTACAATTTGATATATATTCATGTATTCTAATTTATGTAAGGTAGAAAACAATAATATGATACAAGAATAAATTTTGGTGCAATAATTAAATTCAACTATTTATTCATTAATTAATATAGATTGATCCAAAATGTATGATGTTATAGGGATCATATCATCCATGTCGGGTAACATATCATCCAATTCATGTAAATGTTTTATAAATTATGCCTATGCACTTGTGGAATGATGAAACTTATTATTATGATATAAGGAATGAAGATTCTCATATTCACCCAAGAATTATAATAAATCTTCATTATTAGTGAAATTATCAAGAATGAGTAGATCTGGAGAAACTATATCATTCATAAGATTGGGGTAAACAAATGAGAGTGTATAAACATGGTTCATTGTATTGACTACCCATGCAATAGGTGGATAAAATATGATATATTGATAAGCATTATGATAAGATATGGAATTAGATGTATTGTTTCTATATCCAAGTCCTTATATACCTTGTTGATCATATGTTTCAATGGGATTTATGATTCCCTACTCATGTTTTCCAAGGACTTGTCCTATGTATCCCATATTCTGGAGATATCATAATGCAAAAGGTGAAGTGAAGTTATTATCTTGTGTACTGTAAATAATTAGGGGAGTTGTATGTGTATTTTTAATGGGAGACTAGAGTGGTGTTGTAGTAAAATCCATGTGAGGAATATAATTATGTGAAGGCTTTGTATGTTGATAGTACTTGAATGGTTATTTATCCATAAGGCATGTATATATATTACATATATTGTTGAATTTTAAACATTCATGTAAATCAAATGGAATTATGTGCATAACATGAATCCATGGTCTCCCAAGCAATATATTATAATTAATATAATTAGGCATAACTTAGAATGTTGTAGGTAGTGTTAAAATCCCAAGTGTAAAGTTTAATGTGATTTTACCAAAAATTATTATTTGGTTATAACTCCCTAGTTCTCAAATTTATAGAACAACTTTGATCAATTGTTATCCCTTGTGTTCAATGAAGTAGTTACAAACTCTACGTCCTTGAATACTTGACCTTCTAAATCTGATGATAGGTAAAGTTCCACTACCTTCTTTGAGGCATCTCTATATATTTCCATTGATATAATTATAATTGAATTATCCTTTTAAGAATGATAATCCAACACTCTTGGATTAACATAGTGAATCCAAAGACAATTTAGGGATTTCTATCTTTTTAGGTATTTTTAGAGGTTTACACAGAGCTGTAATGGCAAAATGTAAGTTCAAAATATGTGTTTTGGTGACTTCAATTTCATTTGGATCACACATTTATAAATTTCACATTCTTTCTTCCATAAGATATTCAAAAATGACATGTTTTCTCATGTGTCATTACCTTGTCACTCATCTCATTTATTTTTAAAATGTGACTATTATCACTTGGACACATGTCATCATCTCACGTAATCCTATATCTCAATCAAATGCATGTCATTGATCTCTTGAGGAGTCTTCTAGACTTGAATTTAACTATGGATATTCATGTTGGATTTGATCTTATGAGAGTGTTCCACCTGGCATCATCAGATGCTTTTTGTGTACTTTATAGTCAATCTTCATTTGGTTAACACCTTTTCACCACTTGGTAGCTTTTCATACAATCTGGGGTCTTTAAATACTTGAATCGATGCTCACTATCGATATTATTTTGAAGGATTAAATTCATTCCATTAATCTTAATCTAAGGAATTAAATACACACCATTGATCTACTAAATGTATGATTAAGCATATCAAGCATGTACCATTGATCTATTCTTTGTATATCCAATTGAGTGTGAACCATTGATTTATATCTAGTTATCCATGATTATGACACTTTTCACTATTGTTTTCCTTCTCAATATTTGCTGACATGTTGACTTTGTGCTCTCCATAGATTTGATTTTGTAAGATTGAATATACACTAAAAATCTTAGATCTTGACTTATTGATCCCAACCTTTAGTATGGATCATTGATCAAGATTTATACACCTAAACTTGTACCATAAATCTTAGATAAAAGGAACTTTGACTTGATAACTTTAGGTTAACACCCATGTACCATTGATCTTTCTTTTGAGCTCTTGATATTTTTCCACTTGGTGATACTGCATGTTTTCATACATGTGAACAATGAAAGCAATGAAGGGTTCGAGATATAAAGACTTAGGATAAAATTTAGACTAAGGTTTTTATGAATTAATAAATTCAATTAAAACTTAGGATAAAATTAAGCTAGGTCTAAAATGAAATAAATTGACCCATGGAAAAATATGAATCTATTTAATAGAAGCTTAGGCTAAATAACTTAGACTAAGGTTTTTAAACATGATTAAACTTAGATTCAATTAATCAATTAGGGACCAAAGCTTATCATAATATTTTGAATGGGACCATGCTAGATTAGGTAATTAAGGGTAAAATTAATGTTGAAGTATAAAAACCTAAACACTTATTCATTCCAATGGAAATCCATAGATCCTATAAGATGGAAACAATTGAGTCAAATGTTAGCAACATTAGGTGAAATAAAATAAAGCTTATGCTAACATGCCAATGTAAACTAGATAAATCATGATATTCAATAATGCACATTGATCAAGTTGAATGCCTATTCTATAACACAAATTTTTACAATATGAATAAGGGTCATCATATTTCATAAATGGGGGTATCTTAACCTCAACAAATGGCAATTTCTAGGGGAAATATTACAAAATGTTAGAACTTAGATACTCTTGGTTTAAAATAATAAACAAACCAATCATTACACATGATCAAGTACCATTATTAAGATCAATTCATAATTAAAACAAGTTTTACAAATCCATAATTAGATTCAAACATCAAAACTCAGTCATATTGCATGTTTGCTTTGATTCATTCATTGATTACCATGAGATTCAAAGAACAACTTATAGAATTCATGACCTTAATCATTAACATGAATTGTATCATATTTATATGTTCATTATGAATCATGATTTATAATATTTAAGGCTTGGGAATTAATTTACTACCAACCAGGCATCCATAACCCCAATAGAGATACCTTTGGTCCTACTCTAGGTCTTGTTCCACCTCTAGCCAGACATCTATAACCTCCATGGAGATTATTGTAATTACCTTTTCTTAGAAATATTTTTCATTTTCAATAAGGCTCTTGTTTTTTGTATTTTTTAGTTATACTTAACTTTCCAACAAGGGTTGGGAACCAAAACCAAAATTAGCCAAGATTTGAGTATTTTTATTGAATGTTTGATTTTCAGACAATCATCTTTCATCATAAATCTCATTCTAGATGATAATGTTATTTAAGTGATAACATGACTTTGATCTAATAATTCAAACTTTCACTCAAACATATGCAATCCTTATTAAAAACAAACTTAGATCAGAACAATGTTTAATATTTCTAAGGAATCATAACATTAAACTCATAATTTCCAAAATCCATGGTCAACCATTATTTAAGAGTCATACCTATATTATTTATTTAAGAAGTTATTTTTAGCATTAGGATGGATTGGAGCTTTAAAATTGTCTTGAAAATACTTATTAGAAGTAGAGAAAATAAATAGACAAGCAAAAAAATATTTACAAACAAGGAACAAGAATGAAACTAATATAATACTACCTACACTAACTCTAACTAATCCTTAAAGTTACTTTATAAATACTTGAGGTGGAACAATAGGGAAGTAATGTTTGAGGTACTGCCCATTAGTTGGCAGAGTGAACTATACTCCTTGAAAGTCTTTGATCTTGAAGGTGTTGTCTCCCAATGTCTTAGTAATTTGGTAAGGGCCAATCCACATAGGAGTGAATTTACCATGTTTTGCTTTTGGTTTAGATGCTTTGTCCCATAGGATACCCATGTCTCCCTATCTAAACACCTTGATTTTTGAATGTTTATCAAACCATATTTTGATAGTGGTTTGATGTCTATTAAACTTAGCAAATGATTCTTCCCTTGTATCCTCCATTTGAATGATGCTAAGTATACTAGAATTAACACATTATTTATATTCTTCTATTTACTCTTGCCTAAACTTTTAGGTTGGAAACTTGAGAGTAATTGGAAATATTGGTTCTTGACTATTTAACAATAGAAATGGTAATGATTTTAGAGCATGTTTTAATCTAGTTCTATCTATCCAAAGAGCATATTTAAGTAATTTATGACATGTTCTTGGTTCTTAAATTAAAAAAAAAATTAATGGCTTTCATCAAACTCTTGTTCATCAAATCTAAAAATCCATTACCCGAGGGATAATGATTTGATGAAAACTTAAGGACTATATTCTTATCATAAGCCCACTCAGTCATCTCTATAGATATAAATGTTGATATATTATAATAAACTAATAATACTGGTGTCCCAAATCTAGTACAAATGTTCTCTTCTAAGAACTTGATTAGATTTTCAATTTTACATTATTTTTTTTATCACCTTTATCCATCTTGTGTAATAATCAATAGTAGTAAGAACATACTTATGTCCATCTAAAAAATTAGGGTTAATAACCCATACAAAGTCCAAACCCCATTGAGCAAAAGGTTTGTCAATAATACTGGCTTCAATGGCATAGCTACTTTTGGTTCCTTGGTGTTAAAAATATGACATTGATGACATTCTCTAACATTATTTTGTGCATCCTTAGAGATTTTTGGCCAATAATACCCTACCCTCAAGATATTTCAAGTCATTATTTTTCTATAAGGGTGTCCACTTCCAAGTTTATCATGAAAAGTACTCAAGATTTTAGTTGTTTATTCTTTTGAAACACATCTCAAGTATATACCTTCATAATTATTTATACATAGTATCCCATCCTTAATAAAAAATGAGCTACTTTAAGCCTCAATGCTCTTTTTTTTTCTCTATTCATACTTGTAGGATAAGAACCATTGATCAAGAAATGAATTATTGCTTCATACCAATCATTTGGTTGGAATTATTATTGATCAACTTGTTGATATCCACTTTAGGATTAGTGTTAATAATGAATTATATCAATCCCTGATATCCACTTTAGGATTAGTGTTAATAATGATCTAGAAATTTTTATTTCAAGATCATACTCTTGGAGTATAGACATCCACTTACCTCCTCTCTCCTAGTTCACATTAAGCAAGAATAAGTTTAGTGGAAGGGTTTGACAATATTGCATGCACTTTATTCCTAAGAATATAGTGTCTAATGTTTTTAACTACCTTAACCAAAACAAATGCTTATTTATCAATTAGAGAATAGTTTAACTTAGCATTATTAAAGTTTATTATCATAAATGTAATTAGATGATCACATTTATCTATGTTTTGAGTTAGAATAACTATTATATTTTATTTAAAAGCAAAAAAATAAAGATAAAAATCTTTTGTAAAACCAAGACTTATCAACATAGGTGTTTGGCCTATTGCTTCTTTAATATATTTGAAATCTTTCTTTGCTTCTTCATAACGTATGACCTTTACATCCTTCTTCAGCATGTCATTAAGTAGTTTCACAATTTCTACAAAACCAAAAATCAATTTTCTTACAAAATTTATTTTTCCAAAGAAAGACTTTAATTCTTTTCTATTGTTTGGGGGTTCTATTTTGGATATGGCATTGACTCTATCAGGATCTATAGAAATCCCATCTTTAGTTATTACATGTCTTAATAATTTCCCTTCAATTACACAAAAAAATTCTTTTCTTAGTATCAAGGTAAATTTTATACATTTTATAACATTCAAATACTTGTTGTAAATGCATTATATGATATTTCCTATTTTTGAAAAACATAGTTAGATCATCCATATATATAATAATGCATTTACCTATGAGGCCTTGAAAGACATGGTCCATATCTCTTTTAAGTGGAGCTCCTACAATGATGAGTCTAAAAGTCATCCTTTTGTAAGCAGAAGTGCCCCACTTTGCATTCTATCTTCCTTGTTAGCAAGCACTTGATTATATCCTAAAAAACCATCTAAAAAAGACATCATGATATAAAAACTAACAATTTGAATCACTTGGTCAAGAGATGGTAAAGAATAATTATCCTTTTCAAAATATCTATTCAAGTTTCTAAAGTCTATGCATAATATAATCTCTCCATTTTTATTTCTAATTGGTACTAAATTAGCTACCTAGGTAGAATGTCTAATTGAAAAAACTATCTTTGCATCTAATAGATTCTTGAACTCTTTATAAATAAATGGTTACAAAATAGGATTAACTAGTCTTTGATTTTATCTAAAAGGTTTACAAGATTCTTTTAATGGAATGGTATGGGTAATGACTCTAGGATAAAAGATCTTAAAGTCTTCATAAGACCATACAATGACATCCTTGTACTTAGTCAATAAGTCTTTAGCCTTTCTAGAATCTTTGTGTGTGCATGATGTACCAATGTTTACTAGCTAAGGTTGACCTTGAGTTCCTATGTCAACTATATTATAATCTTTCCCTTTCACCTTGGGAACTTTACTAGTTCTAGCTAGCTTATCTTGATCAAATAGTCTTTTTAACGTAATCATGCCTTTGATAATCTTGTTGTCATTTAACTATATTACCTTGTCATCAACTTATTTTTCATCAAGAGAATTCTCATTGACCACATCAATGATATGAGACTCAAATACTCCTAAGTTTTTCATGAATTTAATTATTTTTTGATCATCAATAAATACTTGTAGATGGTTAACATTGTCAAGAACTGAGAGACATGGGTCTAATTCAATGTTAAGTCTTTAAGATTATTGAGTTATCATGAGGTTAGTTATAGTTGAATCTAGTTCATTAGCATACTATATTTATTCTCTATGGATTGAAACAATTTTGATAGCATCAAAATACTCAATCAAGTCCCATACTCTAAAATTTTATTTCTTCAAATAAGACAATTTGCATTGGTGCTTACTTCTAACTTAATTGACTACTAGTTCAAAATCACCATATACTAGTAGTTCTTTGACTTTGTGTTTGATATCAAATTATAATACCAAGATTAATTCTTCACACTCTACCAAATTATTGGTGTAATGAAATTTATGTTTGTAAGAAGCATCAAATTCTTTCTAAATGGGATGGATTAAAACAATTCCTACTCGAGATTTAGATTTGCATTTAGCACCATCAATTTATAGTTTCTAAAGTCCAAACATAGCATGAGAGTATTTAGAGTTACATACCTAAGGAGTGTCATGAGTGTAAATTCCTAAATTAGAATTAACCATGTTGACGTTTTAATTAGCTACATTGTATTCATTGATCATGTACGTCATCATTGGTTCCCTTTTAATTCAAATTTTATTATGAACTCCCTTCCATGGTAACCACATGAGAGAATAATTAGTTGACATGTATCCATTTAAATATTTGGTCAAATCCATACTAAAAAACATCCCATCAAAATCTAGAATGTCCACAACTTGAATATCTTTGAATTGTTGCACCCTTGTCTCTAAAGCAAGCTACATACATACATTCAACAATTCACCAATTATTTTAACTCTAGATTTCTCTAATTGAGTGACTACTCTATCAGTCTTAATTGGAGTTAAACCAAGCTTTTAAAAAATACCTTTTGGCATGATATTTAAAAAGACACTTGAATCTAACAAATAATTATGAATTTTTTTAATAAAAAACTCTAATTGTTAGTAATAAAAATGAAACCTCTACCTTATTCTTATTCATCACTACATTTGTATTTACAACCTTTTGTGATTTACTAGGTTTTTTGGTAAAATATTCTTACAAGTCTCTTTGTTCAATAATTTGAGTCATTTAATGTAAAGTGATATTATCTTTAATCTTTTTCATATCCTCTAGTATATTATATCCACTCCTAATATAAGAACTAGATGAATCAATATTATTTTTAGAGTTACTTCCTTTTGGAGGTTCTAGATTGTTGTCTGCTTTAGGATCAAGAGGAGTAGCAAAGTTATTGGGTGGAGTTCAAATAGTTAATGGTTGCTTTTTTTTATCTATTTATTGATGGATAAGTTTTATTCATATACTGTTGAAAAGCATTAATCTCCTATGGAGTATCTTCAAGTTCATTCTCATCTTGGAATGGAAAATTAAATTTCTTCACCATAAGAGTTGAGTCCAAAGATTTATATGTCTTTAAAGATCTAGGTGTATCTATAACATTATATTTGTTAATCCAAAATTTAAATGTGTCTAATTCATCTTGCAATAATTTAAAAGCATTAAAAAATTCTATATAATCTAGTTCACCATGATTTGAAGTGTTATGAAATCTATAATATTTATTTAAAGCTACATCACATATGTTCATTTTAGGAATGCTTTTATTGGTAGATGACTCATTTTTATTATTATTTTTATTTCTATTATGAAACTTGTTTGTAGTTATATTACACTTATGATAAGAATAGTTTTTTTGGAACTTCCCCAATGTTACCTACTTGTCTTTATAACTGAAGAAAATCAATGCTTAGTATTTGAACCATTTTAAGTATAGATCCATTTTCATTCTTAGGTGCCTCTAAATTGTGAATGTGAGTACTAATACTAGCTATTGTCACCATGCTCTTTGATCTTGTGGATGAGATCAACTTGCAGTGTTATTTAAGAATCCTAAGTTTTAACTAGAAAGAACATGACTCAAAGACAACTAATTTAAAACTAGAGTTTGATTCAAATTAGGCATGTTTTGATTATACTTTAGGATGATATTCAATATAGGCAAATTAAGATTGATGTTAGAAATAACATAAGATAATTAACCTTGGGGTTGGATTTGATCACTAATTTTCATAGCTTTACATTAAGCCAAGGTTAATGTATTTATGATTCCAACAACTATTTTCAAAAATATATAAGTCATTAGATCTATATAATCCTTATAAGTATGTAAAGCTAAACCTTAATTAGGCCTATAGGGAGTTATAGTTTTGATAAACATCTTGTAAAATATGGCATTAAATTCTCTAATGGTTTAATTTGAATCTTTATTTGATGTAGTGAATTATTGATAAAGGACACAAGGACTAATGACCTTTTCAAAATGATCATTGAAATAACTATTTAAATCATTTCAATCGATAATGTAATTTTTGAGAAGGTTAAGAAAATAATCATATGCTAAATCTCTAAAAGTAAAAAGAAATAATCTATAAGCAATATCTTCATGAACAACATTAAATAACCTCAAAGCAACCTTAAAGGACTTGATATGTTCTTTAGTAGTGACCATACCTATAGGACTGAAAGAAGGTAAATATTTCTCAAGGTTTCTAGGTAAGTCATATACTTGACTAGGCACATTAATAGAAGATCTAGCCAACCAAGCCATACCTTGATAAGGATTGAATATAGGAGCAACACAAATAAGTGAAGTAGTTTGATATTTATAAATCCTATGCTTACCTTTGTCTATTCTTACTTTCCTATGAACTTCCAAAGAAAGAAAAGGTAGCCTTGTCTTAGACCTCAACCTAGTTATTATTCATGGTAGTTCCATCTTGTAAACTTTGAATCCTATTCATAGTATGATGTAGAAACCTTATCTTTGTATATAACAATGATTAGATTTATACGTTAAGAAAATTTTACACAAACTCATGTTGTTCTTTCAAAGAACACTTATCTTTAACTATATTAGCTTAAAGATACCTCCAAACTAGTAAATATGAGTGATATTTATATTTCTAAGTTCAAATAAACCTAAATTTGAAAAGAATCAACTAATATTTGAACAAAATTGCTATCACTAACCTCAAAAACATTAGATTCACAAAGATTAAACTACCTTTGCAACAATTTCTCATAAATCTTCAAAGAATAGAATTCTTTAGCTGAATAAGCCTAAATATTGGTTTAAAACCATGAATATAAATGATATTTACACAAGTGAGCTAAAAAAAACATAAATCTACAAAGGATTCACTAAAATTAGCTAAGATACTCTAGATTTGCAAAGCTTTAGCTTAATGCCCTCCTTCTAGCACCAATTTCCATGTCTGTTGATGCATGAAAGTGTATCATAGGTTTTATATAGTGTTTAATACACTTCTTATTTATAGGTTCAAATAATTTATTGCATGAGTTGCTAGTTTTGATATTCTTGATATCTATGGTGGACTAGCAACCAAGCTATATAACTATTTCACAAAATAAAATGTAAGTGGTTGTTGGGAGAAACCATGCTATTGAAGATTTCTTGTGAAAGATGAAATTAATCTAAACTAAGTATAGTGAATGATGATCAAAACCTAAATTCTAAACCCTAATCTAGCATGAATATTCATAATATAAAGCTAAACTATAGTGATTTCATTAAAAAAAAGAGAAAATAGGAAGGGTAGGGTAGAAAGAAGGATGTTATTAATATTCAATCCAAACATTATGATAAAGCTTAAATTTTATCTAATACATGCAATCAAACCAAACTATGACATGAAATTGATAAAAGTACATATGCTATCATATACTAGGTAAATGTCTAAGGATATTTAAAACAATGTAAATAAGAACTCAAATTCACTCTAAGGATTTACTTCCAAAAGAAAATTACATTAACACATGTTCAAGATAAGTAATATAAATGAAATTAATCTAAAATCTTACAATCAACCTAGCATAAGCTCAAATTAACAACTTTACATTGACATATGTAAGTCTAGAATTCATAGAAGCAATTCAAATATGAACATTAAACCAAATACTTAAGGAATCAACCATGATAACAAAATACACAAACAACTATAAGAAAATCTTTGCATAATTCCCTTTCTTGCATTACTTACTCCAATATTTACACAAAAGTTTTTTTCTCTTAAAAATTCCCCCTTTTTACAAATGAAAATACCCCTTTTATAGGTAACCTATGAGGTATGTTGGTTAGTCATATCAAATGAAAAATAGGAAAGTATCAAGGATAGCTATCCTTCTACAACATTCTAAAATCAATGAAACTTTACAAATGGACTAACTTATAAGCCATGTGCATTAAAAATTGCACATACTTTTATAAAATAGAATATTCTTTCAAATGATTTATAAGGATTGTAGTACAAAATAATATTCTAGTTAACTCAATTGGCTTTGAGACACCTCTGCTATTGTATCCTTTTGCTTTTGTTGAAAAATCTTTATGGCCTTTTCAAGTTTTATATTAATCAACTTGAGGTTGATAACTAACTCCATGAACAATTCCTCTTCTTATCTTTCCAATTCTTTGAAGTCTTTATCAACTCTGTATAAGGCTTATTTAATACTTTTAGTATTGTTAATTTTCTCTTCTACTAACAAAACCATATCTAACTAAGATACACTAGTTATCTACCCATGTAGTGCCTTGGATTTTATTATTTACCTTCTTTATGAATTGAGTAGCCCTATGTTTGAACTCTTCATCAGTTATCATGTCAATATAAATAAGGATGGTTGGATCCCTGATCAAACCTCCTAGTATGTACACCATTATATTTAGTATGTACACCATTATATTATCTAATTATTTAAAGTCATTAGAAACATCTTCCATGTCTTTTAACCATTTAATTATATCCTTTATCTTATCCATTAAGACAATCATATCCATATTCAAATGTGTTAGGTTGATTGTTTTAAACTAAGGAGTCTAGCTTTTAGTTAATATCTTGATCAATTCTTTCACCTTCTGCTCTAAAGTGTTCCATTGATTGACTTACTTCATAGACATGGAATATTGTTTGTTTACCACATACAACTTAGATCTTATAGTTTTTAAATAACTAAATGTATCACATATAATTACTTCAAACTTATTGACAATATCTCGTAGAATTGATAGAATAGATTGCTCTTCCAAGTTCTTTTTCTCCTGTTTTAGCCTTTTGATGGAAAATTGTAGCATTTTTTCTTGAGATTGAACTAGTTCTAGAGCATATTTGTCCTTTATTTTGAGTTAAATGAGTCAAAGGTTCTACCTTTTGATGCATAATCTCTTTACCACCTTCCTTGACCAGTGTCTCAATAACCCTTTGCAAACCTATATTATCTGGATCAAGTCTTACTCCAACTAAAGATTGGGACATATGTGAGATTGGGACTTCTACTGATGATTGGACTACTAACTGACTTGGAGTATAAAATCTCTTTACTTTTTATTATTTCAAGGCAATAATCCATGGCTTCAATTGTTATTGCACAGGTATGCCTATAGTCTTCACCATAACCCATGGATGATAAGTGGGTAGTTTTTATAACCATGGTTCATTAATGAACCATTCAATAATATGTGGTCCTTATATTATGTTCTCTTCACTTAATATATTAACATTCTCCAAAGGTGGTGTTATGTCACTTTAGGTTTCTTAGATTTTGAGACATTGACAATCTCAACTTTCCTCTTAGTAGGATCTATGACCATCAAGTCCAATGCTTTCTCCATTCCCTTTTCCTCTTTTGTTTCCTCAACATTTACCTCTTATACCTCTAAATATATTTCATATGTCATATATATAATCCTAAATGCATCTTCAATAGACTCATGAGGATCTAGAGCTATCATATGAACCTCTTATTGAGGTGAATCTTGCTTTTCTATTATAGATGATTCAGTAGTTGAGGAGCTAGAAGCAATTTCTCCTAGTCTTTTCTCTTCAAGCCTATGATCTACTTGTGTATTTCTTAATGGAATACTAGAAGAACCAAAATATATAAAATGATATTATTTAGGGCCCAACTATCATCTATCTTCCATTTTCTAGTGTCTATTTAATCTAGACTTAGGTTTTATATTGTGTTCCTTTAATCTCCTGACAATTTCATAGATTGAGGATGCTTTAGTGTATATGAAGTCAAATGAAATAGGTTAATGTTCATATTTTATAGTAAAAATAACCTTTATCCTTAAAGGTTCCTTTACCTTTCCATATGGATCCTATTTCCTATGATAATTAATCTATAGGTTGAAAGACAACCTATGATTTGAATCAACCTCAATATGATGCCACTACCTAAAAATAGTCTTGCCAATTATCATAGGAAAATTACCCATAAGTCCTTTTTTCTTGGTCTTAAAAATTTCATCAATCCCATTAAATAATTGATATACCACCTCTTGTTCTACTAATTTTTTAGGTACATGAATTGGTAATTTGAGAGGGACTATTTGAGTTCCTTTAATTCTTATAATAGTACAATTAGGATACAACCATATGTCTCACATTACCTAAATTGATTTCTTGATTACATGGCTTGTTTTCATCATAGGAATAACAATAATGGATTCACTCAATGCATGGTAAACATAGTAACAAATAAACTAAATATGGTTTCTATACTTATAAATGTACAATTTGGAATAGTACTAGGATATAGTATGGGTGCCATGAGGTGACCATTTTATTTGATTGGGGATATTGGTGGTTGCACACAGGGCATCTAATAGATAAGACATCATGTAGAATCTGGTCTTCTTATTTTTGATTCCATATATTTGTTTGCTTAGGGAAATACTGATAATTTCACCTAATGGAGGAAATGACACTTCTTTAATGATGAAGTACACCATAAGGACTCACATTGATTCAATATAAATAGTACATGCACACCCATAAAGAGTGCTTGAGTATTATTGCTTGTATTCTTGATTCTCTCTTGTAAATGAGTGTCAACCATTCTAAATGAACTTTGAATGGTCTTTAATAGGGGATTTAATTATTGTAAGTTAAATGAATTCATGTTAGGCTGATATGAATTAGGTTAAGGATTTAAGAAAATATGACTATTAGAACCTATTTTACACTTGACAACAATGCTAAAAATTGGACACCCTAGGTTTCAACACTCTTGTCCAACTTGGGTGATATTTTTTAGAGGGATTGAGACATAGGGGGATGGATATGGTCCTGAGAGAGCTACTTGGGTCTAAAAGGATAAAGTCTAAAAGGTTGTGGATGATTGGGAATCAATAAAAGAGCCTAAAAGGGTTGTGAAAGTAAGTAGGAGGACCTATGGATTTTTTGTCATTAGCCATACTCAAGTAAATAAATTTTGCATTTACATGACTACATTTCCCCCCCTTTATTCTAGTGTTGCAACAAATTGAAATACTAGGATAAAGGAAAAATATAAAAAAGAACAAGAAAACATACCTAAACTTACCTATGGAGGTGAAGCTCACAAAGCTATGTGATGATGGAGGTGCATAGAGAGCATGATGTGAAGTGTGAATCTACAATGAAAACATAGAGTAGATAAGTTTTTACTAAACACACTATATCTAAAATAATAATGTACAAAATTTAGGAAATAAAGAGAGGAAGAGAAAGGAATGAATTCACTTCACTAGGTACATGAACTAATATAAAACCTATTGTGATGCTAGATTGTGTTAGGTGTGTGTTGTATCAAATGTTATATCATGATTATAGATGAGTGCTTAATTTCCTATAAAGTGGCTCAAGAATGCAAAGTGGGCCCTTTGTTTTCATCATCTCCTACTAAGTAAATCTAATGAATCATGTGTGTATCAGTCAATGTTTGGATTGTGTGTCCAATCCCTCTGAATAGGTGTCTCAAGAATACAAAGGCTAACTAGACCTTTGGATCCATCATTGCCTACTAAGTGAAGCTAATTAATCATGTGTGTATCAATAAGTGTTTGGACTATGTGTCCAATCTATATAAATAGGTGGCTCAAGAATATAAAGGCTAGATAAACCTTTGGCTTCATCATTTCCCCATGAAGTGAAGCTATAAATTGATACCAATATGAAGAAGTATGATGTATGAGACAGATCCTAAAGCCCATGAATGTAGTATACTCTGACAATGTTGGTGTGGATAGCTAAATGTATATTGGAAACTAGGCCACTCTTTGCCATTTTAAAATATGGAGATTAGGCTTGTATGAAATGCACTTTGAAACTAGCGCAATAGGCTTATATGGAAGCCAACTCGAGAACTTGGCCACTCGATAAGTTAAGCTTGTATGAAAGACAAACTTATAGAAATGATGCCAACCACCTAAAAATGGAGTAACACATGCAACTACTAAGAATGCTTAGGAAAAATAAATTGAACTTAGAAAGAGAGGAGGACCAATGTGCCATGCACATTTCCCCCAATAACTGGTGTTTGGAATATGGATTCTGATCTAGAAGTTATATCAACTGCCTAATCTAAAACTAGAAGTGAGAGCCATCATGTCATGCATGATGCCCCCTATATCTAGATTCTCTGAGCAAAAACTATACTAAAACATGTTGAATATAGACTATGTTATACTAACAAACTTGTGACTGAACTCACATTTCTATCTATTTTTGGAAAAATTGATTTTTTTATTGTCTAGATAGGAGCACCAAAAATAGGACACTCTATTATTTGGTACTATAGTCCAAATTTAGATCTATTATCTATGGCCAAATCTAATGACTATTTTAGATTATCTACTATCTACCTAGTCTGATGTCTAGATTCTACTCTGAGTGTTCTAAAAATTTCTTTTTTGACCGTTAGGAGATATGATCTCTATGAAAAAACCCCTATTTATTTCCCCCTCTTTTTAGGGTAGGAATGAAGACCCTACAATGATTTTCCTCATAAGAAAGAGCCCTACAAGTGTGTTATGTTGCATAAATACATGATATAGTAATGATAATTATCAAGATATTTTGAGATATAGAAAAATTTGTATTGAGAGATTGCTAGATAAATAGGGCTATGACTAGATATATGTAATAATGTAATAACATGTGCAATATATTGAACTAGAACTAGAAATGTTAGATGTTAGTTGTTAGTTTCTAGTTATCAAGGAGGGATAGAGCATGATGTCCATCATAGAATCTGAGAAAGCAAGGTAAATTCATGATATGGATCATGGAATTAAAAATAAGGACAAACAACCAAGAAATAAGCATACAAAGTAAGAAGCAAGAAGCATATTAGGGTGGCCAAGGGGCTAAGCAATCAAGGGAGATGAGCACAGTTCACTCATACTAGAAATCAAACATAGAAGGTATGTTCAAACACCACATACACATACCATAGAAACAAGAAAGATTGGCATAAGTTCCATAGGCACATATAAGAGTAAAAGCAAGGGACATTGGCAAAATTCCAAAGATACACACACATGAATAAAAGCAAAGGACATTGGAAAATGTCCTAAGGCACAAATAAGACATAAATAGGAATTGGAGATGTAATCACATCAAGCTATGTTAAGCAAGGAAGGAAAGCATGTAATAATTAGAAAGATATAATTACATATAACTAATCAAATAAAGTGAAAGTATGCAATACATGTTTAGTACAAGACTAGGTATATGCTAAAGAGATACACAAGTGCTAGATACTAGTGAAATTTCAATATAATAATCTGTGTAATCTAGTAAGTAATTTAAATCAACATGATAACCTGGAGTGTGTAGTATAGGTATGACATAACCAAGATGGTTTAATCATGTAAAAGATGCCCCCAATGGGTATGCATATCGATGTGTGTCTCAATTGTAAAATTAGGATGCCCCCTCAATAGGTAGAGTGAAGCAATCAAGGACCTAAATGTCACTGCACACACTCAAATAAGATCAATTAAAGCATGGTAATGTAGATAAATCAACATAAAATAGCATTAAAATACAAGTATAAGTCCTATCATAGTAGTAGCAGTGTAAATCATGGATGATGCATACAATTAAAATGTTTGTATTGTTTTGACATATTTGAATGTTTTTGGATTTTTTGAAATTTTGATGTGAGCTATGTACAATAAATCATAAAGAAGATATGTACAATAAATCTAATAAATTATGTATAAGTAAGCAAAAAGAATCTATGTATAAGAAATACTGAGAAGAAATGATACTAACCAATGAGTCTCATGCAAGACTCCCCATCATTATGTCATGTATCAAACAAAGGAATCATGCATGATTGTGAATGATAAGGGAATGGTTATGAATATGAATCTAAATATTTAGATTCATTATTGGTATCTTATAAATCATAATAACCTATATTGTTTCACTCATCATTGTCATCTTGATCTTGAACCAATGGAATGCTAGTGTTGAATTTTATTATATTTGGATCTTTTTATTTGAAAAATTATGTCTATGAATGATTTTACTTAGGATGTTCAATAAATCCCAAACCTTGGTGACAAATATTATCAACTACTAGAATAGGAATAGTGATTCCTTGAGCATGCTTTCCCAACCCTTGACCTTGATAATCAAATTATTGTAGACATTCTTGACCAAACCCATACTGATTTTAAATTTGTGCCTCATTTTGGAGAGGTAGATTTATATATTTTTTGTGATCTACCTATGATTGTGGTACTATTCCTTATTCTAATTGTTCTTTCTAATTTTTTTGTTTTGAGTTATGCTTTGGTAACCACTTTTGTATTATTTCTAAATTTGACCCTTTGTGAATGTGTTCCTATATCATTGTGGATTGATTGACTAATTTCCCTTGTATAGGGTCCTTATTAGCAATTATCTATTGTATATGTGTTTTCACTACCAAATATGAATATGTGTGATGCCCATGCACTCTATGATATGCATAATAATATATTGATCTTCTTACTAGATGTAAAAGAGGTATTTTGATCAACTTAGATTTAATAAATTTATTTAGTGCCTCACTTGTACTCTTATTTGATCTTTGAATGCTTTGAGAATCAGTAGTTGTAGAGTTACTTTGTTGTGATTTCTTGATTTGATATGTAACATTGCTTGTAACCAATTGACTTGGTGAAGGTGCATATGCGTGATTGACATTAGGGTGCCTTTGAGGTTTTTGCATTATAATTTTATTTTCCAATGTTGTGATATTTTCATGTAATATATAATTTTGCATTTATAAATCTGAAATTGACTTTCTCATACTGATGATTTGATCCCTTAGAGTCTCATAAGTGCAAACTCTAGTTGTTTTTGATTGAACATGTTAGGCTAAATGTATGCATTAAGAATGATAGTATAGGCTGTCTCACCTTTTGGAGGGGTGATATCATGGACCTAGTTAGAGGAAAAGTATCTATCACCCTATTAAGGGAGAGGAGGTGAAGGGATTTCTTTCCTTTGCATGAAATCTAACATCGAAACAAGAGTAGCCAAAGAGGCATATACATCTAGATAGAAATCATGTATAAGGACTAAAATGCATGTAAGTGGAGTTATAAGTTGTATAAACATATGATTATAGAGAACATTCCACATGATAGATAGAAAACAAAGGATAGTTTGCATGGAATTGTGCATTAATGCATAGAAAACTTTGACTTAAATCATGACATTTCTAATATGTTTTGCAAGATAGTCTTGAAATTTTTTCCTCATGAGAGAGCAAAAGTATGTAATAGAGAGAATGAAATTGTGAATGAATAAATTTAGAACTTTGATAAGTGATATGAAATTTATAATGTGTTTATCATGATAAACTTGAAAATGTTTCCAAATGAGAGATAAAGAGCAAGTGACAGAAAGCATGAATGTATGGCAAAATTTGGCATGAACTATGACATTTCTAATATGTTTAACATGATAAAATTGAAATTTTTTCCACATGAGAAATATAAAGTAAAGGGTAGAGATCATGAATTTTTTCATAAAGGCATATAAATTATTGACATGCAACATAACATTTTGATTGCATTTAGAAAAATGGAGTTGGTAATTATTCTGTATGAGTAAAAGAGAATATGCAAAAAGAATTTTGAAATTTTGTGTAATTTTGGAAATTAATTTTGTAATATCATCCCATATAATGAAACATAAGCATGAAATGTAAAGGATGAAGCTTTGTACTAACATATGATAGACTTCATCATTCATGTACATGATAGGGTCCATTATGGTTTCCTTGTTATTTGCAATAAATGTAAAAAAAATTTGTACATAAGTGAGAATCATTTTTTAGAATTTAATTATGGATGTAAGGTGATACCTCAAGAAGCAAATAGGTGATAGTATATGCAACTAGGTGATAGTTTTTCAAAACACCATGAATTTTTAAAATTAAAATTAAATTTATGAGTTAAGTATGCAAGTAAAATTTAGAAATTTATGGGAAAGTGTATGATTTAATGGGACTTAGTAGATGTAACTAGGGTTTGAGAAAATTTTTAATTTTTTTATCAAACTCTAGTTGCATCTGCTAAGTCCCTTTACTATGAATTTTAGAAATTTGAAGTAATTTTTTGATTTTAATATGCAACTAAGAATTTATAAAATGATTGGAAAATTACTGGGATGTAGTTGAGGAAAATAGGGTTTGAAATAAATTTATTTTAAAATTTAGTACAAAATTTTAAAATTTGAGAGGAATTTATAATTTTAATACTCAAGATTTTTTTTGAAATTAATGGGAAAAAATCATCTAGGAATTTACCCTAGGGTTTCTAGGGTTTTTATGAAAAATTCAAAGTAAGTCAGGTTCACCAAATAATTTTTTTTTTGAAATTAGATGTTTAATTCCTAAATAATAAATGGGTTTGAGTAGATAAAGTCAGTAAATAATATGCAATAAGTAAGCCACTAATTTTGTGTAAACAAATAGTATTTTTGCCTTTTCTAAAAATAGTAATGAGTGAGAGAAAATATGACTTAGTTTATTAGAAGCTGTTATAGCTAAGTCAAATTCTGATACTAGAGGAATATGTTTGGGACACTATCACAAACTCAGATCTAGAGTTCATTTCTTAATTGGGTAGGACCATTAAAAATAGGACACCCTATTATCTAGTGTTGTAGTCCTAATTTTATTGCTATTGTATAGACTACTCATAGAGATATGATTTTTTTGGGTTTTTTTCATAGCATCTGTGTGAGCCTATGTACCAAATTTCAAATCCTTACTATCAATGATAATCCTTATAGATATGATTCTTCATGCTCTTGTGTCTTTTATGAAATTAAATAGAACTTTGGAAAATAGAGATAAGGGGTTAGTGTGTAAAGGATACATTGGATGTACTTCACACCCCATGTGTGGGAATATTTCCTACATACCAATACTTTGAGGAAAGATCAAGCTATACGTAGTTCTCCCATTGAAGTGCTTAGTGCAATAGTGAGATGAAAATATAAGTAAATGCAAAATTAGGTGTACTTGGAATGACTAGGGGCTGGTGTAAAAGTTTTAATAAGCTTTAAATACTATTAGATGGCTTTATGTATAGAATAAGGAAGAGTTATTGAGTATTCTTACTTCTCTTTTGTAAATGAGTGCCAACCCTTCTAAATGTACTTTAAATGGCATTTTATAGGGCATTTAATGATCATGGGTTAAATTAATTCATGTTAGGCTGACATGAATTAGGATAAGGATTTGATAAAATATGATCGTTATAACCTATTTTGCACTTGGACAGTAGCATTGAAAACTAGACACCTTGGGTTGTAGTGCTCCTATCCAACGTGGGTGATATTGTCCTGAGGGAATGAAACCTAGGGGGATGGATTCATAAGAGATTTTTTTGGGTTTGAAAGGGTTAAGTCTGAAAGGCTATGGATGATTGGGAATCAGTGAAAGAAGATCCTAAAAGGGTTGTGCAAGCAAGTAGGAGGACCTATGGATTGGGTGGATTAGCCATGCTCAAGTAACCAAATTTTGCATTTTATATGACTACATTGTGCTTCTTAGCCCATAAACTAATGGAGGTTAGGTCTATCTAGGGTTTAGGAAATTTTTAGTATGACTCAAATGAAACATGAGACATATATTTATTTTTCCTTAAGATATGCTCATGAATTAACATACCCTTATCAATTCTAGTCTTTTTGAAAATTGGACCAAGAACATTGATATAATGAAGTGCCTATAGTTTAGCAGTAGCATAGTGTAGTCCCATCATTTTATTACCATAATATCATCGTATAATCTCTTTGATAGGAGTATCATCTCTTCTTCTTTGATTACAACTCCTTGGTTCTCAATTGTCTATAATAACTTTGAGCAATTGTTATCCCTTGTGTTGAATGAAGCAATTAAAAACTCCATGTGCTTGAACACTCAGCCTTCTAAATTTGATGATAGGTAAAGGTTCACCACATTATTTGATATAGTTCCATATGTTACCATTTATATAATTATAATTGAATTATCCTTTTGAAAATAATAATTGAACACTCTTATCTCAACATAATGAATATAAATATAATTTAGGACTTTTTTTTTCTTTCTAGGGATTTTTGGAGGTTTACATAGAGCTTTAATGGTAGAAAGTAAGTTAAAAATATGTGTTTTGTTGACTTTTATTTCATTTGGATCATGAATTTATATATTTCACATGCTTGGGTCCATAAGATCTTCAAATATGATATGTTTTTCCATGTGGCATTGCTTTGTCACTTAGCTCATTTATTTTTAAAATGTGACCATTATTTCTTGGACATGTGTCATCATCTTGTGAAATCTTGGATCTCAATCAAATGTGTGTCATTGATCTACTTGGGAGTCTTTTATCCTTGACTTTCACTATGGATATTGATATCTGGTCTAAGCTTACAAGATTGTGCCACATGGCATCATCACATGCTTTCTATGTACTTTTTAGTCAATCTTCATTCAGTAAACACCTATTCCCCATGTGGTAATTTTTCATGAAATTTGGGATATTTGAATCCTTGACTCAATACTCACCATCAATCTTATTTTTTAGGATTAAATTCATGTTGTTGATCTTAATATGAAGGATTAAACATGCATTATTGATCTATTCAATGTACAATCAAGCAATGATTATTGATATATTCATTGTATATGTAATTGAATGTGAACCATTGATTTGTATATAGTTATTTATGATTATGAAACTTTTCATATTGTATTCCTTCTCAAGATTCATTGACATGTTGACTCTATGCTCACTATATATTTGCTTTTACAAGATTGAATGCACATAGTATATCTTAGATCTTGACTTTTTGACCTAGCCTTCAACATAGATCATCGATCAAGATTTTTATACTCAAACTCAAACTATCAATCTTAGATATAAGGTACTTTGAATTTATAACTTTTGGTTAACACCCATGCATGCTTGATATTTCTTCTGAGGTCTTAAGATTTTTCCACTTGGTGAAATTGCATGTTTTCAAACCTGCAAATAATGAAAGTAATGAAGTAAATGTTTGGGATATAAAGATTTAAGATAAAATTTAGACTAAGGTTTTGTGAATTAATAAACTCAATTAAAACTTAGGATAAAATTAAACTATGTCTAAAATGAAATAAATTAACCCATGGAAAAATATGAATGTATTTAATAGAAACTTAGGCTAAAAAACTTAAACTAAGGTTTTTAAACATGATCAAACTTAGATTCAATTAACTGATTAGGGATTAAATGTTAGTAAAATATTTTGAATTGGATGATGCTAGATTAGGTAACTAAGGTTCAAATTAATGTTGAAGTATAAAACCTTGAACACTTGCTTATTTCAATGAAAATCCATGGATCCTATAAGATGGAAAATCTGAGTCTAATGTTAGCAACATTAGGTGAAATCAAATAAATGTTATGATAACATGATAATGTAAACTAGATCAATCATAATATTAAATAATTCACTTTGATCAATTTGAATGCCTATTCTATAACACAAATTTATATAATATGAATAAGGGTCCTCATTTTTTAGAAATGGGGGTATGTTAACCTCAACACTAGCTTGCATGAGAAGAGTGCCTTTCCAAACTAATAGTTTAATCTAAAATTTGTTTATAAGGGGATTCCAAAGCTCATATTTTAAATGGATAACAAATAAAGTCATCCATATATAGTTCAAGGGAATATATTTGACCTAACAGTCCATAATTTGAGCTATCTTTCACTACCTAGAGAGAGGAGTATTCAAGAAGAATAAAGAATAATTATCATAGTTAATTTTTTGTTTGGAAATTTCCTCATAAGTGAGTAGGATATTATTAATTTCATTTGCTTATCTGAATTAAACTATGGTAATAGCAATTGTGTCATTGATGAATTGATGATGAAGGCTTGGGTCCACTCCATTTGTATATCTAAAGTCTTTCAAAGTCCCCTACCTTAATGTATATTTAATATTTATGCTAAAAGTTTATGACATGATAATAAATAGAGAGGGAGTGAGGGGATATACCTATATTATTTCCCTTTTAATTGGAAAGGACCCTCTAGGAATACCATTAATAAGAACTAAAAACATGGTCGAGTTGATATAAGTTAGAATCAAGAGTTGAAAGTGAAGATGGAAGCCAAATTTTTATAGGATCAAGTCAAGGAAATCTTAGTCAACCCTATCAAAAGCCTTGATCATCTCTAATTTAAAAATAATTCTAGGTTATTTTTTTTCTCCATGGAGTGGATAGCTTCATGAACAACTATTATTCCATCTTGGGTTTGTCTACTAGGGATGATACATCCTTGGGGAATAGAAATAATTTTCTCTAGTAGTGGTTGAAGTCTCAATACTATGACGTTGGTGAGGATATTATAGGTTGAGTTACAAAGGATGATAGGTAAAAAATAATACATGGCTATAGTTCCATTTTTATTTGAGACTAGAGCTATAAAGGTGTTATTAATTTCTCTTAGGATTTTACTAGTAGAAAATAATTCATCATTGGCCACAACCAAACCATGCTTAATAATGTCCAAAATTTATGAAAAAATGCTATAGGGAATCAATTTAGACCTAGGGCCTTATCCTTATTCATAATGAATATTGAAACCTCAGTTTCCTTCATGGTTATCATTTTAAGAAGCCCAAAATTATCTTGCAAGGATATTATAGATGGGACATGGTGAATGAATTCTTGAATAAGCACCATATTATTATCCAAATTAGTGTTATTTTTTAAAAATAGTTAATAACTTAATCATTGATGAATTTAGGTTTAGATCTTTCCTCTTTATTTTACTTATAAAGTTTAACAATTACATTATGACTTCTGTGTTTGAGTGTGGTAAGGTGAAACAATCTTGTGTTTTGATCAGCTTTCTTCAACCAAAGAGTTCTTAATTTTTGATGGAAAAAGGTTTCTTCCCAAGCCACCATATTATGGTATTAATGTAGGAGTATTTCCTCTTTGGAAATGAGATCTTCATCCATACCATGATCAATAAAATAATCTTCTAGTAACTGAAGTTATTGATATAGGTGCTATTTATTATAAAAAATGTTGCCAAAAACTTATTTGTTCCAAATTTTGATATTCTTATTGATGTTTTAAAGATTATTAGCGAGTTAGAACATATAATTACCTTAAATACAAATAATACAATACTCTTTGATCTTATCCTTAAGGTCTGGATGAGAGAACCACATATGTTTGAATCTAAAAGGAGTTATGTCCTTCTTGTTACTATCATTTAGATTGAAGATAAGTGAATTGTGGTTAGATCCAATTTTTGGTATAGAGCATCAATTTAGTAGATATTATCACCCTATAAATTATTAATTGATTAATATTATCCCCCATTTATTTATTGGATTAGGTGAAAGGGAAACCTCTTAGTTCTATGTCAAAGAGACCATTATTGAAAAGAAAAACTACAAAATCTTCCATGTTGTCTGAGTAGGCTTGATTACCACCTCTTTTTTTATAAGGAATAAGAGGCATATTAAAATATCCCATGAGCACCCATTTTATGTTCCTAAAATTCTACATAAATTAATGAAGTTCATTCCCAATCCTTCTTTGAATGACTGTGGTATTTAAAGCATATATTTGATAAAATACATGTAACATTACTATTTATGTCTTGAAATAAATAGCTATGTGGTACATACCTTTGAATATCACTTCACCATGGAGCTTAATTTCATACTAGAAATTTTTAAAACCTCTCAAGGCTCCAATATAATTGATGTTATCTACTTTAGTATTTTTCCATATTAGTTTCCTTAAGTCCTCAACCATGAAATCAACCATTTTCATCTCTTGAAGAGCAAAGATACTTGGGTGATTATTTATATTAAGGTCTCTAAATAATCTATGATTATTGACATGGTTAAGTCCTATAATGTTCCAATTGGTCATCTTCATTTAGGGCATTTGGGGATAATTTTTAAGATTTTCACTTGGATTGTAGATTGAATACCTTCTGTAACTTTCCATTATGTTTTCTTCTTTCTAGTCTAAGGTTGTGAGGGTTTTCCTTTCTTCCTAAAAGATCCTACATCAAATGATTTAATCTTATATTTATGAGGGGTGATATTGACTTCATTTCATTTTTATTTGATGAAATAAGAGGAAGAGATAAAAATAAGAAACTATTTTTAATGATTCCATGTGCTCTACTCGAAGTTATTTTATCTTCATTGATTCAAACTCCTTACTATATTTTGAGTGATTCTCTTGAGTAGTAGAGGGAACTATTTCTAAGTTATCTTATTCATTAAAAAATAGAAAAACTTATTGTTTCTTTCACTATAAAAATAGTATTAAGCCTTAAACACAATACTTATAGTTTAAATAATAGGTTTTCATGATTTAAAAAAATATATCCACTCCCTTTAAATTAGTTCTAGGGTTAATTATACACCTATTTATTAGATTGAAGATTGGTATGCTTATGTATTTTATAATGGGATATTGTTATGATGGTTTTTATATTGTTCTTTTGACATATATAACTAGGTCAAGACTAACCTACCCTATTTTATCTCTTTATTTACATACATGTTACCCTGGCTTTAGTTTTGGGATACTTTTGCAATCATCTATGTTTGGTGATGGTTGTTATAGGGTAGACCTAGAATGGTCTTTGTTAGAAATTATTTGGAATGATATATTATAATAATACCTGACCTTTGTGATTTAATTTAAAATCATAACATGCATACTTATCATATTCTTAGATGCCTTTGTTACCCTTAATAAATTTTAATTTCATTTAGATCAACTAGGGGTTAGGGAGTTAACCATATGAGTAACTTTATTTTGCATAAACATATAAGTTAAAGATAAAGTATGAATGATTTCACCACTAAACTAACAATCCTTTATGAATGGGTAAATATAATATCCATAATTATATGTGTGATGGTATCACCACATATATGTAGATATAGCTCAGGGTGTGGACATAGACTAAGATAACTAACTTTTAGGATGCCCTCCTATTATGGATAGTGGACAACTAACTTTAGTGTGTTCTTGGAACACATAATTAAAAATATAACCCTTAGAGCATGTTATTTAGTAAAAATATTATAGAATTCTCCCTCACATAAGTGGTTATTACTATTATATCCATGTGGTTTTCTTAGTTAATTAGTTATTATTGGATAATGACTTTCATTGATTATTAGGATTTGAGCTTGTTTTCTCCTATCTTAACCTTGACACCATTAGAGATATGTTTGGGAGATGGAGCTTATCCAAGTAGTGAAAGTCAAATATTATTAAGGCCTTAACCTCAGTAGAACAAGAGAATAGTTTCCTTATCATAATTGAATTTCATTTGTGTCATTGTGTGGGAGTGGTTGAGCAAGCACACACACCTTATAGTGTTTGTAGTTTGTGATTATTGTCATTTGGATGTGTCATCCTTTATATTAGTCAATGAGATCTTAGTACCTCACTTTAGTTAAGTATTATATCCCTTGTTGTCTTAAATAATGAACCCTTTTAGTGAAGATGTCTCATGGAGGAGGCTATCATACTTGAAATGAGAACTACATTGGACCCTAATTCTATTGTGTGGATATGTAGGTTTCCCAAGTTATGGTGGGGGCATCGGGTCTAGCTTATTAGGCTCGGTTAGGGTTGTCATCATCTTACTTATTATTGGCCTTATATGATAATGATTTAATTAAATATTGATTTAATATAAATTAATGAATGACCTAAGAAGAGCCCAAAAATGAAGATAATTACTCTTGATGAATATATCAATAATTTATTCTATTGTATGGATGTAACAATGATCAATGACTTGATCATGGATGAGATCCTAAATTAAATGCATGTAAATCTTGATATTCTTGGTCTATTGATGAAGGAATATATTATTTTATATTTAAATTATGTTTTTGGTTATCATAAATATGACTATTAGTCATTGAAATTGGATGCCAAACTCAGTGAGAATCCCCTAAATCTAAATAGCCTTAGTGGAAACATTAATATCTCCTATGCATTCTAAATCTATAAAAGATAAGGACATAGAATTTTACTTCTTGCTTGACCAACTAACCAGACTTGAACCAAGGGAGAAAATATAGCCTAAAGTAGAATTACTATTTTGAATATTGCTAGTCTAATCTAAATATATATACCCAATTAAGTCAAAATTAATTCCTGCTCTATAGTGAGTCCTAAAACTATGAATACCCTAAATTTATTGTATAATTTACTTATATAATTTTTAGTGTAACTCATGTGGTTCTTAAAAAAATAGAGACCATGCCCACTGCATATGAAATATTAATTCTAGTGTGCAGAAGGTAGATGAGATTGCCAAAAAGTTATTAATATGAGGTAACATCAACCAAAAGATATGGATAATCAACCTCAAGATTTAAACCAGATAGAAAGGTAGGTGGATGTGGCTTACATTTAACCATGTTAAATTATGAAATAAAATAAAGATCATAATTAGATTATGTAATAGTGATCCCATAGTCAAAATGAGAAATTTCAATCCAGAGGAAGTAATGCAACAAGACCAAGTTAGTCATTGGGAACCTATCAAAAAAAAAAAAAAATCATGGCTAAAATGGTGTATGAATAATTCCATGTGATTAATAAGTCATAAAAATAGATAAATAATATCAATAATGAATTTTCCTAAGAAAAAATAGACATTTAGATCAAAATGGCATTCAGTGAACTCATTTGAAAGAATAAAGGAGTCCATCTTATCATACCAAGCTCGAGGAGCTTATTTAAGGCCATAGATAGATTTCTAAAGTTTTCAAATGAATGAGGAATATTCCATAAATACTTTTGGTTTCTCCATGTATATTTCCTCTTTGAGATCACCATGAAGAAAGGCACTCTTCACATCCATTTGATGAACATCCTAATGATATGCTAAAAAATGGTAAGAATGAGTCGGATTAAGTTTGTTTTAGAAATTAAGGAAAAAGTCTTAGTATAGTCAATTTCATGTACCTGACAAAAACCCTTTGTTACCAATCATGATTTGAACTTGTTTGCATATCCATCTACTACAAATTTTATTTGATAGATCCACGTATATCTAACAAGTTTTCTTCCCTTAGGAAGAGGGACTAAACCCCAAGTTTTGTTACTCAGTAAGGAACCATACTTATATTCCATAATAGTATCCCACTTAGGAGTGCTTGATGTGTCATGAAATCAATGTGGATTGAAATTAGATGCAATGAAATCATGTGGGGAGTTATATAATTATGAATGTGTTCACCTATTGTTTAATGGATCTCCAACCCATTGGCTATCACTTTGAAGTGCCTGTCTAGACCAAAGAGGACTTGTGATTATAGAGTTAAGAAGAGATTCCTCATCCTCTAAATATATTCTAGGAAAAAGAGGATGTGAGTCCTCATCACTACTCTTATCATCAAAACTAGAATAATAATCTAGATCATCATGAAGCTACTCATGCAAATCTGAATCATTAAAAATATCATCAAATCCTATTAAATGCAAGGATTAGGAAGAGGTGTTGAGTATGGTATTCAAATGAATCTATTGAAATAAAACACTTCTCTCAAATAAAAAATCACGAGTGGTAGGATGGAGAATCTTGTATCCTTTAACACCCTTAAGATCTCCAATGAAGATGTAACATTGAATTTGAGGTTACATTGCCTTACATTTCTTCTAAAAAATGTGGGCCATAGAAGGATATATAAACACTAAGAAGTGCTTCACTATGGTTTTTTTACCAATCCAATCTTCAAAATGAGTGACCCCTTTCAATGCTTTATGAAGAATTAAATCTAGATATAACAAGCATAGTTGATGGCCTTGACCTAATACTAAGGTACAAGAGACTTGAAGTGTAGCACATAATTGGAAATTTTATTCAAGGACCTATTCTTTCACTTTGTAACAAATTTTTTTAGGACTTATTTTATACCAATAAAACTATGACAACTACCATAATTTCCTAAAAGGGTAGAAATTTCTACCAAAGAAAAGAAACCCACCAAAGTGCCTGTAGAGGCTAGACAATCTACTAAAATGAAAAAGACATAAAATATGTAGATTTGGTATGGATTACACTAAAACAACCCTATTGGGTTTCAATATAATAGAGTATTTTCTTTTTAGATTATTTACACATTCATACATCAGATTTCACCATGAGAAATCTAACTAGTGATTCATAATTAAATGCATCAATTATAAATAGACATGTAACAATCCATTTAGCTATAGATCACCATGATAATGATCAAGTAAAATAAGTATAATGTTGATTAACCCAATTAAATTTATTTTATCAAAAAGGTAATTAACAATTTCAGCCATGACTGATACAATATTACATCTATTGTTGTTAATATACAAATGAATACATAATATAGTTTCAATAAGAATAGTGTCATAATAATAAATAATACAATATACAAAGCTCCATGGAGCTTGAGTCTCAACAAACTTAAGTATCATATGGTAATTGAAATTGTAGTCTCCAATGAATTATTGATGTGGAGAGGGAGAGCATAATTTGAGTACTTTTCCACACCAACCATTGACCATCAATCCCCCATACAATCTCCCAACTAGGGGAATGCCCCTCTCTTCATAGATGGGTAGATAGTGATGGTGTGGTAATCTAGAGAGCCAAGCTAGTACTTGTGTGCTATAAGATAACTAATAAATGATGTATACCATAAATAAAATTCATTCTAACATGATATTACGCAAACATGTAAACTATATCAAACACATGAAACGATAATGTTTAACTAAAACATTACTTTGGCTAAAGTTTTCAAATAGTTATTGATCTATAGGATTAGTCAAATTCATACACACCATTTGATTGAATTACCCTCATCTTGTAATGATGATGTTAAATAATCTAGTAAAGTCTATCTCACTGCTTATTTAGTGCCATAAATGTGAGATTTGGTTCAATATAACATAATATATAAATCAATATATTTAATAAGATTATTTCCTATTATCAGACATAAAATATACTAAGTACAAAAATAATCAAATACATACATTTAGTCCATAAAATGTAATGCAATGAATCTCAAATCATAATATTAATTACATAAATTATAAATATAAATAAGTATAGTCCTTAATAGAACATATCATCTAGGTATATTTCATACTTAGTCTAAAAGTTACTAAATCTCATAAGTAACTCAAATGTATTACTATCTATGATAAACAACATTTATCATAACTTATTTATTTGTACATATTTCTCAAATAACAACAACCCATTCATAAATAATTTCAAGGATCAAATACCTTATATTTAAGGCCTTAACTCACATTGAAAAATAATCCAAATTTCATATTAGCTTGAATGCATATTGTCATGGTATAATATATCATAGATTTATAACTCAATTAATAGTCATAAATATATACCATATTTATAAACACACATCTCATTCACACAAATATATATTATATATATGTATATGTACATATCTCATTCATGCAAATATATACCATATATATGTATATACACACATTTTATCCTTTGACATTATACACATAAAGATATTGTAATTCCATAAAATAAGAGTGTATTCATTATACTCTAAGTATTCAACTACCATACGTAACCTTAGATTATAATGTATAATATATTTACACATTCTAACTACAATTTTTCATTATGAACTTCATATATTCTGAACAAAACAAATTATAAGTGCTTTGAATACCTAGTCTGGAAATTGCATAACTAAATCAGATATAAATATTTCTATTCACACAAACCCACTATTCTCTTTTCCTTTATACTAACTAGCAAGGCATAGTTCATCATCAATGAAAACTCTTCAAAGTCCATTCACCCTCATTCACCCATAAATTTGGGTTTATTTAAAATAGGCATACCATTCCATTATGTTTTATAAACAAAGTTACCAAACTATAGGTTGCATGTTCAAAACACCTCCATAGTATTAAATGATCTCTAATCCCTTTGAATGTTTAATAATTTTCATAGTATATACCTATACACTAGTATTTATAATCAACCCAAATTTCATTTTATTTCCAAAATGACTTATTTACATAGTCAAAACTAATCTCAACCTAATATATCAAATATAAGGCCTAAAAATCCTTCCTTAAAGGGTTTTGAAAATATTTATAACATAATCCACTATATACACTAAAAATCAATAGTAGGATTGTAAATCTCATGGTTAGACTTGTATTTTATTTTGAGAAGAATGCAAAAAATTTCAAGACCATTCCATCGATGAAACAAACTTGACATAGTCATTTTTATATGAGTTTAGGGTTTCAAAAACAAATATTCATAGTCCATTTTATATGAGCTTAGGGTTTTGAAAACACATATACACAATCCATTTTATATATACTAAAACCTGATTGTAGTAATCATAATTTCATGGCTTGAGATTTAGAGTAATCACACCAAAGTTAAAGCCTATTCTACACATAATAACTTCACATAATCCTAGACAACAAAATTTAAGGGTTTCATTGATAAAGATTTATTTTTGTGGGTGGTTGAGCCATCTATAGGGCTTAATCTTGATCTACAAATAGACATAGAAAGGAAACTACCCAAAAACCTTTATATGACAAAAATACATGGAACTTCCTATGCTCAAACAACTAAGAAATGGAATTACATCACCAACCTTATTTTAGCTTCCAATTTTATACTTTTTGCTCCAAAATAATTTTCCACCCCTTCTCTTTGCTCACTATTCCTCTTCCTTACCATAACATGTTGTGCCTCCTTTTAACTCCTTTCTACCTCCATATTATCATTCTTTTCAAGACATTTCCATCCTTCTCAGCCAAGATTTCCCACTCATTCAATGCATGCAATTGAAGATAATAGGACTCGTAGTTTTCTTCATTTACATTATGTAAAAACCTCAATATCCACAAATCACTTTGCTAGTAATTTTTAACTTAAGTCAGATCCAAATAAAAAAACCTAATTATCTCGATTGTTCCCAAAACAACTAATCAATTATTATTTTAATCCATAAATATATACATGTTTATTCACTCACTATTTACCCATGTATCGACTTTACAAAAGTACAGTAACATTATGATTTATAATGATGTTGATAAACCAAAAAATATAAAAAATCATAAGACTAATGCCAATGCATTCGACCCTCTAGATAAGGTTAGATCCATTTCAAAAATAACTATTGACATAACTTAATAAGGGTTATCAAACATTATGATTTGGAAAGATAATGTGACAAGTATTAAAATCAAATTAGAAGACTATAACAGTTATAACCTTAATTAAACATAATGATATTGTGAGTAGATAAATCAAAATCTAAATCAAAATAATGATTTTTTATCAAATATTATTTAAACCAACCAATAAATAAAGACATTTGGAAGACATTATGATAAATCCATATATAGAAGTAAGTAGAACATCTTAATAAGCATTAAGTAACATAATCATAGAACATCATTACCTATATACTATAATCATAAATGAAATCATGCAATTAGATTAACATAAGCATCAAATCATAACAAGATCATAATAGAAGTTTACTAGTAGTCATCTAAATGTAAATAAAATAAAAGAATCCAAATACACATACCTTCATCCATAGAGGGGATGGGAGAGATGGCCCCATACTATAATTATCACAAAATAAGAAATAATCACAAAATATGTTATTCCAATTTGGTGCATACATAGGTATCTAGATTTAATTCTATCATCCCCCCAACATCTCCATATATGTTACCCTATCTAATGATTCTCTCCCTCCATCACACTTTGAGGGATGGATCTATCCTGCATCCACCTCACAATAATGAAGATAGTTAGTAAAAAACATAATTATATCCATAAAACACTATTGTATAAATAAACAACATGATCATAATGTGTAAAATATAAAAATACAACTAACTCATAGTAATTTAATCATGTAATCTAATAAACATATAACTATCCCATAAATAACACATGACATAAAGCTTAATTAAATAGTAATCAATCAACTAACAATCATAAGAATCTATGGATCAAACAAGTTATTAATCTTTGAGAGTAATTAGGATGTAGTATACATAAAAAATAACAAGGAACCATATGTTTTTTTTAAAAACACATAAAAACCCATAAATGATTTTTCCTCAAATTCATTAGATGTATGAATTTTCTTAAAATTTTAAAAAATGGCCTTCAAACCCTCCAAAATGGTCAAAACCTGACTGTCATGGAATTAAGTCATGTTTACAGTCATTCATAGGGTTTTGACACCTTTTAAATTAGGTGTTAATATTAATTTCTCACTTTGAGACTTCAAATATGTAGATTTTCATGGATTTTCTAGAAACCCCACCAAACTCTGGAAAATTACAATAAATGAAAAACACTTAACAAACTAGAATGCTAAATCTCACAATAGAGGCTATGAAATTTAACTACTTATAAGATATGGTACCATGTTAAAGTGGGCTAAAATTAAGGATCATTCTAGATAGTATTAAATGCATGAATCTAAAACTATATGGAGTAGTGAAATCTAAAGAACAACTCAAAATTCAAGAAGCTTGTCTTCATAACCAAAAGTTGTATTAGCATCATTAGCCAAAAATTACATAGTAAGGTACATTATATAATGAGGAATTAGGTCACCCAAAAATTTAATTAAATAAACTCATAATTATAAAATGACTTAAAGTACGTTTCTCCTAATGACCTATCATTAACCTAAGTAAGCTAATTAGATTGCGTAGGTAGAACAACATAGTGGGAAAAAACCTGCACTAATAACTCCATATGAGACATGTCAACATTAGCCAAATAAGAAAAATGTTAGGAAAATTTGAAGGAGAGATGGATTTAATGATTTTAATTAAATCAATGGCATAAGAAGAAGAAGATTACTTGAAAGAGTGATGAAAAGAGGAATGGTAATGAGGGATATTTGCATCCTTGGCTTGGGTGTAGCTAAACATGCATGGGTCATCTAAAATGTAAAATTTGTTATATTTAGGAGTGGTAATATTTATGTTAAGGTAATTTATCACGATGTCACTATAAGATGTAAGGGTAGAAAAATTCTTAGGAATAACCATAGAAGTGGGAAATTCATTAGTTGCTTGTTGTGATAACAAGATCACAAGGTAGGTGAAAAATGAGATTGATGGTAAAAATAAGGTCCAATGTTTTGATTTTAAAAATAATTTCATGAGGATATTCATCATAAAAATCAAGGACATTTGGTGGAATGTTTCTCATAATATTAGGGTGACCACTATAGCCTCAGTTTGAGTTGATGGGATAGTTAAAATGTTAATATTTATGGAATGGTATGATTTGTAAAGTTTTAAGGGTTAGGATTTTAAAGGAATCATATTATTAGAATTATTAAAAATTTCAAGGGTTATTATTACCTTTTCCTTTATAAATATAACCCATGTAAGGAAATTTCACATAGTGGTATGTAGAAGAGGCCATGACCTTCATACGATGAGTCCAAGGGTCATTGATTAAAATGCCATGAGATAAAGGAAAGTTGAATATCATGACCTTACATATAACTATAATAAGTAGTATAATGATACAATCCAAACACATCTCAATAGAGGATCTTGTCTTTATTCATATCCTTGGCATGTGCTTTATGTATACTTAAGGTTGCATTCGTAATATTATAAGGTTTTAATGAATTATAAGGAGGTGACACAAGTGCCAAAAACTTCATATATCAAGTCTCACTTGACATGGATTTCATAAACTTGGATGTTAATAAATAAATGAGGGTGATCCACAAAAAGTACTATTTATTTGGGGATAATAAATGATTTAAGAAAATTTAAAGCTATAAATGCATCCATAGTTTGATTAACCATGGATGGACATATCTTCACATTGTTTTAATATGATTTCATCATACCAAGGAAAGGTATATTCTTGCCTTGTATGTGGTGGTCTAAAGTGAATCCATTATAGAAGAAACTGATCCTATTTGAATCTGATTTAGAATTAACATGTGCAATAGTGACACTAATCATATAGTTGATGCAAGATGAGATAACTGTATTGGCATGGTTAATGTTTTGGTGATGCAAAGACATAATTGTATCCACCTGGCCAATACAATAAAATCAAATTCAGGAAAATAAATAGGCTATACTGGTTGACTAATATAATAAAAATATATATATAAATAGTCTAAACCAAATTGGCTGATACAGTTGGAATTTATTTGGAGACAAAATATTGAATTGAGCTAGCTAATACATTAGGGATATAAATTATTGGAGAAACAAACTATACTGAGCTATCTTGTATAATTGTTAAAGTAAGGAACTATATTAGGTTGGCCAATACAAATGGGATCTTAGAAAGCACAAAAATGATAATTTATTTAGATCTAATATTATCAAAAATATGTGGATGATTATTATAAAATATTCTTTATGTTGGATAAAGAATCTTAGGCTTAAGAGGACAAGGATAAATGTAGGAAAAAATCCACTTCGTGTTTACCAAATTTTTCTCATCATTAGAATAATGAGGGTTAACTATGGTTTCAAAAACATTAGTGGTTGGTTGGGAAGGTGTTTGATTTTTATTGTTGGCTTGTTGATTTAGAGTATGATTTCGAAGTGAATATGAATAAGTGGTAAGGTTAACATTTTTTTATTGTAGTGATTCATTATTGACCTTGGAGTCATGAGCATTATTTATCTTATCATGGGCTTGGTAATGTTGTCTAATCATGGATTCATGAAAAAAGTTTAGACCAAGAAATAAATCAAAAAATATATGTTTAAATTGTTTATAAGTCTCATGAGAATGACATTGATTTGTGTGAATCATAATTTTTTTTAAGGCTCATACCAATGAAAACTAGAATGATAAGGGCTAAAATATATAGGTGAGGGTCTATAAAATAATTTACTAATATTATTTATGGAAATAGATTGATGGATTTCATAATTATTGTTTTATGAGGGAGGATGAGGATACTGGAATGGAATTCCAATGATAGGTGGGGAGAGTGACTTTATTGAAGATTCTTGGAAAAATGACATTGATGGTTCTCTTATAATCATAAGTATCAGAGACACATCATTTATAACATTATTTTTTTAGGTCTCATGATCATTCAAGTTCTAAACTTGGGTTGGGAAGGATTGAATTATAATATAAGGAAATATTGATGTCTGGATTGATCTAAGGTTTCCTCTAATGATTTTGGATAAAGAGTCCTAACAATATATTTTAATTTGGTATTTAATACATTAGTTAAAATGTGGAATAGATTGTATTCCCAAACATTATGCTCATATTTATTTAATAAAGTTTTCCAATGCTTGATAAAGGTCTGGGAAGTTTCGTTATCCACTTATCTAAAGTTGATAAAATGGGATAAATTACTTCTAGGTAGAACATTGGATTGAAACTCTTGGACTGATGCATTAACTAGGTATTCTAATATAAAAAAAGAGTTAGAATTTAGTTAATTATACCATTCTAAATCATCACCAGAGAAGGTTTTGGCATAGGTAAAGGGGTTGAGTTTAATACTATATTTATAAAGGTTACCAAAAGAAATAAGAAATAGTAAGAGTGATGCCACCTAGTCAATATTTATAATGTTTAAGGACTAAGGGTTTATTTGAAAATGTTCGATGAATTTTTTATGAAGTGGGAGTTACAAAATGATTTTACTAAGAGAATCTCTAATGGGGGGAAGGGGTGGGGGAATTTTGATTTGACACTCCCCATTGAAGTTATTGAGTTCAATTTTGGATTTATAAAAATTGGTTTTGAATTTGAATCATATAAAAAATATTATTACTTAAATGTTAATCATTTGACTCATTTATTTTAAGATAATTTGGTTAGGATCAGAATTATTTTTCTTAGAAGTAGAGGCTTGAGTGAATGGTTGAGATGCACTAGACTTGGTATTAGCATTGGTATTAAGGTGACCACTTTAGGCAGGCTCATTAAAAGAGATAACCACCATATTAGTAGTTATACTAGGCATGGTGGATGGGGAAGGGAATGAGGATATTGTAAATTAATTTTCCCCAAGTCCTCTAGAAATGTTATGAGTAGGGAAAAGAAGATATTACATGTAAGGTGCCATCATGAGGTGATATAGAACCATAGGGTAATTTCAACTATGCCCAAGGTACTCTTGGAGATATATTTTTATTTCATAAATATATTATATGTCACATGCCTCTTCAACCTCATAGTCTTAGAGTAGGTGACCTTGTCTATTGGGTTTTGTATAGCTCATAGCATTTATATCTAGTGGAATACATATTACAATTGATTTAAATTTGAACTTGAGTCTTAGTAAAATTATAAGTCATGCAATTATTTTTTAAAAATCCATCAACATTGGCTAGTTCCACAGCATTAATACTTTTATAGAATCCTTGAAAATCCTAGTGAATTTTCTATTAGATTAGTCCAAGAGATGTTATATAGTGAATGAGAAAAGATCAATTGTACCAAGTTGGACAAAGTAATTAATTACACATGAATGATAAAAATAAATTATATCAGGTTAGATGATATAGCTAGGAACTAAAATATGAGATATAGAATTATATCAAGCTACTTAATATAATTTAAAAGGAAGTCTAATAAAACTAAACTATATCAAGTTGGCTGATATAGTTGGAAGGAAGACATAATTATATCAGGTTGGCTGATGCATTTGAAAACACACTCATAATTATAGGCTATTGAAGTAGTTGGGAAAACACTCAGAACTATATCGGGCTTGCCAATGCAAGTTATCATACACAATAAAAAAGGTATTAGACTAGACTCTTAGTTTAGAAATTAAACAAGATGATGATTCAACTAATTAATAACAAAATTAACAAAACAAGGAGGTATTAATAAGCTAAATGTGTTTAACTTAGAGGATCTCAAATATACTTATCTCATGTATAAATAGTGAATAATTTTTAAAGGGTACTGAATATGAAGGTTTCCACTATTGTATAACCAAAATATATCATATGTGAGATACATTGAGAGTAAATTACTTCCTAAAGTTAACCACTTATTGGTGTAGTAAAATTAAAAATTACTGAAATTCTTCTTATAAATTGAAAAATAAAACCCTATACATTTTTGATATATCATGAGGTATGTAGAAACTAAAATCCATATATAGTTTTGTCTAATAGATTGAGTATTGGGTAGTACCCCCCACATCATGACTCAGGTAAAACTTATGACTGCTCAACCCAAAATGACAACTCCTATGACTTTTATAACTATCAAAACACACTTTTAGGAAAAAAAAATAACAAAAATGTAAATAAAAAATGATTTATATTAAAAGTTAAATGTATAAAATGAAATGAAATAAAAAACTTTCAAAACTGTATTAGGATGATTGATACAATATTGAAGAAAAAACTAATCAAATAGAATTTCATTAGGATGGCTAATACATTTGGTAGAAAACACAAAATTGTATTGGTTTAGATGATATAGTTGGAATAAGGCACAAAAATATATGAAGCTAGCCGATATGGTTGGTAAAAGACACATAATTGTATTGGGCTAGCCAATATAGTTGTGAAGAATAATAAGCTGTATTTCACTAGTTGATATAGCCATATTGAAATATATATGATAGTTTTGAATATGTATCTAAGAATCTAAAAGTATAAACATGAAATAAATTTAACCAAAGGTGGGATAAGATTCACATTGCATTCACTAGAATGTATGCATGAGATAGGATGACCCAAAACTATCATCTCTCTAAATAGACTAATAATAAAATAAGGTAAATAAAATAGAGATTGCATATACTTAGACAAGTGGAATCTATGATATATGTAGACCTTATAGAGGGTAATCTAAAACTCAAATTTAAATAGGACAGGGTTCCAAATCCTAAGCCCATGAAATAATGACATATCTCTCACTAAGGCTCAAAAAAAGGGGTAAATGATTATAACAATGATTTTGAATATGCAATAAAGTTAACTATTGTAAGGTGTAAAATTAAATTAAATAATGGTGAATTTATTGGAAAGAAGTTAAGGCCCAAAGGTCAACCAAATGGAGGTCTATGCAACCTAAATTGATATTGTAAATCCTAAGAAACCCTATATCTACATCATATTATTTGGTATAATGAAGATCCTAAGTAAGGAGACACAAATACATCCACAAATAAATAAATAACATATAATCTACTAAGTAATGAAAGGAAAGAGTAAATAGATAGACCTAAAATGGTTGGTTGAAGACCTAAAAATCCCTAGTTTGGAACTTTAAAGTACCTCTCTTATTGATCTTCAATGACACTACAATAAAATACCTCCAAGATAATGTTTTAAACCCTTTATCTCTATTAAATACTACTTAAGGGAATAAATTCAAATTTTAATTCGAGTGTATGAATGTGATACATATTTTTAAGAATGAAATTTGAACCCTATATATGGATCAAATATCTAAAACTAACCATGTACTCTAAGTTGATGATATCATCCATTATAATACAATTGGAAAATTTAGGATAACACAATATAGTATTAACAAGGCCAATATATTAAAAATGTCAAAAGACACACTAAAAAATGTATCAAGCTAGCTGATATAGTACATGGAAGACTTAAGCATGAAACAAACTATATCAACCATGACAATACCATAAGATACAAGGAAGGTAAGAAATATAAATATAAAGTAGATGAAGAGGTAAGATAAAAAATACATTCAAGGTAGGTTAGAATAAAAATAATGATGGCATGACATAATATTATGCAAAAAACTCTCATAAAGTACCATGAGATGATCCCAACCCAATCTAGGTGTACCCTTTAAGGCATGCACTAAGGGAGATTGATGAATTAATAAGCCACTACAATAAAAACATCAATAAAGTGATAAGTTACAAATATTAAGTGTATATAATTATTAATGCATGTTTAATTTATATATAAATATTGACATGATAATTTTATGCCTTGTATTACATATGTTTCATACATGATTTGATGACATATTCATTACTATGGTGACAAATTCTCCACATGTTGACATGACTATACATGATTACATAATTTACATACCATGATATATTTAACTCTTTATTTTGATATGAGTGACTCATAACATACATCCCTCACCTAAAAAGGGGGCCTTATTAATGGTATTTTCGTATACACTTAATCTTCCATGAACATAAAATTCATACTTTGACATAATTTATAGGATTCAAATATTTTAGAGTGGCTCAAATATTATATTAGGATATATATTTATATATTTCAAACATGGCTTTAGGGCATATGTAAAGCATATACACATATTATTATTGGGAAATGAGTTAACAATTTTCAAATTTTCAAATATTTATATAGATTAAGGGCATGTGCAGAGCATATGCATACACATTTATAGGATCATGAGATAAATGTTCTCAAATCTAACACAAATGGCATATATCATAGTATTTTATATCATGTTGGTATAAAATTATTGGGCATGAAACTTGTTCATGCATATACACACTATTAAAATTTATATTTTCAACATATTTAATGGTACCTAGAAGTGAACACCCTTAAATATATAAGTCTATCTATAATGGTTGATTCATGTTGAAATGAGTAATGTGGTTGTGACTTAACACTTTCAATGAACTTTTAATTAATCTAAGATCACAATATGTGTCTCCCACCTTCCATCTTGGGGTTACAAGATTAGTCCAAGATTAAATAAATAATTATTTTAGTTTAGATTCTCTATCCTCAATGGCCTTACTATTAATCCTTATTTTTGAGGGTAGGATCATTCATCTTCCCAACCTATGGCCTTACCTTTTTTATATAAATTGGGTCTTTATCACCCCAATTCTCCTAAGGGTTAAGTAATATGAAACATTATGTAATGCTTCAACAAAGAATAATCATCTCCAACAAACTATAGGGAAATATAGTTCATCCAATTATAGGTGTATTCATTCCTCTCTCTTAAGTTTCAAATTTTTAATGAATTAATTTTTCATATTTCATTTCATGGATATTGATTGCTACATATTAATTGTAGGTTTCATTAAGCAAGTTGCATAGTTAGAGCCTTCTCCAAATTACAAAGTGTTGGTAGACACTCATGTGCATCTATTTATCCTTTTGCTCTAGTATTTATATTAAATTTCAATATTATAATATAATGGGTAATGTTTAGATAATAACATATGGTATTATATACCTCACAATGTTAAATTTACCTTACCCTTCATCCTACAATACTTGTGCATACATATAAGACTTTATTCACCATTATTTCACATCTACATGATTTCCATGAGTCTGATCATATCTAGTTACTATCATTCACCTACAAGAATTCCCTAATCTATGTTAAATCATGCAATTATCATACTTAGACATTTATTTATCATTAGATCAATGTTTGTGTCTCTTAGACATAATCACTAGATTCAGGTAGTACAAGATTTCCATTAGTATTGAAATTTAATGGTTTCATCCCAAACTAATCAAAAATCACAAATGAAGTTAAAATAATTATTATGGATTGATTTTAACATTTCACAAGTTGGTTGTGTGAAAAATTACCCAAAGAATCCCATATAAATGAAAAATAGGTCTAATTATATTACACATCTAGTAAGCATCTATCAAGTTTAATAAAATGATTACACATTCAAAGTAACTACCTTATTCTTTCCAATTCTTCCACAGTCACAAGGATAATGCCCTATATAATTATAATAACCAAAAAATCTAAGTCAAAGTTGTTATTTTCTAGGTATTAAAATCTATATCACAAGTGGCATACATTCAAGAAAAACTATTACACACATTCAACTACCAAGGATAACAACATGTGATTTAAATTATCTCTTTGGACTATTAAATTTTAATTTAGCACTCAAAAATTTAATGGAGAGTGGTTGGAGTCATATAAATCCACATTTCACCCCATTTTGTAGGCCTAAACCTAGGGTCAACAAAGGACCTAGGGTTTTAAGAGGAGACAAATTTTTAGGTATTGTGCACATAATTAAACCTTAGGATCACAATTAAAGATAAACAATAATTAGTTTTAATGGTATATACTATAATGGAATATAAATATTTATATAGATGAAATTATTATATTTTCAAAACCAAAAAAATTCAAAATTCAAAAGTCTGAAAAATCAAGTCTATGTAACTATTCTCCAAAAAATGATTATCCATAAGGCATTCTTAAGCTATTTGATACCAACAACTAAACATGTGATATTGTGTAATAAATATGATATAAATATTATAGGTAGAGTAGAATAGGGTTGGGCCCAATAATAAAAAGGAAGAATAACATAAGAACTCAATAATTTAGTGACTTTTATCTTCTAATAAATACATCATTATAAATAAAAATAAAACTTAATACTTTAATTCTTATTTATCTATAAACCACATATGATTAGTTTAAAACTCAACAACAAGCAATAATAATCCATATTTCACTTTTATAACCATTGAAAGGAATTATTATCAAATATGTGATTAGATGAATAATTATATAGGTAACATTCCCTTACTGCACCACCAAGATGTATAACATCCCTAATAGGAAAATTAGAGTTCATTATGTTACAATGTATCCTTCAAGAATAAAAAAATTCACTATTAATAAATTTAAATTATTTTCAATTATTTTAAGCATACTCCACATTTACATATTATAACTTAATCCATGAAGGTAGAATATCATAGTGCACAAACCACAAGATGATCAATTTGGTAAAAACCTAACATACCCACATGCACATTATAATACTCAAGAAAATATTCATAATATTGTTTAAAAATATGAAATATATATTTAAGTATTTACTTTGACCAATGAATCACTAAAGATGCCATTCTTAAAATAATAAATCAAATACAAGGTTATCCATTAACTTAACAATCCTAATTGAGAAATTTATCAATAAATTACAAGAAACATCATTATTGAATTAAATATAAGTAAAATAATTAATCTTATTGAAGGTGATTAATTTCAATGCTATACCTTTAGAAAATAATTTATAATTTATAAATTTTCACATAATTACCATTATTTTAACAATGAGATTCAAGATCAATACCTTTGATAATAACATTCCAATTTAAAAAGAATAGAAACCAAATAACCAAGTAGTATAGATAATTATGGTATCAAAAAAGTTTAAATTATTAATGCATTGAGAATATATATAATATTTTTTATTTGATTATGTAAAAGACTAGGTTTTATAAGGACATGGAACCTAAGTATAATAAAAATTGTGATAAAATACAACAAGCCCCAAGGGCTATGAAGCCAAAAAAGAGAGTATCAAAATATTAAGCTAAAGAAAATAGCAAAAGACAAAACAAAGAAAGTAAAAATAAATTAATCTAAGAGGGAGGATCCTTCTATGAGTTCCTTCACTACCTTGATGTCCATCACTTGCTCTGTTAGTTTATTCTTAATGGTTTTGGCCTAGGTTCTATTGCTTAGACCTTCAACATCCTCCTTTGGCATTATCATCTTGGGTTTATTTCATGAAAGTTCCTTCTATAGTGTCTTATTGAAGGGTGATTTGAGGGAGAATTTTGGGGAAATAATCTTAGCCACCTCAGTGACCTATTTATGGAGAATTCCTTTAGCCTCATCCAAGTGTGAAAATGATTAAATCATTTTGGAAACTTCCTTATTGATGGATTTCCACTCTTAAATCAATATTACCAAGCCAATTATCACCTCATCTAATTTATTTTTTAACCCTTCCATATATTTCTTATTCATTATGATCACCTTTGACAAGGGGGCTTACCTTTACTTGATGCCTCCATAGAGTTCCATTCCTACAACACTAGGGGTTTTAGTTTGGTAACAATGAGTTTTAGGGGGAGATCCCCAATAAAGCTCTTGGAGATGGGGCTAATGAGGGAGGGTTTAGGAAATAGGTAGTGGGAATATGAGGTAGGGTCTTCCTTAGGGAGTCTTCATCTATAGAATACCCTCCTAGTATAACTTCCTTATTGTGAAGGGTCTCAACATATTTCACTAGCAAGAGAATGAGGACTTCATGAATGAAAGTGTTGGTTTCATTTATCTGAAAGGTGAGTGTCTTACAATCTAGGGATTTAAGCAAGAAGTATGGAAAGATAATATTGAAACCTTAGAAGTGATTCAACAAAATAAAATGATGAAAAAATATGAGTGTAAACTTACCTTCTAGGGAGATAATCTGCAAACACAGCTCTGACCAATATCATAGAAGGTCCATGCATGAGAAGACCTTTTTATCAATTTTGATGGTCTCATTAGTTTTAAAGAACCTATGCATGAGTTTAAACTTATTTTATTGGTCCTTATATGCTATGTACCTAGGGATATGATATATTAATGTATATGGGTTGATGGAGATGCCGACATGTGCCACACATCCCCTTAGTTAGTTATATGGGTAAAATATATTAGGATAATAGAGTAACTTATGGAATTAGTACATTGGGTAATGGTCGGCCTACAGTGGGATTAGGAGGTTACCCATCCATGGGTTAGATAGATGTCTATATATAGGAGATGATTATCATGGTAAAGATATCAAGTAAGCATTGAGTCTTCTATTGTAAGAGGATATTGGAGGTTGTCCCCTTGAAGAGACATTGTGGAGTTATTAGTTCCTAAAGGATTATTATATGGTGTTTCCCTACCTTAATGGTATTTCTACATATATTGAATATCAAGATAATATCAAGTGGTATCAGAGCTTCGATTTGGGTAATTTGTGGAGCGAAACCCTATTTTTTTTGAATCATTAATAACTTTTTACTGGTTGTGAAATTTTCAACAAATTTTTTAGTGGATATGGAGAATATTTAAAATAAGTCACACTAAAAAAATACAGCTTTTTTGATTCGTTTTGATGGATTTATTGCTATTTTAGGTTTTATAATAATTTCACTATATCTTCCAAAATATAGGGAATTTTTATTCAAAATTTTTACTAGAGATGTAAGCAGATATAAGAGAAGCACAGTGAAAAATTCGGAAATTTTTTGAGTTGTTTGAAGTGATTTGTTGCAATTTTATGGATCAGTTTTGACATTTTAGGGTTTCATGAACCTTAATTTTTTTTTGTGGATCATGGAGTTGAAAAAAATTTTAGGAGAAGATGATATTGATGCTAGAGAATGGTGGCTCCTTTTGGAGAATCATTTTTTTTTAAAAATTGGGTAAAGATGATTACTTCCTTTTTGTTTGGGCCTGCACTACATTGGTTTGATTAGTTGAGCTATACAGAAAGGTTTTCTTCATGGAAATAAATGGAATAGATCTTTTTAGATCAATGGGCTATAAAAAAAGAAGTAGAAAAAGAAGAAGCAGTAGAAGAAGAAGTAGAAAAAGAAGAAGAAATAGAAGAAGAAATAGAAAAAGAAGAAGATGATGATGATGATGATGAATGATGATGATGATGATGATGATGATGATGATGATAAGGGTTCAAATAATTTGGCTCCAAAGAAATCTAAGTCAATTTTTCAATTTCATGGATGCATTCAAAAGAAAAGGGTTGTTGTGTCCATAAACCCTACCAGTAAGTATAACTTCATCAACATGAATGTGTCCAAGCATCTACATGTTCAATCAAATAATATCAAAGAGGTTCAAGTAGATGGTAATAATATTTCAATGTTTGAATATCTAAAGCTCATTATGGAGAAATATGTTTTACATTCAGATTTTTATGCTTTGGATATGGATGATGTGGATATAGTTCTTGGATATCCATGGTTAGAGACTTTGAGAATAATGAATATTAATGTTCAGAAAAAGTTCATGAAGTTTTGGTATAGGAAAAAGAAGATCACTTTATAAGATATCATAGTGAAAAAGGCACTAATAATAATCTAGGTAGATCATGAGGATGAGATTGAAATAGGGGATGAAGATCATGATGAAGATTCAAATGATATAGATAAAAACACACTACAAATGAACACTTAATCTACTCAAGATACAAAAAAGGAAAAGGTGGAAGAGGTAGAAGCAAAGGTGGATAAGGTCAAGGTATTGGAAAAGGTTGAGGTATATAGACACCCACATCATCATGAGAGGAAACAATCATGGAACCAGGTGAGGAAGTGTCATAACAAAAATCATTTTGTCGATATAGGAAATAAAATTTCTAATCATTATGGATATGCATGGAATCCAAAGAAAAAATACTATGGCACATGGAATGAATGGGGAAATCACTATGACTATGCATGGAAGAATACCTACTATGGTCATGGTTGGAATCAAAGTAGCACATTAGAATATGGTACATGGAATAAAAAGAGGAATAATTATGCTTGGACACGAAAGCAGTATAATTATGATCATGAACAAAATTAGAGGAGCCCAATGGAATTTAGAAACAAGATTGGAGAGCTATCACTTGCCAAGATCACATATGGATGGCTAGATGATCGAGATTGGAGACAAGTGTGTAATGATTTGAAGCACACTCATTATTTGGTTTCTTCCTATGTTTCAGGGATAAAACATGTCAAGGAGGGAAGTAATGCTATGTACCTAGGGATATGATATATTAATGTATATGTGTTGATGGAGATGCCGACATGTGGCACACATCCCCTTAGTTAGTTATATGGGTACAATATATTAGGAGAATAGAGTAACTTATGGAATTAGTACATTGGGTAATGGTCAGCCTACAATGAGATTAGGAGGTTACCCATCCATGGGTTAGATAGATGTCTATATATAGGAGATGATTATCATGGTAAAGATATCAATTAAGCATTGAGTCTTCTATTGTAAGAGGATATTGGAGGTTGTCCCCTTGAAGAGACATTATGGAGTTATTCCTTCTTAAAGGAGTATTATATGGTGTTTCCCTAACTTAAGGATATTTCTATATATATTGAATATCAAGATCATATCATTATAAGCTTTTTTCCCTTCAAATGTCATACCAATGACTTCACCTATCAATTCCTTAGTTAAAAATATTTTTATCCCTCTTATTTCCACTATTCTCTTATTCTAGGCCATCAAAAATGCCTTTGAGATGGCCCTATCATGACCTATAACCCTCTACATGAATTCAGTAAGACCCCCTCTACATAATTTATACCATACTTTTTTACCTCTACACAAGAAGGCATCTCCAATCTATCTCTATCACCCACATGTTGTTCTTGACTATGAGATGAAAGTTTAGAGGATTTTGTAATTTGACATGCCCTGGTAGTACTCATAACTAATGGATTCAAAATAACTTGAAGTATAATCTTACCCCCACCTTGGGTTATTAAATCCCCATGTTTTAATATGATAGAAAAACATTATTTTTAAATGCTATTACTTTGGATGTAAGTTCCATAGGTGTGGCCACCACTTCAACATCCTATAAAGTAATGGCTTCATTTTGAATTGCTATTATGGCATGTTTGGGGATGTAACTATAAATACTAAACAAAATTAATAATAATTAAATTCTCATAATAATAAAATAATACATAAATCATTTCTAAATTTAAAAATTTAAATGACTCAGGGATAAAGCCTTTAGGGATAAACAAAATTTATACCAAAAATACTAGTTCAAAAAATTAACCTTAAAACAATTATAAATGCATAAGAAATGATGTTTTTGGATCAAGATGACACTGCTCAATCAAGACACTACTTCATTATCATTCAATATATAACTTGAAACCATTCTTGACTAAGATTAAATTCAATATTTTTACTATTCATAAGTACATAATCAAAATCACGTAAGTTAAATAAGGATAATTCCAATGAAAAAGGAAGACATGATTGATCCATTCAATTATACTTAAGCCAAGTATTGATATGAATATGCAAACTAAACTTAAGGAGTTAAACTTATAAATTACCTAGATTATGATGTAATTTGAAATAAAATAAGAGTATGTATTCTAATTCCAAAATTACCATCTATAAGAAGTGATCACCCAAATGAAGTTTATAAAACTTAAAAAGCCTTAGAAATTATAACAATATTATTTTATCATTAAAAAATACCACTGAATATCCATGCCACAATATGGATTAGAGATTAGAGATGCATAAATGAACAAGATAATTTAAAAAGTTTATATGAAAACCAAAATTTTAGAAAAAATGTACTAACAAAGAATGTAAAACCTAGGACTAAGTGTTCCCCATAGGCATCAAACTATGCAGTCAACACAAAGATACAAACAACTCAAAATGATAGGTTATAGTATACTATTATTAGTCTAAATAAAATAATACATAAGATAAACTAATCTAGGGTCAGATAATGCCTAAACAACTATTTTAGTAATTATTTAACCTTAAATTAAGTGTTACAATAATGATATCATTTGAAAAGTTTTAAGCATGACCATAATAAAATTACATGACTCATAAATGAGATTTAATGGTTACAAATTAGTATATATAATATAGGGGGACCAAGTCTGAAAACTAACCCAAAAAAATTAACAACATTAAAAAAATTAAAAGTAGGGTTTACCCTATATAACTCAAAGAATAATGCATGGATCTAAAATTCCTTAAAATCCTTTCCAAAAATCAAAGAGAATAAACCATTAACACATAGAGCATGTTTGAATTTAGAGAAATTTTAATATATATGTCAATTTTGAGTAGTATGTACTCAATATTTCTAGTGCATCATAGTCTCAATGGCACGAATCTAGATAAAAATTTACAACTATCTAGTCCATGCAATGAGTATAACTTGCTTACATAATCCAATAACCAAAATAAAACTAAAAGTGATGAAGATGCTAGATTAACCATCATTTCAAGACTCACAACTAGATTCAATCCATTCCAACACCTCATTTAACAACTCCAATATGTAATCATTAAAAAAATGGGGAGAGTAAGATGAGATAAACCATTCAGTGGCCCTTACCACCCCAACCATTATCCATGAGATTGTAATATATATTAAACTGAAGCCCAATGAAATAAAGGAATATAATAGTAAAGAGTAATAGAGAACATTATTCCACCAAGGGTATTAGGGTTCATTCCACACATGGAATCATAACATAAACACTCAAAGCATAGTAACATAATCTATAACTTCACAAGAATCAAGTATACCACTAAAATATCCTTCTTTGGGATTACTTATTGATTCATTCATATATAATGGAATCTAATGGGTGTGATGAAAATAACCCCAGTAAACACCTACTAGGGTTCCTCATTAGAATAAAAAATGACAACAATAAATGATTTAAAACTCATATCTTGCTTTTAGTACTAAAATAAAAAAAGGAACCAATAAAAAACAAATGGAGGGATTGCCAAGAGAACAAGACCAGGTGAATGGGAGCAATGAAAAACCCTAAGGTTTTGTATAATTTCCATTCTAAGTTCTCCAAGAAATACCATTTATTCTAAGTTTTCAAAATTTTCATTTTGAGTTTTGAATAACACCAAAAATGATAATTAGGGGAAAATATGAAAAAATGATAACTTCTTCAATACACAATTGAACATAAAATAGCTATCTATCCTTAGGAAAATTACCTCATTTATTCTCTTCTTCCATTGTGTGTTTTGTAAACCTTCAAAATCAATATAAAATAAATGAAATATACTTTCCTAGAAACCCAAAAAGGAAACATTCATGATTAGGGCATCATGGGTGCCAATAAAGGTAAGTTCCCATAATTTCATGAGAATAAGATATGTGCAGCATGAAACCACTATTCTCACCTTCTTAATTATTTTAATTTTATTGTAATATTTTCATTCTATTTCCATTTTATCAAGGACAACACCTCATGGGCTCCAAAGAAATAATAGTTTCCACCAATCACTTAATCATTTAACATGATTAATAAAATCAATGTATTAATTAAAAGGAGTCCCTTCATAATAATTACCTTTCCAAACTAAAAATTGGAAACCAAATTTTATACTCAGTGATTATGTCTTATGAAGTCAAGACCAATGACCCAAGTACTAACACTATGCCTACCACCCAATTACTATGGTGTTTAACAAGTATAAAAATATTGTACCATCTAATCATGTGATGATGATCTAAAATAAAAAGCACAACTAACATGATACCAATGATGACCACTTAATCAAACATCAATAATAAGTATGCACATTACATGGTTGACACAATATTCAAAAAATATAATGGGCATGGTGAAATATGATAATTTATCTCTTAAAAACCACCATTATATATTAATATATCATTTTTTTAATAACTAACTAAAATCTTTCACTCTCAAGTCTATCTTAAACTTTTTATGTACCTATAATCATTCAAACAACATAATCAACATCGGTCCTATTTTAATAATAATAATACTAACCACTAATAATAATAATAATAATAATAATAATATAATAACCACTAATTCAAAAATTAAATATCAACATAACCAATTATTAAATATTAGCATGAAACTAAGTTACATATAATAATATCCCCAACAAGACATGCTTGACAAGGTATTGTAAGTAATTTATTGAAGGCTACCAAGATGAGATATGACAACAAGTCCCCCTAAAAGAGGAACTATCTTGAGTCCTATATAAAAAATTGAGTATAATGTTACCTTAAAATAATTTCAACACTCCATCTATAAATTTTCTCATATAGTTAGTCCCATTAGACTATTACTTGCTAAATGTCTCAATTTTTTAGCTTAACACTATGATGATTCGTGATCTTGATTGGGTCTCGTTGGATCATCTTCTCTTCTACCACCTAGATATTATTCCAATCTAGAAGATGAGATGGATTAGTCATATTTTTTTATTAATAATTCAACATGAAACACATCATGAATTTTAGAATGTCATATTCAAGAAACAATTCATGATCTACCAACACTCTATTCTGTAATCTATCCTATAGAACTAGAGTAAAACATTTATTGTTATATCTTATCCTATCCTTAACAAAAAACATATATTTTATACAAATAATTGACTATTTATTAGTTATATTAATGGTTTGTGTAGAGTAAACAAATATATTTTGTTGTATCTATTTACTTAACTACTATAATTTCTATTCTACATCTATATTTTTAGTGCATCTATTTATCGAAATATGTATAATTATAGTTTATTCTTATAAATTTTGGTTTGGATAACAAAATGGTATTTGGTCCTCCTCTTATTTCTTATCATTTCTTAAGGGTGAAACATATTTAAGTGGGGTAGAATGTAATGTACTTTAGATATGGGTATAATATTAGAATAACTAGTATAAATATTTACATGTAACAATAATAAATAGTAATGTATTAGAAGAATAATCCCACATGAATTTTAGAATGGTAAGAGGGAAGATCTAGATGGTAGGAAACATGACTAATATTTTCCATAATTTTGAATGGATAGACAAGCATAGAACTAGTTTGGATGCCTTTCCAAAATTTATGGAAAATTATCGAGGTTTAACTTTTAAAAATACCTTTTCATTTACATAAAATTATATTGGAGACCTTTTTGGATTGGATTAACTCTTGTGCCTATTAGAGGTAACTTTTAGCCTCTAACATATATGAGCCATTTGGATGTCATATTCAAGAAACAATTCATGATCTACCAACACTCTATTCTGTAATTGACTATTTATTAGTTAGATTAATGGTTTGTGTAGAGTAAACAAATATATTTTGTTGTATCTATTTACTTAACTACTATAATTTCTATTCTACATCTATATTTTTAGTGCATCTATTTATCAAAATATGTAGAATTATAGTTTATTCTTATAAATTTTGGTTTGGATAATAAAATGGTATTTTTATCATTTATTGTTAGTGATTTTACAACTATATTGATATTAATAAACTAAATAAATTATCTTATTTGAGGTGGATGGATGACATATTTCACCCTTGATGAGCAGTATATAAGGAGTGCATCATAAGGGAGAGGTTAGTAGATCATGAATGCTAGAATTACACACACCCTCACACACACACACACACACACACACACACACACACACACACACACACACACACACACACACACACACACACACACACACACACACCAAGTTGTCTACTTTGATTGTTTTCAATTTTTTAGTAAGTGTCTTTAACTACAAGCATTATTATTGAATGATGTTTGAATTTATATGAGATTGAGTTTTATTTTAGTGTCATAGTGAGTGTTGGTGATTGACTGACATGATTGAATAAATGACTCATCATTATTATGTCTTTAGTACCTTCTTTAGTCTTTATGGTTTATTAAAAATTTGTTCATCCATATATTTGATTGTGTATTGAAAGATCATATTTTTACTCCCTTATGTTATATGGAATAGACTAGGTTTACTCTAGTTTCACCATAAGGAAACTTTGAAAGGAAAGTGTTAGTTTAAATGTCTAATCATTAGCTTTAAATGGGGTTATTCATATCATGTAAAAACTATCTAACCACTTCATATTATTAACACATTTAATGAATATGAGAATGAATTGCATAATTAAATGTATTATGAGGCCTTAGGAAAAAAATTCAAGGTTTGATTGATTGGTAAAGTCATTTGGATAATGCATAATAACCAAAAATAAGACTTTCATGAACTGGGAGCCAAACTTGAAATGGGGAAAATGATTAGGGGTTTTAATTATAAATGGAGAGCATGTGGTTTTATTGTGGTGTCCATTGAGAGAATTAAAGGGACTAAAGTTTAGTTATATCCATGTAGTAATGTGTTTGAGTTTCATGAAAGTAAACAACAAAGTTTTATAGAGAATATAGGCATGCAAAAACAATCTTTTGAAGGGAGATTACATGATATAAGAGATGGGGGAGAAAATTTATAGAGATGCATGACATTGGAGGATTAAAAGGAGATGAATTGGATGAGATGAAAACATTGAGGAGTATAAATTCTTTATCTACATATCTAGGCAAGTTAACTTGTACAAAATAATTGGGTTTCCTTTAAAAGATAGTGGAATGGTTTTTATTTTTTGGGTTTGTGTTTATATGTTTTGTGTTGTAAAATATTGTGGATTCATTTAAAAATATGGAATAATATTAATTAAAACCTAATTTTATGAGTTGATTTGACTCATGGATTGATACCTATAATTGTAGGAAAACACCAAATCCTATTTATTTTGGTATAATCTCATATATTTTGTGAATATTATTGAGTTCTTATCTATAGTAAATGACTTGTCAAATAATCTTTTTGGGTTGTTGATTAATGTCAGGGTTCATATAAAAAAAATAACTTCCTCATCCATATGGACCTATGGGTGAGAATATTATCTCATCCATAGGCCCATAATGGTGAGACACCTTAGGGTTAGTATTAAAAACATAACTAAGTTGTTTTACTATTGAATAAGTAAAAAATATATAGTGGCTAATTTTTACAAGCTGTAATGTTACTTATTTAGAATAAAATGAAATGATGTTTAAATTCTTGGAGTCATTGCATAGTAAATAGAAATGCACATCTATGTATGTAATATTACTTTGTGTATGGGTGACAAGGATAATATTTTCAATTATGGAACTTTATTAGTTTGATTCAATAAGCTAAGGGTGTTATAACCATTTATCAAAGTCTACAATTGGTATGGAATGGTTTAAATATTAATGGGTTGAAACTTGATGTTGTCTGATTTAATAGATGACTGTAGAGGTATAAAAATTTGAGTTCATAGATTTATGTCAAAACTAACTTTCCTTGTGATAATTGTTTAAATACTTAACCTATTGATTACATTATGTACATAGCTCTCCACAAGCTATATGATGACAAATTATTTCAATACAATGTATGGTTTTAAGTTGAGTTTTTTTGAATTTTTTAGTGGAAGGAAGATATTTATAACAAGCTAAAGGGATTTATTAAATCCTTATCGAGCTATGAGTGAGAGGTTACTGTCACTCATAGGCCTATAAGGAGATAACATATTAAATTGTGATACTATTTACCCTTTTTTCTATATCTAAGGATTCAAAGAGGACCCTCCATTAACAAAAGACAAACTCCTAGTTCCTCAAGCTAGCATTTTCCCCTAAACCACAATGCATCATAGGGTGTCCAATAGGAATTGAACTCGATACTTAAGCGACTAAAGTCATTGATCCTATCCACTCGAGCTAACCCTTAGGGCTAATAATATTTACCTTATTATTAGAGTTACTCTAGACTTAGATTTATAAAAGAAGATAAAGATACTTAAAATTTATATAGATGATTTCAAAATTTACCATGATACAATATCATGCTTAGGCATAATAGGGTCCAAAATATCATGGTGGGTAGCTTGCACTATTTTTCCTATACAAATTTAAATTAAAATCAAAATCATCTCTCTCTCTCTCTCTCTCTCTCTCTCTCTCTCTCTCTCTCTCTCTCTCTCTCTCTCTCTCTCTCTCTCTCTCACACACACACACACACACACACACTCTCTCACACACACACACACACACACACACACACACACACACAGAGAGAGAGAGAGAGAGAGAGAGAGAGAGAGAGAGAGAGAGAGAGAGAGAGAGAGAGAGAGAGAATATAATATGTACATATACCTTGTAATAGTCAAGAATTTAGTTGGATTTTATAAAACACAATTTGTTATGAATATTATCTAGTTTTAATTAAATTATATGATTAATGTGAAGACATTAAAAAAAGAGTTGGGATTTAGTTTAATTCTAGTTGTGATTTATTGTACTCTTGGGTAGAATATATCTATACTTTATTTTGTAGTTTATCTTAATTAGATAGTTTGGTGTAAAATATTAGTTTATTTGATGTTTTTTGACATTATGATAATTCTAGTTTAATTAGTGTTATCAATATTGATTGTGTGATTTATTTGAAAATTTTTATTAGTTCTCCCACTTGTTAAGGGATGATGACTGATAGGCAAGGATCTTATTTATGACCACTCATCATTAGTTAACAAGATGAGAAATAATAATAGTGAATATAACATGGTATGATGAGGTGGATCGTATGAACCATATTTTGAAATATGATAATATTATAAAATAATTTGGCCAAAGTAATGTTATATTTGCATACATTGTCAGTCCATAATGTTTTTTAGTCTATGTGTTTAATTGAAGTCATAATATATAAAAGCATACTTAGGGTCTGTATGACTAGTTACATATATTAATTATTGTACTTCCACATGTGATTCTCAAATTGTTATGGATACTTTCATTGTTATTATTTTAACCTTCATGAAGGGAAGTGCCACTCCTAGTGGGGAGGTGTGTGGGAAATCGATGGCCTATGGTTGGAGGAAAAGCACCTAGATGATGCTCTCTATCTTTATAGCTGAATCTGAACCTACTCTGATATATATTCATAAACATTGTTTTGATTTGATGAGTTATTTCATGAAATATATTTTTTACTATTGTAAGTGTTAACATTATTTTATCTAAATGGATTACATAGTAGTGGATATTGGCATGCATGAACATTTCTTATTTATTATTTTATATTTCAATAGTACATGTAATTATTAAATAGATGATATGGTATACTTTGGCAATTCATTATTTAATTTTTATAAATTAATTGATAGTTTTATGTAATCTTGTACATTTATTATTGATATTATGTACCATTGTGTAATTTTATAATTTTTACATAATTAAGAACCTTCCATTTGTTAATTTAATAAATGTACATATGCATGAATCAATGAAATTTACTGTGGAAATTTTCATTTCTATATTTAGTTTTTCAACATGAAGAAAAAATATGTATTTTAAATGTTTTATAAACAATAATATTAATTTTTTAGTGAATTAATAGGATAACCAATAGTTAGTTGACATTTTTTAACCCTTTATAAACAAACATTAAGTGCAAATTATGAATGTAAATCGATAGGGTTGTAACATTTATGGCCCTAAAAAGCTTTAAAAAGAACCATTTATATCACTGAATGATAATTGTTCTTATAATAAAACTCCACCAAGTGGAGATAGTATTCCCACTTATACTATTGGTACATAACATACACTCTTAACAATTCCTCCACTAGTTGGTTCATCCTTTTTGTTTGGCCATATATTTTTGAGTGACAAGAAAAAATAAAATTCATACATGTCACAAAAGAAATAATAAAGGTATACCAAAACCCTTAAATAAATAGTTTATCTCTATTAAAGATAATAACTTTAGGGACTTCATGAAGGTGGTTAATTTCCTTCACAAACATTTTAGAAAAAGTGGGGACAAGTTAGAATGCCTATAATGAAATGAAAAACATTATTAGCTTTATCAATAATGACCAAAATTGTATCATGCCTCCCTTGAGACATAGGAGAGCCCAAAATAAAGTAAATTAAAATTATAGCCCATTTGATCTCTAAAATTGAGTCAGGATACAATAAACCAACTTGATGATAATGCTCAACTTTGACATGGTGACACTCCAAATATTTTACCATGTATTTATTTATGCTAGGCCATGCATAGTACCTCTTTGTTTCATGTGTCATTTTAGTGACACTTGAGTGAGAAAAATGAGGTGTAACATGCACTTTTTCTAGAAATTTCTCTCAAATTTGTATAAATTAGGACAAGAATTATAATTTGATACCTCATAGTTCCATCTTAGTCTAAGAAGTAGTCATAAAATGATTTAACCACTGCCACCTTGGTTAGATCTACACTTGTTTCCTTACAAACACCATTTATTAGCTATTGTTCCAAAATAAAAGTTTTGAAATTAGACCTTAAAATGTAAATTGTAGAAAGGTAAGTTCTTATGCTAAGGGCATTAACAATTCTATTTTTTCCCTTAACATAATTAATGTTTATATCAAAATGAATGATGAATTATAACCATATATGTTGTCTTAAATTTAAATCATCTTGAGAAAATAGGTGATAAGGGTAAAATGACCAAATTTTACCTTAAAATGTTTACCAAACAAGAAATGCTTATATTTCTTAGGTGCATGCACAAAAAATACCAATTTAAGATCATGGGTGGGATAATTTTGCTCATGTGTCTTAAGCTTATGATATTCATAGGAAAAATCTTTGCCATCTTAGGTCACAACAACCCAAAAACCAACAACACATATATTTTCCCAAATTACAAAATTTCCATTGGGATCTAGAATGATAAGAATAAGGGTAGAAGTTAACTATTATTTTAAATTTTGAAAGGCTTCCTCACATTGAAGAGTTTAGGAAAATTTATTTTCCTTTTTTTGAAATTAAGTGATATGGTTAGAAATTCTATAAAAATATTCAACAAATATTCTATAATCTCTAGATAAACCCATGAAACTTATCACTTCATGTTCATTTCTTAGAGTAGGACAATCTTTAATGGATTTTATCTTAGAAGGATCAACTGAAATCCCTTATTTATAAATTATGTACCATAAATAATTAACTTTATTTTGGTAAAATAAGAACTTAAAAATTTTACCATATAGTTTTCATTGCCTTAGCCTATACAATACTAATCATAAATTCTACTCATGTTCAACTTCATCTTGGAATAAATAAGAATATAATCAAAGAAAACTAACACAAAATAATCTAGGAAATATTTAAACACATGATTTGTTATGTTCATAAATGTAGTGGGTGCATTAGTCAAACTAAAGGACATAAAAATAAACTCATAATGGCCATACCTTATTATTAATGTTTATTTATGCACATATTCATATTTGATGTAGAGTTGGTAATACCTTGATCGATGAACAATTTTAAAAAATATAGTAGCATGCTTTATTCAATAATTTAGATCATCAATCCTAGGAATAGGGTATTTATTCTTAATTGTGACTTTATTCAACATTTTATGATCAATGCAAAGTCTCAAAGTTTCTTTATTATTTTTGAAAAAAGATAATGGGAGTTCTCTATGGTAATACACTTGTCTATATTAGAGCTTTATTAATGCATTATTTCACTTGAAATTTTTATTTCTATAAGTCTACCTATTTTAACAATTTTGGGAATAATTGGGGTTTTATTCTAAATTTAGTTAAAGGGTATAGATTGATAAATCAATAAATAATATGTGGTAAATAATCTACTAATTTTTTAAATTTATTGGTAATTAGAGATTTTCTAAAAATAATAATAAGAAGGAGAAAATAAGACTTAACTCAAACTATGCTGATTCGATTAAGACAAGGTCTGATATTCACTGTGCAAGCCTATGACATTATCACAAACATGATTTTGAATTTCATTTTTTGATTGGAAAAGACCACTTAAAGTGGATAGGAGTGGCACCAGCACTATAGTCCTTGTTTGGCACTATTGTCCTAAGGATCTGAGCTTTTTTGGTTTTGTTTAGCAAGTTTGTATGACCCTCTCTAAAGTTTAGACAATCAAAAGTATATAGAGCTCCTTGTAGAGAGAATTTTATCTTCAAACCCTATTTTCCATTGTACTTTGACCAATTCAAAACAATAGGGGGGGTTATTATGTGTAAAATTCACTGGATGTGGATCCATACCCCTTGTGTGGGCACACTACCTATATACTAATACTTTGAAGAAGGATCAAGCCATATGTAGTTCTCCCTTTAAAAGTTCTTGGTGAAATTATGATATGAGAATTCAAGGAAATTATAAACTAGATGTGATTGAGATGGCTAGGGACTGGTGTAAGGATTTGAATAAGCTGGAAATAGTGTTGGATGGATGTATGCAGAGAATTGGGAAATGTGATTGAGTAGTCTTGCTTGCTTTATTATATTTGCCAACCCTTTCCAAAGGATATTTTAATGGGATTATATAGGTATATATTGGTCATGGGCTAAATTGAATCACACTAGGCCAACACCATGAAGAGGAGAAATCAAGGAAAAATAGAAATATGGGCTTAAAATGTGATTGGACAAAAGCACTAAAAAGGGACCACCCTAGGGTCTAGTGCTATAGTCCAAGTTGGGCACTATTATCCTGAGGGTACGAGACATGGGGGGATGGATTGGTTATGAAAAGAGGATCCTAACATAGCTGGGATCAAGTTTGAAATGCTAAAAATGATAGGGAATCAGTGAAAATAAGCTTGTGAGGGTTATGAGAGCAAGAAAAATAAATATATGGATTGGGAGTCATAAGCCACACTCAAGTTACCAATATTAAATTTTTATATAACTACATTACCCCCCCCCTTTATTCTAGTGATTTGGAAAAGTGAAATACTATGATAAAAGAAATAGAGAAAGCATACCTGAACTTACCTATAAGGGTGAAGCTCATGATGTTGTTATGTTATTGGGTTATGCATAGAAAGCACCCTATGAAGTGTGATTATGAAAGAAAAAACAAGAGTAGATCAGTTCTTACTAGATACACTATATCTAAAATAAAAATGCATAAAGTTAGATAAGAGTGTGGAAGAGAAACAAATGAATACACCTCACTGAGTATGTAGACCAATACAAAACCTATTATAATATTGAGTAATGTTGAGTAATGTTAGATGATGTTGTACTAAGAGTAATATCATGAAAGGAGTTAAGTCTTGAATTACCCAAAAAGTGGCTCAAGAATGTAAAGGATAGCCCTTTGGCTCCATCATCACCCACTAAGTGAAGCTACATGGTCAGTGTGTGTTGATCAATGTTTGGATTGTGTGTCCAATCCCTTTGAATAGGTGTCTCAAGAATACAAAGGCTAGTTATACCTTTGTCTCCATTGTTTCCCACTAAGTGAAGCTAGGTGGTCATGTATGTGTTATCAATGTTTGGACTATGTGTCTAATCCATTTAAATAAGTGGCTCAAGAATACAAAGGCTAGATAGAATTTTGGATCCATCATTGCCCCATTAAGTGAAGATATGAACTGATACCGGTATGAAATGTATGTCATATGAGATATATCTTAAATCCCATGAATTTACTATGATATAATAGTGTTGGCATGGGTAGCTGAATGTATGCTAAAAACTAGGCCACTCTAAAAGATGGAGATTAGGCTTATATGAAAGCCACTCTAAAACTAAGAATCTATCTTATGTGGAATCCACTCAGGAACTCAAGAATATGGAGGGTGGGCTTGTATGAAATACACTCTAAAATGATTCCAACCACCTTCAGATGAAATAAGGCACATAATAATTGAGAATGTCTAGACAATACTGAACTAAGAAAGAAAAGAAACAAATGTGCCATGCACATTGCCCCTAATTATTGATGTCTAGAACATGGATTCTGATCTAAAAGTTATACCACCTACCATATATGAAATTAGAAGTGAGAGCCATCATGCCATGCATGATGCCCCCTATATCTAGATTCTTTAAGAAAAATGTGTACTAAAACTATTGATTCAAAAATATTTTAGTTGTACAAATCTATAGTTGATCCTAATTTTCTACTTACTTTTGGAAATTCTAGTTTTTATGCTTTTTGGATAAGAGCATTGGAAATGGATAGTAGCACCATTAGTGCTATAGTCTAGTCTTGACACTATTGTCTTAGGCCAAATTTGATGACTATTCTAGATTCCTCACTATTTTCTTAGTCTATTCTGATTGGTTTGATGTCTGATTATTATTCTGAGTGTTTTGAAACTAGATTTTTTGATTGATAAGAGATATAATCTCTATGAAAAAACCCTTGTTTGTTTCCCTCTCTTCTGAGGGTAGGAATGGAGACCCTGTAATGATAGCCCTTAGAATAAAGATCCCTGCAAGTGTGTTATGCTATAAAATATATGATATAACACTGATAATTGACAAGATATCTCAAGATATATCATGGTTTGTATTGAGATATTATTAGATCAATAGGGGTATGCCTAGATAGATATAAAAATGTAAAAAGATGTGCAAAAGATGTGCAATATACTGAACTAAAACTAGAAGTGTTAGTTGTTAATTGTTAGTTGTCATAGAGAGGTAGAACATGATGTCTATCATGGTATCTAAGAAGTAATATAATGCAAGATTTGGATCATATCATTGAAAATAATAAAAAACAATCAAGAAATAAGCACACAAGGCAAGAAGCAATAAGTATACAAGAGTGGCCAAAGGGATAAGTAAACAAAGGACATGGGCACATGTCACTCAAACTAAAAAGTAAACATACAAGGCATGTTCAAATTCCATAAACACATATAATTGAAACAAGAAAGTTGGTTTGAAATCCATAATCACATAGAAGAGTATAGGCAAGGGACATTGGCAAATGTCCAAAGGCACACACATGAATATAAGTAAAGGACATTGGCAAATGCCCCAAGGCACACACTAGAAATAAGCAAGAAATGGGAATGCAATCACATCAATCTATGCTAAGCAAGAAGATAAAGCATGTAAAGACTATAAAATAAAATTACATCTAACTAATGAAATCAATAGTTAAAGTATGCAAGACATGTTAGTACAAAGCTAGGTATATGCAATGAAAAACACAAGTGCTAAATACTAGTGAGTGTCGATAGAGTAATATATGTAAGCTAGTAAATAATGTACATCAACATGATAATTAGAGTGTGTGGTGTAGAAATGACAAAACCTTGATGGTGTATTTATGTAGAATATTCCCCCAAGGGGAAGATATATCAATGTGCATCTCGTATGTGGGAGTAGGATGCACCCTCAATGGGTAGAGTGAAGCACTCAAGGGTCTAGAAGTTACTGCACACACTCAAAGAAGATTAAGTTAAGCATGGTAATGTAGATAAATCAATAAACAATAGCATGATCAATAAATCTAAGTATAGAATAGGAGTATAAATGTAAATCATGAAGTATGCATACAATGAAGATGTTTTTGTATTCGTGACATATTTGAATGTTTTTGGATTTTGAAAATTTGTATTATTTTTGGTATTTTTGAAATGTTATATTTTTTTGTATTTTGATAATATTTAATCTATGTACAATTAATCATAGGGAAATTATGTAAAATCAAGCATAGTAAACTATGTACAAGTAGGCTAAGAAAATGTGATACTAACTGATGAGTCTCATGGGAGACTCCCTATCATGTTGTCTTGTGTCAAAGAGAGGAATTATGTGTGATTGAGAATCATAATGGAAATGCTGAGACTATGGATCTAAATATTGTATATGCTAGAAATGCTCTAAATTCTCTAAAGTGGGAACTAACTATGGGGTCCCCCTGTAACTCTAAGAAGTGGATGCAACTATATGGCTCTTAGGGGCCCATTTGGTAGTAAGAGAAGTTCTCCAAACATGTGATCCACATGTAGATGCATGAGATCTCAATGTGACTACCCTAGGTGTGAACATTGTAGCTAAAAGCTATCTAGAATTTTAAAGCTATGGAGGTGTATGAACCCTTTGTGTTGGTGATGGATGCCTCAACTTTGTTTGAATATATATTGGAGGATGAAAAAAAATTAGTGGAGAAACTATAATTGGTGGCAAAGCTAAAACTGGTAACTGTAGAATAGATGGCTCTAAAGTGGGGAGTGGTAACTCATATGAAACTCTACCAACTATAACAAATTGATTAGTGTGAATGAATTTCACATATTTTTGAACTATAAAAGGTACTACATGAAGTTTATAAATCCATGGTTGACCAAGTAACATATCAAAAACTCCTACATTGGGAACAATAGTGAATGGTGTGGCCATGTGTATTGGACCAACCTATAGAGGAAGTATAATCTCACCCAATGAACTCTATATGTGCCCACTAAATCCATTAATAAATATATCCATTAGGGTAATATACTAATTTGAATGTTTATACTGGATATATTATCAATAAGAACATTATGAATAAGATGATTATGAATGTAAGCTCTGATAAAGAGTGCATGATAATTTGAATCATCCTCGATGATCTTTTTATTTGAGAAAGAGATGGAAGGTCTAGCTAGAAATCTAGAATTATATACAATAGTCATATTACTCAAAGGATGTGACTCAAATAGAGGTGCCCTATATGTATCTAGTGGTGGATGTGCATGATATGCATGGTGAACCCCTGATGTGTCCCCTGTCTCCTATTTTGAATGTTGTAGAAAAGGATATGAGAAGATTTTCAAAGCTTTATCCTATGTTTTCTTTCCCTGAGGAGGGTCAATTGAAGTGTCAAGATCAATATGATTTCAATCTATTAAATCCTATATCTTATGTCTCAAATTGATGCATCTATTTATTGTATGGCCTAGTGCCCTTTGAAAATCACAAAATGCATGATGGAAGAGGTTTTATTGGGTCAATTTCTCTAATAGAAGGGAGAGATATGATGTTACATTCCAATAATAGTAATAAAACTTTGGCTAGATAAATTGGTAGATTGGTAAATGTATGCTAAGGAGGTGTTGATAAAACCACACACTAAGGGGGATCTAAAGTTTTATTAACTGTCGATTGATTCTAAATCTTGTTATCATTGACCTTGACCTTATATAGGACTTTTTTGTTACTCTTGTTGGTTGTTTCTGAGATAATTGTGTACTTGAGTTTGCCCATTGAAATTAATTTGAATTATCTTTCCTTTAGTGTGTGACACAATTTAGTGAAGGAAGAGAATCTTTTGAACATAATTGACTGATGCAAAGCTAGTAAGAGACTCTATTTAAAGAGATCTTGTAACTCTAGATTGGCCATGGGGCTAGTCATTTTAGCCAAGATAGTCTTATATCAAAGAACATAATCTATGAGATGCTCACCTTACCCTTGTTTCTATTGTGCAACTTGGGGATATGAAACTTTGTCACCAATGTTAATGCTGAAATGAGCTAGGAACATGTCAGCTAAAGGATTAAATGCACTAATCGACTAATTTGGTAAACTATAGAACCATTGTAGAGCATAATTATTTAGTCTTTGTGGAAAGATATTGGTAAGTAGCCAGTTATTTGGTATATAATCTAAGCATGCTACATGAAAATCTCTCAAATGTGTATTTATATCACTCTTTCCATCATAAAGAGTAAGCTTGGGTTGAACAAAACCTTATGGCAGGGGTGTGGAAGTGATGTGACATGCCAATGGTGTATGTAGTATAACAAAAGTGTTTAAATCCTATGTAGGTCTAGAGGCACCTTGCTCAAGATGTATCACCTTGGATTGAAGAGATCTTATCTCTTACACAAGGGTTGTCACATCAGGAGACAAAGATGTACTAGATATAGTTGGTGGCATAGAATAAGGTTGGGCTACTATAGTGGGTTGTTGATATATAGTTTCCCCCATAGTGTCATTTACAATTGGTTGCTCTATGGTTTGAGAATATTGACCATTGTTTACTCTTTGTTGTTCTTCTTGGAGTATTTTGAGCATGTCATATTACATGTCAGGATGTTTGGTTAGGAGTTATTGAAGTTATATTTTATCATTTTCATAAAAAATAGTGTATTTGGCCATTATTAATGTAAGAAAAAAATTTGAAATATGTTTAAATTTTTTCTAAAAATTTGTAATAGGCAAAGTGCTAGAGAAGGCAAGTACTAAATATAGAAAATGTAGAGTCCTAAAAATAGAGAATTGGAAATTGCACAAAAATGATTCGAAGTTCACAAACATTTAAGGTGATACCTCAAGAAGTGAATAAGAGTTAGTACATATAACTAGGGTATTGATAATGATATTTTTGAAAAATACTATGGAATTTTGAAATGAAAATGGATGTTTGATTTAAATATGCAACTAAAAATTAGAAAATTATTAGAAATGCTTAATTGAATAGGACCTAGTATGTATAAATACGGTTTTGAGATTTTTTTTTTTGAAATTACTATTGAATTTTGAAGGGATTTTCTAATTTTAATATGCTAGTAAAAATTTAGAAATTTTTTGGAGAATTATTAGAAAAATACTAGGACCTAGTATGGGAAACTAGGGTTTAAAAAAAATTATTTTAAAATTTACTACTAAATTTTAAAATTTGAAATAAATTTTTGATTTAAATATTCAAGCAAAACTTTAAAAAATTATAGGAAAAATCAGTAGGAATTTTACCCTAGTATTTTAAGGGTTTTTATGCACAAACAAAGTAAGTTGGGTTCACCAAATGTTTTAACAATTTTGGAAATAATTGGGGTTTTATTAATAATTTTATTAAAGCGTCTGGATTGATAAATCAATAAATAATATGTGGTAAATGAGATACTAATTTTTTAAATTTATTTTTAATTTGATCTTTTCTAAAAATAGTAATAAGAGGGATAAAATAAGACTTATCTTAAACTATGCTGATCTAATTTAGACAAGGTTTGATATTCACTATCTAAGCTTGGGACACTATCATAAACATGATTCTAACTTTCATTTTTTGATTAGATAGGATCAATAAAAGTGAATATGAGTGGCACTAACACTATAGTCCTCATCTGGTGGTATTATCCTAAGGATCTCAGCTTTATGGGTTTTATTTGACAAGTTTGTGTGACCCTATCTCTAAATTTTAGGTATTTGAAAGTCTATAGAGCTACTTATAAATAAAATTTTATATTCAATCCTTATCTTCCATTGTAATTTAACCAATTTTAAACAAGAGGGGGGGATTAGTGTGTGTAAGATTTATTAGACATGGATCCACACCCCTTATGTGGGCATGCTGCCTACACACCAATACTCTGAAGAGGGATCAAGCCATATGTAGTTCTCCCTTCAAAAGTTCTTGGTGTAATTAAGATATGAGAATGCAAGGAAATGCTAAATTGGGTGTGCTTGAGATGATTAGGGACTGGTGTAAGGATTCAAATAAGCTAGAAATAGTATTGGATGGTTGCATGCAAAGAATAGGGAAATGTGCTTGAGTAGTATTACTTGTATTCTTACTTGATTTGTGATATTTTCTAACCCTTTCTAAATGATATTTTAATTGGATTATATAGGTATCTATTGGTCATGGGTTAAATACAATCATGCTAGGTTGACACCATGAAGAGGAGAAATCAGAGGAAAATGGTAATCCAAGATCAAAATGTGATTGGATAAGAGCACCAAAAAGTGGGCACCCTAGGGTCCATTGCTATAGTCAAAGTTAGGTGCTATTGTCTAGAGGGTACAAGACCTATGGGGATGGATTGGTCATTAAAAGAGGGTCTTGGCTCAGCTAGGATCAAGTCTAGAAGGCTATGAATGACTGGGAATTAGTGAAAATAAGCTTATGAGGGTCATTAGAACAAGTAAGAGGGATCTATGGATTGGAAGTCATAAGCCACACTCAAGTTACTAGTTTTTCATTTTTATATGACTACACTACCACATTCATCTAATATGGGGCCTTAGATGCAAGTGTAGTCCAAATATAATATTTAAGGAAAAATCAAATTATCTTATAGGTGGAAACTTGTTAGTTCTTTAGGGAATACATCTTTAAATTCTTTTAAGACTGAATAGTCTCTTAGATTAGGTTATTTCTTCTTATAAAATTCATTCATTTTAATAATGCAAAGTTTTTAACCTTTATGAATTATCTTTTTCAACTGCATGGTTGAAATAATTTTACAAGCCACAGGTCTTATGAAACCTTGAATTTTCATTCAATTTCTCATGTCATCATTACATTAGACTATTTTGCAAAAATAATCAAGATGAGTTTTATGTTTTTTTATCTAATACATAATCAAAATTAGGTTATAAGACTCCAAAGGTGTTAAAAAAATTCACCTTGGTCTTAAAAATTGAAAGATCCAATTTTTTTGATCCATGCACCCCAAAATGGAAATTATTTTCCCTATGCTAAACTCTACCTCCCAGCCTTATCCTAGAGGGTTTAGTTTTTAATTTAAAATCAATAAAAGGTGAAATAAAAATATTTATGACTCCATAATCAATAAAAACATTAAAAAACTAGAAATTTTACCTCTAGTTTTTATTGGCGTGGCCTGCATGTTCATATTTCAATTGTCTATTATAACATAGAATCAATGATTTTCTTGTTGATTATTATACAACAATGGTAAATATTTTTAATAGTGGTTTTCAACACATTAGCATCATTATATTTATATTTATATAATTAAATATACATAATTGTTTCCAGTGGCTGGTCTAAAGGAATTACCTTGAAGATGATTATAGTTTCCACTATTTTAACTAGAGTTTTTTGAGACTTAAGGAATTTGTTTAAATTTTGGTATCTGCCAGAATTATAATTTTCATAAAGATCATCTTTCAATCTAAAATTTTAAAACTCATTTCCATTATGATAATTAGGGTCCCTAAGATTGGACTGTAGCCTGTTGTTCCTAAAATATTATCTTACCTTGAGGTAATACTTTTGTTTCTCTTCTACCCGATGATTAGATTCAATTACTACATCCAAAGTACAAGGGTTAGTCATATTGGGATCATGAATTATAAGCTCATATAAGCCTAACTTAAACTTATTCACGTTCACCTCTCTATCATGCATATAGTTCAGATAACTTAAGAGACTAACAAACTAGTTCTCATATTTTACTATAGTCATAATACCTTGTTAAAAATCTAAAACTTTGTATTTTTTATTATTTATAAGTATCATTCATGTACCTTTCTATAAATTTATTTTCAAAAATATCCCAATTAAGGGTCATGGGATCATACCCCTTAAGAGTGTAGATATTTTTACACCATAAGTTTGCATCATCCACCAAATAATAGGCCCCAATACTATCCTTAACATTTGAATTCAAATTGAGCAAGGATTTTTTTGGAGATTTGCTATCCATGCCTCAATGAAAACACCAAATTATCCTCTAGCATAAGTAAGATGTGGGAGTTTCATGAATTATTTAATGATAGGGTCAATGACAAATTGGGGTTTAATTTGTTTACCATATACCTTCATGTGTTACTATACTTATTGGTTTTTACCATGATCTTCCATATTGGCCAATATTTGACCATGTGCATCCAATTTATATTTTATTTTATTGAACATATCCAAAAATACATTCAAAATTACATCATTCCCTATTGAACTATCAACATTATTCTTGTTGGAATTATTGTTAACATTTTTTTCATTACCAATCACTAAAGGGAATTCATTCCTCCTTCTATTTATGTTGACTCTCCTACTACCTCAACCACCTTGAGTAGGTTTTTTGGCATTTCCACCTCTAGTAGTTTATTTCCTCACCATCATGACATACACAAATCAAAATTTTGATCAAAGAGTTTCCTAAAATGTCATTATATTCAGAACTTGGGCACTAATACCAAATAGCATAACTTCAAAAGTTTGAAAAATCAATGATATGTAACTATTATCTAACAAATGATTATGCATAAATAATGATTAAAGTATTATATACCATAAAATGAACATGTGACCTTGTGTAATCACTCTCATAAATATTAGAGGTAGATTAAAACATGGTTGGGTCTAACAATGATAAGGAATAAAAGTGGAAGGAATTAAAAATTCAAGTACTTATGTCTTCTAATCAATATAACATTTTTAATAACAATAAACATTACTAATTTAAATCTTATTTATTTTCAAACTATTTATGATTAATTTATAACTCAACAACAAATAATAATAATCCATATATCAATTTTAGAACCACTATAAGGGAATTGGTATTAAATATGTAAGTAGATAAATAATTATATAGGTAACATAACTTTATTATTCCACCAAGATGTATATAATCTCCGATGGGAAAATTAGAGTTCATTATGTTACCATGTATCTTTAAAAAATTGAAAAATATCTTATTAAGAAATTTAAATGATTTTTAATTATTTTAAGTACTCTCCATATTTACATGTTGAAACTTGATCCATAGAGGTAGATATCATAGTATACAAACCACAAGATGATCAATTTGGTTAAAACCCTAACATGCTCACTTTCATATTATACTACTCAATAACATATTCATAATCTTGTTTAAGAGATGAAATATATATATATATATATATATATATATATATATATATATATATATATATATATATATATATATATATATATATATATATATATATATATATATATATATTTAAGCCTTTACTTTGATCAATGATTCACTAAATATGTCATGCCATTCTTAAAATAATAGAGCAAGTTAAAGGGTATACATTCACTTAATAATCATGATTGATCAATATATCAATAGCATACAAGTATAAAAATTATTACATTAAATACAAATAAAGTGATTAGTCTTATTGAAGATAATTAATTGTAATGATATGCCTTTAAACAAAAATTTATAATTAATAAATAGTCACATAATTTATATTGTTTTAACCAAGACCTTCAAGGTCAGTACCTTTCACAACAACATTCTAATATAAAAACCTTAAAAACTAAATAATCGAGTAATAAAGATAATGATCATGACTAAACAATTTCCATTATCAATGCCTTATAAGTCTCTAGAAGATGCATTAGTCCCAATTACTTAGTAAAACTAATAAAAATTAAATGCTTATAATCAGATAATAATACATAACTTGTTTCTAAATTTAAACATTTGATGGACTCAGGACTCAGGCCTTTAGGGATAAACAAAAGTTATACCAAAAATATGAGTTCATAAAATCAACCTTACAATAGTTATCAATGGATGAGAAATGATGTTTCTAGATCAAGATGACCCTAATTAGTCAAGACATTTGTTCATTATAAAACTTGAAACCATGCTTGAATAAGCTTAAACCCAATCTTTTTAATATTCATAAGTATATACTTAGAATCATAAAAGCTAAATAAGGATAATGCCAATGAAAAAGGAAACCATGATGGATCCATTCAATTCTACCTAGGTCGAGTATTGATATGAATATGCAAACAAAACTTAAGGAGTTAAACTTTAAAATTACCTAGATTATGATGTAATGGGAAATAAAAGAAGATTTCATATTCTAATTCCAACATTTCTATCTATAGTCAATAATCACCCAACCCAATTTTATCAAACCTTAAAAATCCTTAAAGCTTATAAAAAACTCTTTTATCATTCAAAAATATCACTGAATATGTTTGCAACATTATAAAATTGAAATCATATATGCATAAATGAATAAGAGAATGTCTATAGAGTTTAAAATCAAATCAGTAGCAATAATTGCCTAGAAAATAATGTAAAACCTAGGATTGGGTGTTTCCCATACACATCAAAATATGCACTCAAAACAAAGACATGAAAAACTCAAAATGATAGGTTATAGTCTACTATTATTAGTTTAGTATATAGATAAGATAAGCTATTATCTTAGGTAAACCATGATTAGATAATTCCCAAACAACTATTTAAGTACCCATTTAACCTTAAAATAAGTGAAACAATAATGATATCATTTGAAAAGTTTCAAGCATGACCGTAATATAATTTCATGACTAAAAAATGAGTTTTAATGGTTATAAATAAATATATATATAATGCATGCATACTAGGTCTAAATAATAACCCAACAAGGACTGCACCACATAACTAGTACATTTAACAAAACTAAAACTAGGGTTTTACCCAATTCAACTCAAAACATAATATATGGATTTCAAAGTCCTTAAAATCCTTTATAAAAACCAAACTAGATAAAGCATTAACACACAATGCATGTCTAAATTTAGATAAAGTTCTTTGTATATATATCACATTTGAACATAATGTACTCAACAAAATTCAAGTACCTCATAATATCATTGGCACTAATCTATATATAGATTTACAACTATATAATCTAGGCAATGAATATAACCTGCTTACATAATCCAATAACGATAATAAAATTAAAAGTGATGAAGATGCTAACTTAGCCACCACTAAAAAACTCACAAATATATTCAATTGATTTCAACAGTTTAATCAACAAATCCATTGTACAATAACTAAAAAAAATGGGGAGAGTAAGGTGATCCTAACTATCAATGTCTCTTACCATCACAACCATCACTCATGAGATTGAAAGAGCTCTTCAAAGAAAAGCATAATGCAATAAAGGCATATAAGAGTAAGGGGTGAGAAAGAACATTAATACACCTAGGGGATTAGGGTCAGTTCCACTCAAGGCAACACAACAAAAAACACAAAATAAAGTAACACGATCTAGAACTTCACAAGAATTAGGATATTTTCTAAAACATCATTATATGAGTTTAATCATTGATTAATTAATCTATAATTCCATCTAATAAGTGAGAATAAAAAATTCTAGGTAAACACCTACTAGGATTCCTCATTAGAATAAAAAATGATAATAAACAATCTTGTCTCAAACCCAAATCTTGCTTCCACTACTAAATCAAAAAAAGAAACCAACATAATACAAATGGAAGGGATATCAAGACAAAAAGAGGGGGTGAATGGGGGTTATTCAAAACCCTAGGGTTTTGCATAAATCATATAACAACCATATTGGGATTCACTTAAAACCAATTTTTAAAGTTACTTTAGCATAATTAAAATTAGATGCAGCTTCATAACCATCTACACTATTAACTTAAAATTTATACTATTTGAGAGTTAAATACAACTAAGTACAAATTGTGTAGAAATATCAATAACCCACTGGTTAAAAAATGTTTTATTTATCTTATAAATATAATATAGATAGAAATAATGGTATAGTTATACACCATATTAATGCATTTTGATAGCTATACTAAAACACACAACCACTATTGTTCTTATTTACAATAAATCATGCTCAATTACATATCCACTTCTATAAAAAATTATAATAATTTGTGATTGTACAATTATTTTAAAATATTTATTGAATGTCATATAAATACATGATGAAAGGTAAAATATTACATTATAGCTTCATATGACAACTCAAAATCAATACAATAGCTATGCATATACATCAAAAGTGGTTGATCAACTACATAGAGTATGAGCCTCATTTGGGCACTTTTCCTCTAACCATAGACCATTGATCTTCCACACACCTATCCACTGGGAGTGGGCTTTTCCTTCATGGAAGGGTAGATAATGGAAATGAAAACATCAAGAAATCAACTAGAACTATGTGTAGTAAAATCACTAATAAATGCAATAGTCATATAAACCATGAAAGATAATCCTCTATCTAATATGACTTCACACACATACATGTAAACTAGATATTATAGTAAATTGATAATGTTTACAGCTTTAAAATTACCTTCACCAGAGTTTTTCATTATATATTTCATATTTATCATTAATTTGAGTCAAACCCACAACACTTATACTCTCTATTAATGCAACTCAAACTCTTTTGTGTTAATTGATGATATGTATGTACATTTCAAGGCCTCAGTAAAAAATAACTATCATCCCTTAACATGGGATCATAAAATTGTATAACTCATAAAAATAGTTCCAAAGATACTTTATTCAAAAGTTGAATAATCTAATAAGGCAGTCATTTATAGTAGATTTTACATAACCATTTAATACAAGTTTAAAACATCTTTCACCTATGGAAAATAACACTGATTTCTAAAAACATATTATTATTATCACATCCAATAATTTCAAGCAATACAAATTATTTACATCAACTTGCATAATAATTTTCCTATCACCAGTCTCCAAAATACTTCACATTTTGAGCAATGGTTCAAATAAGACTCGAGGAGGTTCATCATAATAACATAGGAATAAAACCAAAATATTTACTATATTCAAGTTAGATAATCTACTCAATAATTTTATATTATAAAACTATATTCCTTTAAACCAAAATCATATCCCACTTTAAAACTCCATGATATATAAATTTGACTCAAATTACTCATTCTTGACAAGATTTATTTAATGCCATTATATGGAGAGAGTTTATGCATTCATAAAATCATACACATTCTACCAAAAAACCTTTAAAAAAGAATAAGAAACAATAATCATCTTAAAAATATAATAAAAATATTCACATTATCATAGTTGAATCTTATATAATTATTTTATAAGTCTTTTTAATTCTTTCCAAAATACTCACAATTCAAATCCCAAAACACCTATGAAAAATACACACCTTTCAACTACAACTCAACTCAATGTATGACTAGAAATTAACTTCCATAATAATTCAACAAGATGCAAACCTACATCCATACTTATTTGGTAAAACCTCTCTAATTAAAGCTAATGATACAATGAAAAGCAACTTATTATGTAACATTATGTACAACTCACCTATCAAGGGTTTAATAGCTAGTTATTCACTTAAATAAGCATTATTTATAGTTTATAATCACATATTTAGTCTAAACATAATTATGAATTTTTAGAAGATCAAAAGATTATCCCAAATAGTCTTTTACAACCATGATATAAAAATTTGAGTATTTACTTGTGGAGAATAGGAAGGATGATATCATGATAAGAAGCTAAAACATAGAATGCATTCATAACCTTTTATTTTAACCTAAAAAATACTTGAAATAATTAATATAACAAATTTTTTCCACATTTTTCTCAAGGAGAAATCAACTAGTAAGTAATATATTCAATTGTTTAAAATACTTAATTAAAAAAACATTTTCTTATCAATAATTTCTAAGTTTATGTTGCATGTTTCCCCTTTGTGGATTGAATCAAGTTCCATACCTAGGTTCATAAGGCACTCTATAGTCAAATAAAAAATGGTTATGTATTTAATAAAATAAAACCTAAACAAAATCTTGAGTAATGTTTATTTATTTAGTTAAGTGTGACGAACAAAAATGGCTAAAATAACTACTATTATATGGATTCAAATGACTATATAATCTAACACAAGCTATAAGAGGGTTCCAATATTTTTTCATAGATTAAAATAAAAGAAATAAACCCAGTTCATGCACATTTTGTCAAGCCCAAATCATAATAAAATTTAAAATTTAATACATTACTTGCCTAGTTATAAGACCAAACTAGTTGTCACCTCCTAAATACAAAGAATTATAGTCACTCTATTCTAAGGCCAACAAAATGTTAAGCTAACTCCTTTTTTTTTATCCACTCCAGTTTCTTATTACTTATTCTCTTTATTTCTCTTTCCCCACATTTTCCATGCCCTTATATTTATCCTAAATATATGCTAGTTCCCCAAAATAGAACTCTAAATTTATAAAATGTATAATAAATTATTTCTATAAATTTATAGTTTAGTTGAGGATACTCCATAATGGAGGCTGCATGAAGTTTATTCCTAAAATTTTACCCAAAAAAATGGTGAATTCAAACTCTAATCACAACAAAAACTAAATATGTATACAAAACTTCATAATAACCCTAATTTATATTTGAAAATATGCATGTAATGATTATGTAAGATTCCTCATAGTCACCTAGCTAAAACCTTCCACTCTTCCTTTTCCATAAAAATATTTCCCTAAGTTTTTAAGTCCTCAAAAAATGAAATTACTTTGGGTGACTATTGTCCCATGGTCCTTAGGCCACCAAAAATGGGCTAGATGAAACCAAGGATTATTTAACACATTATCATATAAGAAGATGGATTAAATATCATCTAAACCTTATAGATTTTAAAATGACATAATCAACTCAATATTTAATCATAACTCATCACTATATTTTATCCCACATGCCAATTCATAGAGAAACACTCAACAAATGTTAATAGTAAGATTAACAAGTGACAATAAAATAAGAATCCATGTTAAAACTAGTTTATAAGTAGCATAACAAGTAAATGACCCATAACTAATGAAAAACATACACTAATGTTCATAATAATAGATATTCAAAATCAATCACATAACTTATTCACTATATACCAAAAACACAAACATCACAACATGAAATCATGTAACTCTGTGTGTGCATGTGTTCAGGTTTAGTTATTTCTATCTTGATTTTATGAAATATACATCCTCCTCCCATATGATGCTCTCCCTCTATTCCACTCAATGAGGGTGAAATAGTACTAAAACCACCCCAGTCAAAAAAAAATAGTAGTTAGTCTATTTTATCACTATAACTATGAAAGAAAGTAATTATTAATAACTGATAATAATATAAATGTACCAGCTACATCATAACATGTAAGATAAGTATCATCTATATGATACTAACTAATTATAAATAATTAAATATAAGATATAACTAAAATGTACAATATTTAAATCCTCAATAATAAATGTATCTAATTTCACAATACAACATTAATGATCACATCAACAAATTAAAACAAAAATTATATGTTAAGGGTGAGTCATAATGCAACAACTCTCAGTCTAAGTTCTCTGACAAATCGGCTTCATTCTTAGTTTGCAACATTCTCATTTTGAGTTTTAATAAACACCAAAAAAATGAAAAGTAGGAAAAAAATGAATAAAAATATAACTTATTTAATACGTAATTAAACACAAAATATCTATCCATCCTTGAAAAATTTTCTTCTATTTTATTTTTCCACTATGTGTGTTTTTAAACCTTCCAAATAAATTAAAACAACTTAAATATGATTTCTTAAAAACCCCATAAGATAAAAATCATGATTAAGGCATTGTGGGTTCCAAAAATGGTAAGTTCCCAAAATGCCATGGTAACACGATCTACAAAACATATAACTACTAATCCAACCTTCTCCATTATTTTCTTTCCATTCCAATATTTTATTTCTATTTACATTATACTGAGGTCAAAACCTCATGTATTCATAAGAACCAATAGTTTCCTTAAAAAAACACTTAATCATTTAACATGATTAATAAAATCAATGTATTAATCCAAATGAGTCCCTTCATAATAATCACCATTCTAAACTAAAGATTAGAAACCAATTTTTTTGCCCATTTATTATGTATTGTGAATTCAAGTTCAAGGATCTATTTCCTATTTCTATGGATAATACCCAAACACTACAGCGATTAACAAGCATAATTGGCTTGCACCATCCACATGTGGGCCAAGGATCTAAAAAAATAAGCATAATTTTCATAATGACAATGATGGATGCTTAATAAAATGTTAATAATAATGTGTACATTATAATTTTGACACAATATAAACAACACAAAAATAGGATGGTGTAATATGATAGGTTATCTCTTAAAAATAACCCTTATATACCTATATATTATTGATGTGATTTTTTGATTAAATATTCTACTATTAGGCATAGATAAATCATTTTTTTATGTGAAATTATGTAAATGACATTATTAGCACTGGTATTGAAAGAATAATAATATTAATCACTAACCCAAAAATTAAATATTAACATAACTAAATATTAAATGTCAACATGAAAGTGAGTTACATATCAAAAAATCATTAAACAACTCATAAACTAGAAAGTCATTCTTTTAGAAGGTAATGCAAGTACTTCAATTAAGGCTATCAAGGTGGGATATGACATCAATATAGAGTATAGTGTCATATGACAATAACTAAGAGATACAATTATTATTTAAGTGAGACAAAAACTCTATTTCCTTATCTAAGCAACTCATAGTCCACTTTCCTACATTTTCTACTTGAATTTAGTCTCTAACATGCATAAAATAGTTACACACTATCTTATCACTCTTAATAATTTCCATAAATAGTAATTACAAGTTGTCAAATTAGTTTCCAACTTTTACATTCAGATTTATGATTCATTCAAATACACAAACACACTAAATGAACCCACAAATTATATCTTAATAGGGTTAGTTAATCCAAAATTGGGTAAAACACTCAATAATAAACACAAAAAAATAAATACAATGAAACACAAAATCACTCAAGACATGACTTGAATTCAACTCAATTATAAATCAACATAGACATGACGTGGCTATAATATGGAATAAATTATCCTTAAACAAACTCATGCAAGACATGGAAAAACATAGTTAATGCACCAATAGAACACACAATGTAACAAACATCAATAAGCAACAACATCAAACACCCAGGGAATAAGCAATTATAGCATGTATAAATTAACCAGTGTCATCCTTTAGTATAGAAAATTATAATGTCCATAAGAAATACCAAACTAAAGAGTATACACAAAAAAAATTCAAATATAAACAATCTAAGTATCTCAATATAATTAATGGAATTTATAAATAAAATATAACATAAAAAGTGTACCAAGATTACCATAGTTAGGCATGACCCTAATGTATAAAGGTCTCTCTTAGGTGAAATAAATGCATGCATCTATAAGTCCATGTGTCATATGTAACATGTATGTCTTACATCCTAATTATGTATACCATGAAAAAAAAGTTTGTATAAATTGGATATGTGAATCACCATGTATAATATAAATAACATCATTAAATCATGTAAACTAGCATAACATGTCATACATAGGTCTTGATTTTGAGTTTCTTAAGAAAAAATTAAAGTTTTTAATTTTTTGAAATGAAATTATGTGAATTCTATACTCTAAATATCACATCTAAGGGATTACTAAATTTATATAGATAATTTGGTGATGGAGCGTTAGTCTCTACATATACAATCATATCAAAAGTTCACAAGTCATCATCATTAGAATCATCTTATTTCAGTATGTCTACCATATTCATCTTTCCCTTTTCTCTTTCATAGATACTATGCATATGTATTGAATTATATTCGATGGTATATAAGATATTGTGTCATCTTATGAATTAATTCCATTTCACATGTTCTTCAATCTTTGATCTTTTGGTTCTCATTGTTTCCATCATGGAAATTTTTGATTATGTTACCTTCATACATGAATGTAATACACTTATTTTGAGTATCAGCTATAATTTTCACTTATGTTGTATTTTATCTATCCTATGATTCAACTATTTTAAAAATGTTATGTTGTATGTATTTTTACTTTCTCCTTCATAAACTTGAACCTCTTTCTAGTAATCAGCCTCAATGTAAACCTAAATTCTTAATGGTTTTGGCTAGAAACTAACCTTAATAGATTATATTGTATCTATTTTATGATGATTATGATGCCTTGATCCTTAAAATTTTGAATATTTTATAATAAAGTTGCACAAATATCCATTTTGTGCCTTATTATTCCATGATAACTACAAAATGGATTTCCTTATTATTTTTATAATAGATCCATAACTCAATGTATAGTGGAAGGTAGGACAATAAAAATATTACCAAGTAACATTTTGGATAAAATACTTGGTTTTTTCTATGCACTAGTTACTTATAACTTTATGGAAGGTTTGGTATCCATAAAATCTACATTTTTGATTGAATTTTGAAACACATATTCATAACTGAATCATTATGCAATGTGAAATTCCTCTTGTGATCAAGTAAAATTAGATTTTATAAAACATTACCTTAATTAATCACTTGTTGGGGGATATTATTGTCATGAATTGATATTTAAAAAAATATTAACACTGATATCTTCTTTATTGGTTGGAAGGGGTACCTTCCCTTGATATAGATTATGTTATGAATCAAGATAACCCTATAATTTATTTGTGGTGAACATGTTTAAATCATTTAAATACTCTCATGGGCCTATAGGTGTAAATTTTAAATGAGATAGATAACCATCTATTTTTACTTGAATTTCATTGTCATCGACATCCTCACTATCATCCTTTTATAAATATTTGATCAAGATCTTCTTTATTGATTAATAAAGAAAGTTCTATTTCCTCTCCTCTTATGATTTATAAATATGTAGTGATTATTTTAATAATTTTTAGTGAAGTGATATATTTGTAGTTGCATCCTTTTTATTAGATTTCTTTGATTTGACCACTTTATATTTGTGTATTCATCCTATTGGTATGACTTATAATGTAGGTATTATGAAATAATGAGGGTCAAAATATTGTACCATACATCCATCACTATATTTTTTCTATCTTGAAATAATCTAAAGGATTACTATCCATAGGACATGTATGCAAACATCCCTCATTATAAAATTTTTAACATCAATGTAAGGTGTATGGCACAACCTCCATGGAATGAATCTAATGTCTACCTAATATTAGGATGTAATGAAATTGATTAGGAATTTCATAAAACATAGTAGTTAATGTTTTTAGTCCCAATATCACATCCAATGTAATTGATCCAAGTACTTGGCAAGGGATATTATCAAACCCTTTTATATTCATATATGACTTATGCACAGAGTCAACATTGATTCTAAGTATTTCAAGAAATGCGATAATACAAATATTAAATCTTTATATATTATATAAAAACCATGATTAATTCCATTAATTAGGATTTTCACTTGAATAAATAATGGAATATTTTGATTTATATTGTGTTGAGTTGGAATTTTTTTTATTAAAATACAATTTGTGATCTTTGTCCTTCAATGTATTCATGATAGATAAAAAATTAATGTGGTTCTATATTTTTTGGTAAAGTTGCATTATAAAGAGTTATATAAAAAAAATCATGATAGTTGTGGACCTTTTTATATACTCTAATATGGAGATATTATCTATAATATCCTTAATTTGGTCAATAACATTATACTCAATAATCACATTAGCTAGTACCCTATAAGTTAGGGGGATTAAGATATACAATTTGATTACCTCCATTTTGTCTTAGATGATGATGCACCCTCACTCTCCATGTTATGATATTATGGACACATTTATCTAATATAAGCCTTAGAAAAATAATGGGGGAGATTTTGTGTATATAAATAATTTTAGGTCTAGGGGAAGGAGGAATTAAAATATTTATACATGCCCTTAATCGATTAGTAGTAACTCTAAGCATCTAATATTAAAAATTCATATATTATATATTAATAAAGAAGGATATGAAGTCATAATTACTACCATGATCCTTAGTTTTATTTTATAAAATTTGAATCAATTTCATTTCAAAAATTATAAACATATTACATATTTTAGGAAAGAAAAAAACAATCATGAAAATCATATTTTGAATAAAAAAATATAAACTAATAACATATATTATGGATATGATTATATAAATGAAGGGAAATCAGAAATCTTATATAAACCTTGATGTATAAGGAATCTAAAATCATAAAAATTAAATATGAAACCTTAAGGGTGACAGACATAGGCTTTTCCATGCAGAAGATAAATATTGAGTTCACCATAGTGATTTAAATTATTTTTAGTAAAGGCAATATAAATATAATAAAAATATTTAAATTTAAATTTTATAATAGAGAGAATTTAACATATAAATATGAATTCAAAAGAGAGATTGATTTAATTTACTATATTTATAAATGACCTAAAAAGGGGAGAGAAGGCACTTAGTTCATTTTTTATTTATACTACTCACTATCTACATCATTGATCTATAAAATGTTCTATGATATCTCTACTTTTGATCAAATCAATAAATAGGGCCTCATAATCTACTTAGGCACTATCGACAAAGTGAAGACCCATACAATGACCAATATTATCCTCTATCTACCAATAATATCCATGCTGATTTTCAAATCTATGCTATTTCAGATTGTTGCACCTACCTTTGTAAATGATTTATGTGTATTGAGTTTTCATCAATCATGTGAGTAGATTATTAGTTTTATTATATTTAATTTTAAACACTACCTTTTTAAGGTATTATAAATATGGTTTGGATAGCCCCAATCACTTTACACTAAATCATTGTTTTTGAATATATTCCAATACTCTAAAGAGGCTAAAATTGCATGTTGTTTTCCCACCTAAGTGTGCATGTGTTGAATCTTGATCCACTAGAATGCAATGTAATGCTATGGATTTTGACACTTGATAATATAAAATATTAAATACATTTTTATTCATACTTGGCCTTAGGGATTCTCCATTGAGTGGTTTTTTAATGTGTATGAATTTGTAGTAATGTCTCAAGGGTGTGCAGATAAATTTCTTAATGTGAATGCCAAATAATTACCAAGTTATCCCATATCCTATGAGATTAATATTGATATATATTTATAGATTAATCTTTAATATTTCTATCAATTATTGACATGTGAAACATGCTTAGGTATATCCAAGAGAGAATTAAATTTTAAAATTAGTGACCTAGAATATGTCTACAGTTTTCTTAGGAATATGTAGATCTTGAATATGTACACTAAAAATTATGTGTTTTAATAATATGTGTATGCATAAATCTAAATATGTCAAATGTCTCAATATTTATGTTTTCATGTGTCTATTTTTTTATTTGTATACAGCTTCTCCAATTTTCATTCTACATTATACTTTAAACACCCATTTTTAGCCAATAGCTTTTATAAAAAAAAGTAATTTCACTAAGTTCCATGTATGATTTTTATAGAATGGATCCATTTAATCCTCCACAACATTATTCCAAGGCTTACTATCATTTGAACCAATTTATTCCTTTACAATATCTAGGTCTTCAATAATAACTATTAACATTGATAAAATAAATGTAAAATGGAAATAAGGAGTACTATACCTTTCTAGTATTCTTCTCACTCAATATGAACTTATCAAAATTGGAGTTTATATTTTTCCATATTTTGATTCCTTCTCCTTTTCTTCATTTGAATATTCCTATTTCAACTTCCTCTTTAGTTAATCTCCTATAGTTTCTTTGAATTCAGACATAAATTATCTTCGAGTCTAACATGAATTTGTTTAGGTTCATTTTTTCCTTTCTATTTTGGAAACCCCTTAACCTATTTGAATATAAAATTATGAATATATATATTTTTATTCATTTATAGGTTCAACATATTATATCCTTTTACACTAGTACCACATCTGATAAATATACAATTTATTTATTTATTATCCAACTTAGTCCTTTTTTATTTCTGAATATACATATAGACATCAAAACCAAAAAAATAAGATGTTTGATAAATATTTTATTATAATTCCATGCTTCATGTGGATATTTGTCAACCAAGGTGGATGTGGTAGATATTATTATTAAATAAAAATTAGTTATGAAACTTATCTAAGATTGGAGAAGAGATTGAAAGTAATGGGTATGATATTGAAAAGTAGAACAAGGAAAAGCATATCTTATGTGAATATCATACTATTTATAAAAGGGAAGAAAAACTTTGGAGATAAAAATTAAAAAAAATTGGCTCAAGGAAGGTGATAAAAACACTCACTTTTTTTATGTCAACCTTGAAATGCAGAAAGCATAATTTCATCAAGGAAATCATCGACAGTGAAGGACATCTCATATCTAATTCAGATTGCATTAATTAGGAGAGTGTAAAGTTATTTAAAAAGTTATTCAAAAAATATTTTAAGAAAAACATAATATTTGAACAAGAATTATTGTATGTGACCCTCAAATTGGTGAATCAAGAGGACAATGAGGCTCTTATAGCTGCCACTTCTAAGGAAGATCTCAAATTTATACTTTCCAAAATAAATATAGACAAAGCCCCTAGCCCAGATGGATTTCCAATTTATTTTTTCCAAAAATTATGGGACATCATAGGGGATGATGTTGTTTTAGTTGTTAATGAATTCTTTACTTTAGCATAATTGTTAAAATAATTTAAACACGCTTTTATAATGTTGATCCTTAAGAAGGAAGGGGTGATGAATTTTTTAGATTTTTGTCCTATCAATTTATGTAAGTCTATTTATAAAATCATCACAAATATGTTATCTATAAGGTTATATCCAATCACAAAAAATATTATTCAATCTCAACAAGGAGTTTTTGTTCTTGATAGACAAATTCAAGATAGTGTTATTATTATTCATGAATCTATCGACTCTATGGACAAGAGTAATATCACTTAAATTATTATAAAATTGGACATGGATAAGGCATATGATAGATTATATTAGATTTTTTAGATAGAGTTTTGGCTCAATTTGGATTTCAAGATAAATTTCTAAAATTCATCAAATCTTGCATTTCCACTTGTATGTTCCTTTATTATTCATCATCATGGTTGAGTTTCATAGCAGATTCATTTCAAAAGTAGTGGATTTAGTAGACCTAAAAGGTTTTAGAACAACATGCTATGTTGAGCCCATCTCCCATCAACAATTCATGGATGACACCATTCTTCTAGCCAAGTCTTCTACTCAAGAAGATAGAGTGTTAAAACAAATCTAGTTATGTATAAATAGGCTTCAAATCACAAGTTTATCTTTGATAAAAAAATCTATTTATTTTTTGAATACTCATATTTATATACAAGATATAATTATGAATTTATTAGGCTACCAAATCAAATTTTTGCATTCATATTACCTTGGCATGCCTCTTTTTAGTAATCATATCTCAATTTTTGTATGTAATCCATAAATTGAGAGATTATAAAGGAAGCTAGCTAGTTAGAAAGGTAAGCTTCTATCATAGGTAGGATTTTTTTTGATAATTAAGAGTATATTTCAAATCCTTCTTATGTATCTCATTTCTCATTTTATTCTTCCTAAGAGCATATAAGATAAGATGATTAAAATTCCATGGAATTTCCTTTGGTCTAGAGCTGAAGAGAGAAATAGATTCCATCTTATCGCTTGAAAAAAAGTTTATGCACTTAAAAAGCATGGAGGTCTTGGTTTAAGGAAATTTCAACTAATGAAAAAAGCTATTATTTCAAAGTTTTTTTGGAAATTTTTTAATTATAATAACATCTAGGACAAAATTATATGTTTTAAATACTTAGAGGGCCATGATCCAATGTGTATTTTTGTAGAAGATCAATTTGTTAGGGGTTCACATTTATGGAATTTTTTGATGTTGAATAAAGATATAATTTTGACATGTTATAAATGGAATATTATTATTGGTCTAAATGTTTGTTTTTGGAAATATTCTTAGGTCTTACATCAATCTCTTAGTCAAACTATTCCTTGGCAATAATTTCAAGAGTGTATTTAGAATAAGTATGGATACAAGGTCCATAAATACTAGTAGGTGGTTAAAAGTGTGAAACTATGGAAATTTTTTATTTTAGATAACATTAATTAGGAAGGTAATTTGAAGACATCTAACTTGAAGAATTTGTTGATAAATTTTCTTTTACCTCTAAAAAAAATGACCATCTTAATTGGAAGGAGTCGTTAAATGGTCATTACCAAGTTACATTGGGTTACTCTCTATTGGAGTAGATGCCTGAATTCATATTCAATTGGGAGAAAATTTGGTAAAAATTTTTTATTCCTAAAATCAATTTCTTTCTATGGGTAGCAATCCAAAACAAAATTCTAACCATGGACAATTTAATAAAAAGAGGCTGCATTTTGACTAATAGATGTGTCCTATGTAAAAATTACAATGAATATGTATTTTATATACTTGTGGATTACCCTTACACTCATAAAATTCAGATTTATATTCTTATCAAATTTAATGTTATTTGGGTGCATGTAGGTTCTTTGTTGGAAGTATGGTAGTCATGGGAGTTCCCTTTTCAAAATGTTCTGCTCAAGAAGTTATGGAAGCTATCTTTACCTCATATCATTTGGGGCATTTTAGGAGAGTGTAATAATATGATTTTTAGAGAAAATAAATGTGTCAATGAAGTTTTATCCAAAAGGATCTTTGACACCATCTTGGAGAAATACAATATAGATCCTAATGAAAAGGTAAAAGTTTAATTCCATTTGAACAAATTCTAGGAATTAATTGGCAAGTTAATACTTCTAGACTTGGTAATAGTAATCCTAAATATGTGATTAAAAAAATAATTAAATGAACCCCCTTGCTCCTCCCCACCCACCCCCCATTGGGCTAGTTAAAGATTAACTTTGATGGAGATTTGAAAGGTAACCCAAGCCCAACTAGAGGAGGTGGTATTCAAAAAGGCTATCAAGGAAATTTTGTGTTATCTTATGCTAGAGATATGGGTATTAATTCAAATCATTGGGATAAATCCCTTACTATTCTATGGGGACTTAAATTGGTGAAACAATTGGGAGTGAAATTTCTCATTATAAAAGGAGATTCTCCAAACATTTTAAATTGTATATCTAGGAAAACTTCTATTAGTTAGACTATTAAGCAAGTGATAGAGGAAGTTATCTCCATTATAGACTCCAGGCAATAGGTTCTAATCCAACACATTTATCATGAAGGAAACATGATAGTGAATTGGTTTGAAAATAGGGGCGTGGCCTTGTTGGGTTAGTCTACTTGGGTGGACTTTAAAGATCTTCCTAGGGACATAATCTAAAGGATAAAGGGTGAAGGTTTGAATTATGAGAAAAACATTTGAGGAAATAGGGGACTTATCCAAGTTTAGTTGGAGGAGATATTGGGACTTTAGACTTACATATAGTATTAGTCTTTTATATTTAATTTCCCCCTTTTTTGGTTTCTTTTATAAGCTTTTATATTTGGCTAATATCCTTCAAGTTTTTATTTATAAAACCAAATGAAACAAAAATACAACTCCATGGATTGTTGAATCTTCATTGTATTGGATTTGGGAAAGATTTATTCTCTCCTATTCGAGAGTTTCTATGATCACAATGGGGTTTCCAAATAGGATTGAACCTAAATTACCTAAAGAAGTCAAGAAGAATGAGTTAATTTGGGAGGCCTTAAAAGTTGGGAGTTTTTCAAGGTGCATGAAAAAAATTGAAGGGTATGACAAACACATTTTGAGTATTTTTTCTAATGCTTAGGAAGACATAACCCTTAAAATCAATGGGGTGATACTAATAACTCATGTTACAAGCTTGGAAATAGAGGAAACTAAAATATTCAAATCTGATAGGGATTATAAAAGATAGAAGGAGATCTTATAAGAGGAAGGAGAAACTTTGGAGACTCTACACAATGGATTTAACCACAAATCTCTACTTAGGCCATTTGGATAAGTTGCTTTCTATATGATGCAATACATCATACTCAAAGGTAGGTATAATGTTTTTAGATGCTCATTGTTCATTATTCTAAATTATTTTAGGCATGTTGTCCCTTTGAGTCTCCCATTCTACATTCTTATCTCTTTAGAAGCCTCCATCTTGAAATAAAAAAATGGAAATTACCCTATTCCCAGATATGAAGGGGTTATTCTATTAATTCATAAGTAATTTAAGGACATGAAGTAGATCAGTCCTAAAATTTCTCATCCTCAAAATAAAATTATTGAGGATAAACCTATGGACATTAGGAATATTAATAAGGCTTGAATCAAGTATCCTGGCAGTGTTCAAAAGAATCCTGAGGTTAAAGCTTCTAAGATCCCAATTGCTAAAATTCTTAAAGGTTCAGAGGTCAAATCTACTAAGAATCAAGATAATATAAAAAAGCATCTGAGGAGTATGGTCAATGTTCCCAATGTGCCCCTCAATCCACCAAACAAGAATGGTAAAATAGTTTAGACTAGGGGTCACTCTATCTTAATTGAAGAAGATAGGTCTAGGCCAAAGGATGCTAATCAAAAAGAGGACTTGGGTGGAACTAGTAATACTTATCATCCTAAGCTTCCTAGGTCTATTAAAAGGTAAAATAGATATGACTCTGAGGATAAAGGTGAATTTTTTTCTGATAAGCAACATTAAGAGTTAAACAAGAATTTCAATAATTTAGTGAGTTATTTAAAAGGTAAGAAAAATGCTAACAAGATAGTAAAATAACTGGACCTCCAAAAGTCTATCATACGTTGGTTGATGAGGGAACTAATAGACCTTAAAGGGAAGGTTAAGTTTTTATATTAGGATAATTTTAGAATGAATCAAACCAATGTTTCCAAAGATGATAACCAACAGATGTAGAGTCTTTAATTTACAATTGACATGCTAGAAAATGAGAATGAGAAGCTAAAAAACAATATCAACTTCCTGGTGAATTGAATAAAGGTTACCATGAATGAGGGGATTCAAAATATTGAGAATCTTAGAGCTCACAAAGGAGAGTTATTTGACACAAAGACCTCTTGCAAAGGAAAAGGTAAATAGGTTTAATGCAATATTTGACAAAAATATATTGACAAAGAAAAGCTATTGTTACAAATTAATTCAAATCTCAAAAGGATGAAAAGTTATTAGGAGGACATCTCTATAAATCTTGAAATGGATTAGTATCCTATTTCTTCTTTGGAGTTTTTAAATCTTCTCAATTTTTATTTGACTAAGTTTTAGTTATCTATGGCCCTATTTTGGTTTTGTCTTTCCTATATACTTTGGTAGTCCTTTGGATCTTTTTTTTTTGGTTCTTATCCTAGGGTTTGGGGACCCTCTATATAAAAAATTACCCCCTTTAACCTTAATTAAAAAACAATTATTTGTGACTATACATTCCCATAATTTTCTTTCTAATTTAACACCATTTAACATAATTTTACCTTATCCATTAGATTCATATTCATTTTTTTGTAACTCCATTTTATTTCCATGTAAATGGAGTCATTTTTTCCTTTATGTTATAAAATCCTTACATTACTTATTAAATGCATCTAAATAATATTATACACCATTATCACTTATAAATACCTTATTATTATTTTCCTCTAATATTCAACAATATCCTTGAACTCCTTATACTTACCAAAAACCTCAGATTTAGCCTTAATACAATAACCAAAGTTTTTCTCAAGTATTCATATATAAATGTAATATTAAATATATATTTATCTAGTGATGAAAATTTCATAGGTTTAAACACATCACTATTCACTAAATTAAAATTCCCTTTTTATCTTGTAACACTAATAAGAAACTTCACTAAAGTTATCTTACAAAACACACAACACTCATAAAGATCAAAATCTAAATGGAAATAAAAACTTAATTCAACCATACCTTTAGTTTTTAATGCTTAAAGGCCTTTATATCTAGTATATCCTATCCTATAATACCATGTCATTGTCTTCTCTACTAGAAGTTTAGGATCTTGATCTAAAATGTCATTAACCTTAGGAACCACATAGCTATTGTGCCTTTCACTTGTAGTGTTTATATCAAGCTTGAACATGGTCCCCATTTGGTATATATTTTTAAATACTATTAATCCATGAACCATCATGTAACTATCCTTATTAAGTACTAATTTCACACTTACATCATTCATCTTTATTATAGAAATTAAGTTTCTATCCAAACCTAGAATGTGAAAAAACACTAGGGAGGGTTTTAGCCCGTCTAGATTTAAACATAAACTTGAATATCCTCTGACCTATGATATTATATGTAAATTTGTATACTAATAATAAATTAACTATATTTATATATTTATATTCATAAAAAAAATCCCTATGGGGATTCATATTAAAAGATAAACCTGAGTTAATTAGTCATGCATTCGTACATATATGCAAGCTTGAAGTTGATAGGAATATATCCCATGAGTCATCAATGGAGATATTTCTATATATATATATAAATGGTAAAAAAATTAATTACATTTTAAATATTTTTATATGTTTAGTCTTTATTGAAATTCCTTGTTTAATTTTAGTTATAACATTTCTCTTATATTTTTATGTAGTCTTATATTTACATCTACACTTTGACTATATTGACCTATCTTTATTTTTATCTTGGAAATATCCTCTCAAAATAAAATAATATTTTTTTTGGTAATCCTAAATGGATTATTCCTAATTTATTTTTATATTAAGGATACTACTACATCATCAGCTTTTAATTCCATTTTATTACTAGTTATTTCTATAGCTAAATTATTCTAAGAGTTAGGTAAAGAACAAAGTAGAGTGTTACACTTTTATTCTTCATAAAGTTTAATTTTGATATAAATTAATTGACTTACCATAATATTTAAGGTTTTTAGATGTTCTAAAATAGATATGTCATCAATCCTTCTCAAAGAATACATCTTCTTTTGAAGAAATAATTTTTTCACTATAGACTTTTTCTAATAAAAAGTTTCCAACTTTTCTCATGGTTACTAAGAAGTTTTATCTATCGATACATTTATAAAAAATGATATTTATTAAAATATTTACCTTATTATCAATATTTAACTAATATTTACCTTCATATACATAGATTTCACTATTAATACAACCCATTGATCTCTATCCACAAGAATATTCCCTCTTGAGATTTTAAAAATCAAAATTTTGACCATAATTTTGTTGATATCTATCATTATGATTCCTATCATTTTAATTTACACAAATATTATCACCTAAAAATATTATTTTAAGATTTTTTTATCATAGGTAATATAAATCCTAACTCTCCACACAAATATAAAAGCTAGATCTAATACTAATTAAAGTGATATAGATGAAAAACTAATACAATTGAAACATTACTAATTGATTTTTTATGCTAAAAACATAATAAAAAACATGGCATAAATAACATATTAAATATTAAAAATTATTTAACCTAAGAAACCCTTACAATAAAAACTCAACATATTAATATTATTTCTTATATATTAACTCAACTTTGTATAATAAAATAGAAAACTTTAATTTTTTTTAAATCTAAGGCATGTATGCATATTTGTAGGCACATTAATAGGAAACCATCAAAGTGGTATTATAATAACATGGGTAGAAAAACCATGTGATATTTAAAATTTAGTCTAAAACCACTAAATAACACACCCATAAGGTCAACTATTTTGCATGTATACTCTAGACAAGTGTAAATCATATAGAGTGAAAAACATGAAAAGTATACAACACATTTTAAACACGCAAGGATTTGTTGACTATATTTAATGATACCTTTAGAAAATGAAACAAAAGTTAAGTCAAGTAATTAATATATTATAATGAGAAGGTATTGATTGAGACAATCAACAAATGATTGTGTAATAAATTAAATAAGGATAAACATAGATGATGGTTTAGACTAATCAATGTCATGCAGTTTAATAAAAACACATTTTAAAAATAATAACTTTTGTATTTGGACTTAAACACTTTAGTAATCATGACAATTTGTAATTTACAATGAAACATACCTAATACATAACCAAACAACCAAATTTTTAAATATAATAATTTATTAAAAGTTAATTAGATGGCTTAAGTGTATGTGTTATTGGAATAAATGATTATTTATAAATAATTAAAGAAAATAAGAGTAATAATAAATGTGCCTTTAAGAAAAATTGAGTCTAGATTAATGGAAATGGTGATAACATTTGAAAATTAACAGAAGTACATCCTTACGATTATAAGATGTTTAGAAAGGAATTAATTAACATGTATTACAAGAAGTTGTTAACTTGTGTAATTTTTATATAATTGAATGTTTAGGGATAAGAATTTTTCTTGGAAACCTTATGTTATTGAAGTTTACATTTGGTATCAAGGTGAGGCTAAAACACTCAAGAAATTTTAGGATAACTAGTAGGACCCATTCTAGAAAAGAAAAGAAATTTTGAGTGACCTAAGTTATATATTCTAAATGTATTTATAGTTGGAAAAAATTACATTGATGATTTTGAAAGTCCAACCATATATTAAATTTATCATTACTTAAACTATCTATCATGACTTTCATGGGCAAGGCAACATATGACATCTAATAAGATATAACTCCTAATATAGATGAAACATGAAAAATACCTATTTTTAGCTTGTATGTGAAATATAATAGGTAGTTATTTGGGTATGATGTCACTTTTTTGTTTCACCTAAATGGTAAATTCCTTGAGGGCTAGTATTTATGAAAATTAATGACTTGTATGGGAAAGTCAACATGGAAAACAAGTTTATATGTTCAAGAAGCACATGTAAGTGACCTTGACATGACATATCTATTATATTGAGTACAAAACATGAAAATTTTAACCTAAACATTGTCAAAAAATATTACACCCTATATATGGTTATTCAATTCTAATTTAATATTTAGGAAAAATTAGAATACCTCTAGGCTTAAGGGTTGCCTATAGTAGGGGTAAACCTATAGGTTTAAGGGCTAGCTCCCTAGATTTATCTTCGCTTGCTTATCACCTACACTAATTTATTCCATAGATGAAAAGGGATAGAAGTAACATGAGAAGAAACTAATATAATGAGGTGATATACCATAAATATCTCTACTAGATTACTATACAAGTGCACTATGAAACATGACTCACAACACTAGTCTCAAAATCCTAAATTGTTCTAACATTAGTATTTCAAACATGGAGGTGATATGCATTAAAAAACTCAAGGTAAGTGAACTAAAGGTAATATTTTAGACATTAGGTACTCATTACATTTAAATATAGACAAATGCACTTGACTACACTTTATATGACTTGTTAAAGTGGAGACTATTTGCATCAAACATGGAAGAGTTGAGAGAAAGCAAGGATAGATACTAATCACTTGACCTTTCACTATACACCACTTCACACATTTAAAAAAGATATCTTATGAACTCAAAAACATATTGAAAATATTTATATCAAAGGAAGAATATAGTATCAAACTATCAGAGCTTCACCATACCAGGTGTGGATTTTTTTTCAAAAGCCAAAATGACTTGTATTTATAGAACATGTGAGAAGAGAGGGAAGATGTGAAGCTCAAAGGTAGAAATAATAGGTGTAAATTGATGAGTAAAAGTTAAATTTTAGGATAATGGAGTGTTAAATATACCATTAAGGTATTTTTGGACAAGTTTCCATATTAAGCATGAAAAACTCCTCAAATTGGCATAAGGTCCTCAAATGGCCTTCTTAAAAACTCCATTTATGATGACACATCACTTGAATGATAAAAAATAAAATAGGAATATTTGAAACATATTAAATATCTTTTGGATTTGGAAAAAATCTATGACTATCATCAAATGTGTCCATAACTAATATCCTTATTAATGACACTTGTATTCACCATCTACAATCACTTACTAGCTTTCTTAACTCCACTCTTCACATTTGTCATCGATGTGACCTTAAGATATCAAACCAAATACATGTAATATGTGTTAGGAAATAATTTTAATACATTATTTCCTTCTAATCCATTAGGTAGGCATAAAAAAAAAATCCTAAATTAGATTTCTCATCTTCTCACTTGGTAGACACTTTTCATTTTCACTGTCTGTCTAAGACTGCCTATGATGAATGGTGTATCAAAGGTATTTATATGATTATCTAAGGTTATAAATTATAATATGAATTTTTAAAAGTATATAAATACCTCCCCAATTATTATTATTATTCAAATCTCCTTTGCACTATAGAACACACCAAAAATTATGAAAAAAACCCTAAATTTAGCTTATCCATACAAGTAGGTAACTGACCAATTTGATGTCCAAGATATTGAGTTTTAAAAATGTAAAAGGATATTTAATGTATAATTTACCACCTATAAATGCATATTATTTCCTATTTTATCCATCAGACCTTAGACAAGGGTTTAAGGAGGGTTTTGATATATTTTGCTTCTAAGCAATGGTTCATAAAAACTAGATGTTCAACTACCAAAATAATGTCACTAAGACCAATTTTAGGACCCTAATAAACTACCCATATCTCCTTTGGGAACCATAAAATTTATTATTATAGGTATGAGTGTTTGAATATGGTCTCTCAAGCTTTAGAGTGCATTCTAGGTACCCTTAAGGTGATTTTAGGCCTAAAGTGACCCCTCTATGTAGTCTCCTAAAAATTGATGGTTGTGATCAACATAATATATAATATTTAATTACCTCGATTATATTTTAAGGTTAGGTTGGTCATATATAATTAATTTATCATCATTAGGGCTTAGGCTTAGTCTAGGCCTAATAGGCTTGACTATGTTCTTATGTGTTTAGGACCACCACTTAGCATTCATGTTGAATACATAGTATTATCTAAATTTTTCATACTCAAAACAACATTACACATAATTATGAAATATCCCAAGAATAATCATGTCATACTCTTATCATTCACTCACCAAATCTATAGTGTAGTTTGTCCAAGAGTTACCTCTATCTGATACAAAATAGAGGGCATCTCTCCTATTTTCCCTAACAAGGTGAAATCATGGACGGTTAGAATAGGTATTGATGACATTATGTACCAAGTTAAAAGTTTAAATCACTTAAGTAGGATAATTAAAATAACAATCTTCAAGATAGACTTATGGGATTGACTGTGTAGGGTTTGATAGGGTTTTGAGAAACCTTAAAAATGTGACTGTATGTTGGCATTCTTACTCCTTTTCATCTATCCAAAAAGCTCATAGAATATGGAATCATAACTTTGAAAGTGGATTCTATATATTCCATCCATCATGTATCTCTCCTAACCATTTGCATGAGCTAGTCTATCTATTGTAGCATACTATAGGTGTTTATCTTAATAGAGATTGGAGGTGAAGATGTATGTTTAGACATTGTGTATCATGTCTAGGTTATAATTGAAGACATAAAGAACATACCATATATATATGGGATATTTTCATGCCTAGAGGCTATATATCCATTCCAATATAGGTAATTGTTATATTTTAGGATCATTTTAGCTTCATGTATTGTAGATCTCACTAAATGTTTTCAGTGTGAATTGGACTAGGTTAAAACCACTCAACCCTCACATTATTTTGATCAAACAACTTTATCTTTATGTCAAAACACTACCTATAGTCTTAGGATATAATATGGAAACCACTAGTCCAATCTGTACTTCAATATATCCACCAAGAGATGTATTGTGTTATGAATAAATACATTATTTAGAGAGGTTAAGGTAACATGTATCTTTTAAAAAAATTCAAATTATGGACATGGTTCTAGGTCTATTCTACATATAATGGATTCATCATTGTCACCATGATCCTCTCTATTCTCTCAAATCTAAATGAATGTCTCAAGGAGTTCAACACGTTCATGTCAACATTCCTCTATTTCACATGTATTGAACTCAAGGCCACTGTGGATTATGTGTAGGTATTATTGCATGATATAAGTCTACATGTGCTAAATTGGTTATAAAAACTAATTTATAACCATTTAATAGACTCATCCCTATTATTTTTAATTTTATATTCCTCTCACACTCCTTAAAATGTTTATATGTCATGAACATGACTGTTCAAGAGCTTAGTTCACTTGGCTACATGTGATGGTTACAGGGAAACTTGATTGTGTGTAATTTTTAGACCTTTCACTTCACCAAGTTATAATATTTGATACTAAACCTCCAAAATAAAACTAATATCCATGATATGAGAGGATGAAACATAATGTAACACCTTGTTCTAAAACCATTTTATGAGGAAGAAACTCTGCTACTATGAAACATGTTTACAAACTAGTAATGCAATCTTCCACTAGAAATATGAGATGTTCTATTAATTATTCCACCTTCACACATGAAAACTAGACTAATAACTATGTGATAATGATGGTCACACTCCTCAGGATCATATATAATAATTGGCTTACAAATTCCAATCCAAACAAAGAAGAAACTTGAAGGCCATGGGGAATGTGCCGATAGAAAAGAGGAACATACCTTCTTAGAAATGGTTCATAGAGAAAAAATAACAAAACCTAAAACTATTAACATGAATTATAAGTAAATAGAGAGTAATAAGACCCACCAAGTGCACTTGCTCAGACTCAACTCCTCCTAGTCATACCAAACTAAAACTAGTTGACTATTTCTACTTGTCTAAGAGAGTGAAAAGAAAGATAGGTTGGTTTTTACCATTTTAAAACCTATCAAATCCACTTTAATGTGGAAATGGATTTAATATACCTAAATATATACTTTTGTATTATCCACATATGCCCAAACTATTTTATAAGCTATACAACAATTGAAAACTACCACTTTTCTCACTAATCTTCTTTTTTGGATATTGTATCTATAGTTGTCAGTTGAAATATGCCATCTCAAACATGAAACTGACATATAGGACATTGAAGTACACTTGGAAACACTTTTTTTTATTGAAACTTACAATTCTAATAAATTACTTGAAAGTGACCTTAGAATAACTTAGGACAAACTATAGACAAATATGATAAAGATGAACATAATGTTGACATTACTAAGACAATGGGACACATTATATACCCTAGAAGACCCCTATAAAATGTTTGGATATATATGGGGTTGACCTAATTTGACTTATGGTCAAATTATTCAACATTTTTGTGATTTCCTAGGGGTGGCAAGTTAGTTATGCCAAATACCAATAGCCTTCTCCTATCCATTGGGATATGGAGTCACCTATACATATATTTGACACTAAATTTAATTTGAAATAACACCAAACACATACCAAATAATAATAAATAGACACACAAGACAATAAACTAAGGAACATAAGACAATATAACAAAGCAAACATACTTGTGCTCTCAAGAACACTTAGGAAAGACATACACACAACTCAAAATACTAACCTATGCATAAACTAACCAAGATATAACTCTTTTTCTTGGATCAAAGGGGAAGCTTGAAACATTTCTTGTTTCATGAAGTGAAGGAATACATGAAACATTTTACCTTTTGAGCATGGGCATTGATTTCTCCAGCTATCTCATGATGCTTGCCAAACATCCTTACTCTCTTTCTCTTTGAGAACCCCCACCTCTTCAAATTTATCTTCTTGGTAATTGAGCACTTGATCAACTTAAAAAATGACTACAAATCCAAAAATTTGGAATGGCATAATATATCCTTTTGAGGGTACACCACCAAGATTTAAGGTAGCTTTAATAGTGTCTTGTAGTTGGCCAATAGGGTGTGTAGTCTTTTGGAGGCCTTCAAACTCATCATATATGTCATTAAACTTCTACCACATGTCATCTTGTATCATGGAGTGAAATGCAACTTCTTATTCAATGGAATTTTTTATATATAATTTCTTGATTATGCTCATGAACATACACTAAATTAGTAGATGTAATGTGCTTCTATAAATCTCCTTATTCCATGCCTTGATCAGCCTCATTATTATCATCTACAACATCATCAATATCTTTTCTTTTTTCACTCAATAATATTAACTTATGATTATCTTTACCAAGGGAAGTCACTATGGTGAGTTCTCTTCATAAACACTTGTGTCATCATTTTGATCATCTATAAATTGATTTTTTATTCTTTAATTGTCTCCCATAATATGGATTCTCCTTAAAGAAAGGATGTGGTGGGAGGGTGGTGACCAATTTCATGGGTTGGAGAGGCAATATGAGGTGTGATGGAGGGTTCATGAATGGGCTTGGGAATGTAGTATTCTTGAATGGACTCATAGTGAGATGATAAGTTAGATTGGTCAATGGGAGATACATGCTATTCAAAAAGAGTTTCACTTTACTCATAGCCTTCTTGAGGCTCTTTAGCATATGCAAACTCATCTTCAATCTCTTAGTTTTCACACCTTTATAACCTATCTACCCACCATTGGATATAACATATAATTTCATGAATATATTCATTGATGATATAATTAGCTTCCTCCTCAACCATCCTCCTCTCATTTATAATCAATTGAAATGACTTCCTAAAATTCTCTATGAGATGAATAGGGATCACATAAATTTCCTCATCCCATTTCTTCATCAATCTTTTTGATTTAAGCATGTTTTGCATGAGTACCAATAAAGACTTAGCTCAAAGTGGAATTGAATTAGGAGGAGGAGGGGTATAATAGGGGTTTTGGTGAGATTCAATGTGTTGAGTTAGTTTACTAACTTGAACTTCTAAGAGATAAAATCTTGGTTTCCAATATATTTTTTTTCCAATAAATGGTATCATCATATTCCTCATGATAATGCTAATGGGAATCAGGTTGAGATGGACATGGAGACACTTCTTGGTACTTTTCTTGATAAGCTTCTTCATATGATTATTCATATTGTTTTTCAATAACATTATGTTCATATGGATAAAGAATATGAAGATCATATGGATGCCATGGCTCATAAGAATAATATCAATCTTGATAGGGTTGTTGAGGGGTATAACATGGGTCATAACAAGGTTGATACGGAGGTACATATTAGGGATCCTTAACAAAACCATCCATATCACCTTAATTAGTTACATTAAACACAATAATTTATAAAAATATTTAACAATAGATACCCAGGCTGATTACAACTTGATTATTTCATTTAGAGCTTCCATTGGTGTTTGATTGGATGATTTGAAAAGCTAATAGTAGGAAGAACACACCAATAATTCTTTACTCTTTTAGACCTTGGTCCCATTGAGCATACCAAAATTATTGTCACAAAATAATTCACTTGAGATATGGTTTTTCAATATTACTCTAAGATTTTGGCAACATTGGAATACCTCTAGGCCTGTATTTTGCCTATAGCAGAGGTAAACCTCTATGTTTAAGGGTTAGCTCCCTAGATTTCTCTTTTCTTGATTATCACTTACACTACTTACTTTCTTGGATGAAAATGGATATAAGTGTCATGAAAATAAAATAATATAATTAGGTTATACACCATAAATATCTCCACTATATTATTATAAAAGTGCACTATGAAACATGACTCACAACACTAGTCTCAAAATCTTTAATTTCTATAACATTAGTATTTCAAACATGGAGGTGATATGAATTTAACTAATCAATGTGAGTGAAATAGAGGTCATATTTTAGACATTAAGGCTAATATTTACACTTAAATATATATAAATTAACTTGACTACATTTCATGTGACTTTTTAGAGTGGAGACTATTTGCATCAAACATGACAGAGTTGAGAAAAAGCAAGGATAGATACTAATCACTTGACCTTTCACTATACAACACTTAAAAATATTTATAAAATATATATTTTGAACTAAAAAGTAGATAAAAAATATTTATTTAAAAGGAAAAATATAGTATCAAACTAGCAGGGCTTCACCATACTAGGTGTGGATTTTTTTACAAAAGCCAAAATGGCTTGCATTTATAGAACATGTGAGAAGAGATAGAGAAGAAGTGAAGCTCAAAGGTCACAAGAATAATTGAAAAGTGATGAGTATTAGTTAAATTATAGTATAATATAGTGTGGAATAGACCATGAAGGTTTTCTTAGACAAGTGTCATGTGAAGCATGAAAATCTCCTCAAATCGGTGTAGGGTCCTCAAATGGCCTTCTTGAAAATTGCCTTCATGATGAGGCATCTCTTAACTAATAAAAATTGAACTAGGAAGAATTGAAACATATGAACTATCTTAGGGAGGTTGGAAATAATAGATGACACTCATTATATGATTCCTTAACTAATATACTTATTCATGACACTTGTATTCACCATTTATAGTCACTAACTTTCTTGACTCTAAACTTCATATTTATCATCAAGGTGACCTTTTGTTTCTGAACCAAATCCATGTAAGACGTGTCAAGACACATGTTAAAGACACAATTACCTTCCATTACATCATGTAAACCTTAAAAATATCCAAAATTAGACCTATCATCTTCTCACTTGGCAGTCACTTCTCATTTTCACTATCTTTATAAGACTTTCTATGATGAATGGTGAATAAAATACATTTATATGATTATATGAGGTTATAAATAAGAATAGTAAGTGGGATTAAGTATATACAACCCTCCCAAATGATTATCATTCTTCAATTCTCATATGCACCTATAGAAGACACCAAAAGTTATAAAAAAACCCTAAATTTAGCTTATTTGTACAAGTAGGGTATACACCAATTTTATGTCCAAGATCCTGAGTTAGTGTTATACATGTCTAAGGAACTTTTGTCAACAAATTATTTACTCTAAATTAATATTGTTTCCTATTTTCTCAATTAAATCTTAAACAAGGGTTTAAGGTGGGTTTTGAGCTATTTTGCTTTTTAGTAATGGTTCATAAAATCTAGATGTTCAACTACCAAAAAAATTTCATCAAGAAAAAATTTAGGACCATTGTAAACTAATTATTGATCCTTTGGGCACCATTTAATGTATCCATATAGGTATGAGTTCTTGAAGATGGTCTCTCAAGCTTTAGAGTGCATTTTGGGTACCCTTGAGGTTATTTTAGGGTAAAAGTGACCCCTCTATGTAGACTCCTCCAAAATAATGTTTGTGATAAACATAATGTCTCATATTTAAGGAACTCAATTGGATTGGAATGTTTAGGTGGTCATATAAAATGAATCAAGCATCATTAGGGCTTATGCCTAATAGGCATAACTATGTTCTTATGTGTTTAAGACCACCACTGAGCATTCATGTCGACTTCATAGTCTTATCTACATTTTTTCATACTAAAAATAACCTTCCACATCATTCTTAAATATCCTAAGACTCCTCATGTCATCATCTTATCATTCACTCACCAAACCTGAAGTTTAGACTGTTTGAGATTGCCCTATGTCTGAGATAAAATATAGGGCATCTCCCCTATTTTATTTTACAAGGTGAAATACTAGAGGGTAATAATAGGTATTTATGAATTTATATACCAAATTACAACGTTATATCACTCCCTTAGGATCATAAACTTCAAGACGAACTTATGGGACTGATTATTCAAGGTTTGATAGGGTCTTGAGAAAACTCCGAATTATGATTATATGTTAGTGTTCTTGTTCCTTTTCCTCTATAAAATAATCTCATAGAATATGGAATAATTAATTTGAAAGTGTATTATATATATTCCATCCATCATGTATCTTTGCTAACCCTCGAAGCTCATATATCTCCATTTGTGTGAGTTAGTTTATCTATAGTAGTAGATTGTAGGTGTTTATCTTAGTAGAGATTGGAGGTTTCTTGTAGGTAAAGGTATATGTTTAGACATTATGTTTCATTTATAGGTTATTATTGAAGTCATCAAGAACATTCCATATCTATATGGGATCTTATCATGCCTAAATCCTATATATCAATTCCACTATAGGTCACTGTTATGTTGTATGATCATTTTAGCTTCATGTATTGTAGATATCACTGAGTGTTTTAAGAGTGAACTGGAATGGGTTGAAACCAATCAAACCTCACTCTATTTTGATAAAAAAAACTTTCTCTTTATATTAATAAACTACTTGTAGTGTGGGGATATAATATGAAAACCACTAGTCTAGTATGTACTTCAAGATACTCCACCAAGAGATGCCTTTTGTTATGAGCAAATACATTATTCAAAGAGGAGAAGGTAACCTATCTCTCTCTCAAATTTTCAAATTGTGTACATGGTTATAGGTATATTTTTCATACAATGGCTTCATCATTTTCACCATGATCCCCTCTATACTCTCAAATCTAAATGAAGGTCTCAAGGAGTTCAACACCTTCATGTTAACATTCCTTTATTTAATATGTATTGAACTTAGGCCACTATGGATTTCCTATAGGTGCTACTACATGATATAAGTTTGTGTGTGCTAAATTGGTTCTCACAGCTAATTTATAACTATTTAAAAGACTCAACCCTACTATTTACACTTTGAGATTCCTCTCATCCTCCTTGAAATCTCTATGTCATGAACATGACTATTCAAGGGCTTAGTTCACTTGGTTGTAGGTGATAGTTGCAAGGAAACCTGACTGTGTGGAACTTTTAGACTTTTATCCTCACCAAGTACTATTATTTGAGATCAACCTCTAAAATAAAACTGATCTCCATGCAATGAGAGGATGAAACACATCATAACACCTTGTTTTGAAACCATTTTATGAGGAAGAAACTTTTCTATTGTGAAACATGTTTGTAGACTAGTAATGGAGTCCTCCACTAGAAATATGAGATGTTATACTCATTATTCCACCTTCACACTTGCAAAATAGTATAATAACTTTGTGATAAGGATGGTCAAACTCAATAAGCTCATGTAAAACAACTGGTTTGTAAATAACAATTTGAATAGAGAAGAAACTTGAAGGCCATGTGGATGTGCAGGTAGAAAAGGAGAGCAAACCTTCTTAGTAATGGTTCATAGAGAAAAATAAACCAAAACTATAACTATTACCATGAATTTTAATTATAGAGAGAGTAATAATACCCACCAATTTCACCTTCTCTAACTCAACTCCTAGCCATATTAAACTAAAACCCATTAACCATTTTTACTTGTTTAGGAGAGCAATATGAAAGATAGGTTGGGTTTTGCCATTTTTAGACCTATAAAAATTACTCAAGTGCTGAAATGGACTTAGGGGACCCAAAGAGACACTTTTGGATCATACACATGTGCCCAAACTATTGTATATGTTTTACAACAACTGAAAACTACCATTTTTCTCATTGATATTCTTATTTGGACATTGCACCTATAGTTATCAGTTCAAAAATACCATCTCTAACATGAACCTAACATATATTATGTTGAATTAAACTTGGACACACTTTTATTCCTACAAAAATCATACAATTCCAATAAATGACCTAAAAGTGACTTTAGAATGACTTAGGACAAACTATAGACAAATATGACAAAAAAGAACATAATGTTTACCTTACTAAGACCATGGGACATATTTTACACCCTAGAATACCCTTATAAAAATTTTGATTGTATATGGGGTTGAACTAATTTGACTTGTGGTTAAATTAGTTAAAATTTTGGTAATTTCCTAGGGGTGGCAAGGCAACTATGCTAAAGACCAGTAGCCTTATCCTATCCATTAGGATATGGACTCACCTATACACATATTTGACACTAAATTTCCTCTAAAATAAAACCAAACACACACCAAAAACAATTAATAGACACAAAATACAAGAAACTAAGGCACACAAGACAAGATAAGAAAGAAAACATACTTGTACTCTCAAAAACACTTAGGAAAAACACACACAACTCAACAAACTAACTTATGCATAAACTAGCCTAGATAGATCTCTTCCTCTTGGATCAAAGGGGAAGCTTGAAATATTTATTGTTTCATTAATTAAAGTAATAGATGAAACATTTTCCCCTTTGATCATTAACATTGATGTCTCTAACTCTATCATGATGCATTCCAATCATCCTTGCTCTTTTTCTTTTTGAGAACCAAAACCTATTCAAATTTATATTCTTTGTCCTTGAGCACTTGATAAAATTCAAATATGACTATAAATATAAAAATTCAGGATGGCATCATATCTCTTTTTTAGGGTACACCACCAAGAGGTAAGGCTTATAGCTTCAAGAGTGTCTTATATTTAACCAAAAAGGTGTGTAGTCTTTTAGAGGCCTTAAAACTCATCACATATGCCATTTAACTTCTACCACATGTCATAATGTGTCATGGAGTGAAAATAAACTTATTATTCAATGGTATTTTCATATTCGAGTTATTTATTATACTCATGAACATCAAATAACTCAATATATGTAATTTCCTTCTTCAAAGCTCCTTCATCCATGCCTTGATCAACCTACTTGTTGGTAGCTTTAATATCATAAATAACTTTTCTTTCTTCACTAAATAATATTTACTTATTCTTATCTTCACCAAGGGGAGTCCTTATGATGAGTTATTTTTCATAAACAATTATGTTTTCTTCTTGATCGCCTACAAATTGATCTTGTTCTTCTTTGATTGCCTCACATAGTATGGGTTCACCTTCAATAAGGATGTGGTGGGAGGGTGGTGAAAAATTTCATTGGTTGGAGAGGGAATATGAGGTGTGATGGAGGGTTCATGAATGGGCTTGGGAATGAAAGTTTTTGGAATGGCCTTATAGGGAGATGATAAGTTGGATTCATCAATGGGAGATACATGATCTTCAATAAGAGTTCCAATTTTCTCATAGCCTTATTGAGGCTCTTCAATAGCTGCAAGTTCATATTCAAGATCTTGGTTTTCCTTATTTTCTAACCTATCTACCCTTTATTGGATATAGCATCTCATTTCATGAAAATATTCATTGATGACATAATTAGCTTCCTCCTCTACCATCCTTCACTCATTCATAAAGAATTGAAATAAATTACTCAACTTATTTATGAGATGAATATGGATCATATCAAGTTCCTCGTCCCATTTCTTAATCACTCTTTCTGATATTAGTATGTTTGGCATGAGTGCCAATAAAGAATTAGATTGAAGTGGAATTAAAGTAGGAGTAGGGGGATAATAGGGGTTTTTAAAATATTAAATGTTTTGAGTTAGTTTACTAACTTGAGATTATAAGAGCTTAAATATTACTTTCTAATATACTGATTTCCAATTAATGGTATCATTTGATTCCTCATGACAAGGCTAATGGGAATTAGTTTGAGATGGATATGGGGATAGTTCTTAGTTCTCTTCTTGAAAAAATTATTAATATGGTTTTCTAAGAAAATTATGTTCAAATGGAGAAGGAATAATATGATCATAGGGTTTCTATGGCTCATAAGACTGATAATGGCCTTGATAGAGCTATTGAGGGGTATAACATATGTCATAACAAGGTTAATAAGGAGGTGCATAATAGGGATCCTTAATAAAATCATCCATATCAACTTCATTAGTTACATGAAACACAAGAATTGATAAAAATACTCAATAATAAATATTCAACTGATTACAACTAGATGATTTCATTTAGAATCACCATTGGTGTTTACTTGAATGCTTCCAAAAGCTCATAGTAGGAAGAACACACAAAACATTCTTATACTCTTTTGGACCTTTGTCCTACTAGGTATGACATAACTCTTGTAACCAAATATTTCTCTCTAAATATGGTTTTTCAAACCTATTATAATATTTAGGTAGCATTAGGATACCTCTAGGCCTATGGGTTGTCTATAGTAGAGGTAAACCTCTAGGTTCAAGGGTTAGCTCCCCAGATTTCTCTCTGATTGTTTATCACCTACACTAATTTCTTGATTAGATGAAAAGGGATAGAATTAACATGAAAATAAAATAATCTAATGAGATGATACATTATAAAATATAAATATATCCACTAGATTACTATATAAGTGCATTATGAAACATAACTCACAACACTAGTCTCAAAATCTTTAATTGATCTTACATTAGTATTTCAAACATGGAGGTGATATGCATTTAAATACTCAAGGTGAGTGAACCAAAGGTAAAATTTCATGCACTAAGTCTACTTATTACACTTAAATACAAATAAAATCACTTAAATACACTTCATGTGACCTATTAGAGTAGAGACTACTTACATCAAACATGGAAGAGTTGAGAGAAAAAAAATGATAGATACTAATGACTTGAACTTTCACTATACACCACTTCACACATTTGGACAAGTTATATTTTAAACTCATAACCATATTATAAATATTTATTTCAAATTCAAAATATAGTATCAAACCAATAAGGCTTCACCATACCAGGTGTGGATTTTTTATAAAAGCCAAAATGGCTTGAATCTATAGAACATGTGAGAGGAGAGAGAATAAGTGAATCTCAAAGGTCACAAGAACAAGTTTCAAGTGATGAGGACTAGTTACATTGTAGGATAATAGAGTGTGAAATATACCATGAATGTATTCTTGGACAAGTTTCCATATGAAGCATGAATAACTCCTCAAACTTGTATAGGGTCTTCAAATGGCCTTCTTGAAAATTACCTTCATGATGAGGCATCTCTTGATTGATAAAAAATAAACTAGGAAGAGTTAAAAAATATGAAATATCTTAAGGAGGTTGTAAATTAGATATGATATTAATTATATTCATCCCTAACTGATATCTTTACTCATGACACTTGTATTCACCATCTATAGTCACTTACTAGCTTTCTTGACTCCACTCTTTACATTTGTCATCAAGGTGACCTTAAATTTCTTTAAAAAATCCATGGAAGAGATGTTAAGACACATGATAAAGACCTTATTACCTTACACTCCATTAGGAAGACCTTAAAATTATCCCAAATTAGACCTCTCATCTTCTTACTTAGTTGTCACTTCTCATTTTCACTATCTATCTAAGACTACCTATGATGAATGGTGAAACAAAGGTTTTTATATGCTTATATAAGTTTATAAATGAGAATATTAAGTGGTAATAAGTCCCTATATACCTCCCAAATGATTATCATTCTTAAAATCTCCTATGTACCTATATAACACACCAAAACTTGTAGAAAAAACCTAAATTTAGATTGTCTATACAAGTAGGGTACAAACCAATTTGATGTCAAAGAGCTTGAGTGAATGATAGAAATGTCCAAGTCAATTTAATTTCAAAATTACCCAATTTAAATTAATTTTATTTCCTATTTTCTCCATCAGGTCTTAGACAAGGGTTTAAGGAGGTTTTTGAGTTGTTTTGCTTTTTAGCAATGGTTCATAAAAAATAGACATTCAAATACCAAAAAAATGTCATTGAGACTAAGTGTATGACAATAATAAACCACACATAGTTCATTAGGGCACCATTTAATGTATCTTTATAGGTATTAGTGCTTGAAGATGGTCTCTTAAGCTTTATAGTGTATTCTAGGTTCCCTTGACATGATTTTAAGTAAAAATTGACCCCTCTATGTAGTCTCCTCAAAATTAATGGTTTTGATCAACCTAATATCTCATATTTAAGTCCATACATTGGATTTAAAGGTTTAGGTAGTCATATAAAATAAACTGAGCATCATTAGGGCTTAGGCCTAGTATAGGCTTAATAGGCTTGATTGTGTTCTTATGTGTTTAGGACCACCATCAAATTTTTTTGTTGATTATAGAGTATTATATGAATTTTTTGATTAAAAAAATGACCTTTTACATAATTTTGAAATATACCAAGTATCCGCATGTCATCCTCTTATCATTCACTCACCAAACCTTTAGTTTAGACTATCTAAGGTGCCCTATGTCTGAGATAAAATAGAAAGCATCTCCCATGTTTTACTTTCCAAGGTGAAATAATGAAGGGTTATAATAGGTTTTTATGACATTATATAAAAAATTACAAGGTTAGATCACTCATCTAGGATCATCAGCATCATAAAATTCAAGATAGACTTATGGGATTAACTATGTAGGGTTTTGAAAAACTTTAGAATTGTGATTGTATGCTGGTGTTCCTACTCCTTTTCCTCTATAAAAGAAGGTAATAAAATATGGAATAATCACTCTAAAATTTTATTATGTATATTCCATCCATAATGTATCTTTGATAACCCTACAAGCTCATATATCTCCATTTGCATGAGTTAGTCTGTCTACTGTAGCAGACTGTAGGTGTTTATCTTAGTAGAGATTGGAGGATTCTTATTAGTGAAGGTGTATGTTTATACATTGTGTTTCATGTCTGGGTTATTTTTGAAGTCATAAATAACATTCCATATCTATATGGGATCTTATCATACCTAGATGATATATATTCATTCCACTATATGTCACTATTATGTTGTAGGATCATTTTATGTTCATGTATTATAGATCTTAATGAATGTTTTTAGTGTGAATTGGACTAGGTTGAAACCACTTAACCCTCACCTTATTTTGATCAAACTACTTTCTATTTATGTCAAGACACTACCTTTAGGCTTGGGCTACAATATGGAAGCCATTATTCTCGTTTGTACTTCAAATTACTCCACCAAGATCTGAATTTTATTATGAGCAAATACTTTATTTAGAGAGGTTAAAGTAACCTATCTCTCTCACAAATATTCAAATTATGGACATGGTTCTAGGTATATTATACATAAAATGGCTTCATCATTTTCAACATGATCCTCTTTATACTCTCAAATCTAAATGAAGGTCTCAAGGAGTTCAACACCTTCATGTTGACATTCCTCTATTTCATATGTATTGAACTTAGGCCAATGTGGATTGCTTTTAAGTAATACTGCATGATATAAGTATATGTGTGCTAAATTGGTTATCATAAACAATTTATAACCATTTTAAAGACTCGAATCTAATATTTCCAATTTTAGATTCCTCTTACACTCCTTAAAGCTCTATGTGTCATGAACATGACTATTCAAGGCTTAGTTTAATTAGTTGTAGGTGATAGTTGTAGGCAATTCTAACTATGTGCAATATTTAGACTTTTATATTCACCAAGTCCTACTCTTTAATACTCAAACTATAAAATAAAAATGATCTCCATGCCATGAGAGTATGAAACACAGCATAACACCTTGTTATAAAACCATTTTATGACAAAAAAACTTAGCTATTATGAAACATGTTTGTATACTAGTAATGGAGTCTTCCACTATCAAGGATGAGAGATGTTCTACTCATTATTCCATGTTTACATGTGAAAATAGACTAATAACTATGTGATAAATATGGTCACACTCCTCAAGATCATGTATAACAATTGGTTTACAAATACCAATCCAAACTAAGAAGAAACTTGAAGGCCATGGGGATGTACATGAAGAAAAGATGAGCAAAATTTCTTAGAAATGGTTCATAGAGAAAAAAAAAACCAAACCTACAACTATTAACATGAATTATAATTACATAAACAATAATACCACCCACTAAGTGCAATTTCTCTGACTCAACTCCTCTTGGCCATACTAAATTGAAACTGGTTGACCATTTCTACATATCTAGGAGAGTGATAGGAAAGATAAGTTAGTTTTTGCCATTTTTATACCTATAAAAGATATTTGAGAATGAAAATGGACATATGGGACATAAATAGACACTTATGGAGTAGCCACATGTGCCCAAATTTTTGTATAGACCATACAATAACTAAAAAATACCACTCTTCTCATTGATCTTCTTGTTTGAATGTTGCACCTCTAGTTGTCAGTTCAAAATAACCATCTCTAACATGAACCTAACATATAAGATGTTAAAGTAACTTGGACACACTTACCTTCCTATGGAAACCATTAAGTCTAATAAATGACCCAAAATTGACCTTATAATGACTTAGGATAAACTATAGATAAACATGATAAAGATAAACATAATGTTGACCTTACTGTTGGCCAATTTTGGCCCACATACTAATTTTTTGCCTATATAGCCTGAGTAATCTTCATATATATCCATTTTTTGAGTATCAAGGGAAGGAATTACTTCCTTTAGGGTTTTGGTTCATTTGTCTTTTCTCAATGAGTGTAATTATATAGAAAACCATTAAAGGAATTGGTTTTCACAGATAGGACAATGAGTTAAGTTCATAATCAGAGACCTTTAAAGGTCTAATTTTAATCATGATCTACCTAGTTCATTCAAGTAAAAGGATTCATAATTTTGATCCAAGTATATGCCTTAAAAATTATCTAACAACATGGGACGTGCCTAGGGATGTCAAGTTAAATACACAAAAAATAATTATTTGGATTCAAAAAATCCTCAATGAGCTTCAAGTGAATAGAGTGTTGCCAAATGTCAAAATCACACTTGATTGGATCATAGATTAAAAAGACATGGATAATAGCTTGATTTAATTGGAAAATCAAGATCAATGGTGAGCTCAAGATTAAAAAGGTAAGATGATCTTAAGATTGATTGAGATGAGGACAAGTGTCTTAATCATGGTGAATTCCTAATAAAAATGATGGAGTGGATTTGATCAAGAAAAAATAGATCTGATAAAGTGAGTTAGACCATGTGGATGTAGATAGATGGTTCAATAAAATTCAAAAACTCAATGGGCTCAAATTTCATCCAAGGTCACCACATGGTGTAAGCATGTTTGATCACATGAACAAATATTTTGGTCCACAAGAAGCATGCAAGATTTCCAAGTGTCACATATTTGAAATCCAAGATAAAAGATTGATGTGGGGATGCCAAGTTGCATGATATAGGAAATAGATCATGGATTAATGGAAATGGTGAAGGTCAAAACTAGGAGACTCTTGAGAAGATCAATAGAGAAAATTTGATCGAGTTCTAAGGGGGTCAAGATGAAGACACATGATTGAGATGATAATGATTAGGTTTTAAAATGAAAAGAGTAACCCAAAGAGATGCCATAGAGACAAACACATTATATTAAATATTTCACCACCCAAGTAAGAAAATGTATAAATTCAAAGATCTAAATATGATTTGGGTTACCAAATTAAACCTTACAAAATCATAAGATGCCATTAAATCTAAAATAAACCTCTCAAAAACTTCATGCATAAGTTTTACATCTTGATAATGATAAAAAAATAGTTGCCTATATATCTTCATCAAGTTATGACTATATGAAAATAAATAAATGGGTTTGGTTTTCATCTATAGTAGACTTATGTTCAGGGTTTAAAGTAGGAGAAAAGTTGTGATTATGAAAAGAGTGTCTTATCTTTTGACATGGTCATATCCTCAACAAACAGGTACCTACAACCTCATAAACTAGACATAGTCATGGCTCTATCAGAGCCATGGATATTAGGATTTTGTCCTTATAATCAAGTAAAGTGGAATATAGCATAGAATTTCCAAGAAAAAGATTTGGGGATTATAGAGTGTAGATGGAGCATTCAATTATTTTTTAGAACCTTTAAAGGTTTTCCCTTCTTGGTAAGATCATGACTCATCATCCTCAATAAATTCTTGTCTTCTAGTGTATTTCTTATCCAATAAGAAGGCCAAAAGGCTATTGGAGCTAATGAAGGTTAAAATTATCAAGAAATATTGGTTCTAATTGATCAAAAAGTGGTTGGGAATTCATTTAAAGGTGGTGGAAGCCCATTAATTGATTTTTGATGGCATGCTCCTTTTTTATATATCTCCCATTTTTTCCCCATTGGAGGATATACTCATATTTTTGGAGTATTGGGAGACTCTCATTTTTTAAGGCAAGACCCTATCAAAATTTTTAATAACTACCTCTTGATGTAATAAGATCAATTTTTACCTATCTCTTGCCTTTTAACTTATGTTTAGTAAGCTTGTGCATGATGGATTTGTAAAGGATATTCTTCCATGTCCATTATACTTCTTTATTACCTCCTTTAAGGTGTTTTAAATCTATTTTTAGGTTTTAACTTTTGTTATTTCTACCATTAATGTATACTTGGTGTGAATCTTAGAATTCTTCTTTGCTTCCTTGATTACTTGGTGAGCCTAGTTCATGAAATACTTATGCAATTAGCTAGTTTGTGAGATTGTGTGAGAAAAAATTATATTTTGTTGATCTAGTTTTGATTTCAAGCTTATGTGACTATCTCATTTAAATTTTTTACATCACCCTTTTATCTTTCTTAGTATCATTTTTTCCCTTTTCTATCCCTTTTCTTAGTATAAGCATTAGCCTAGGTGGTCCATAAAGATGAAGCTAACCTTCTCCAGAAGTTCAACCTCACCACAAGATACCCACATCATAGGGTTGTTCCCATTTTATAGTTTATTTAGATGAAACATAAATAACTCCCTTAAAAGGTGAAAATTAAGACCACAATAGTTTTTGTTATGCCCAGTGGGACTACATTGTTCACTAAGTGAAGAGTTTTGGTGTTTTCTTCACCCAATTATCCTTTGGAGGCATGTGTGCAAACATCAATGGTGAATAGAAGTATTAATAGATTGGTAAAAGTATCCCAAGTGCCCAATAATCATCATTTGGGATGTATCATCACTCATTTGATCAAAATACAGGTTCTTTACTCCCTTATCCTCTATATCAGATTAGTAATTTTGATGGATTCACCCCAAGTGGCTCTCAAGATTAAGTATATTAGCCTTGTCAAAGTTTATCTCTCTTTAGTCAACCAAAAAAGAGTCTTAGGAGATAAAAATTGACATTGAAAAATAATTGATAGAGATTAATAGGGTGGATGAGTGTTATAGGTAGTAGGAAAATATTGAATGCCAATATTTTGTTAAGAGTAGGAGTTGAGGTTTAAGGAAGAGTTTTTGGTTAGGCAAGACCAAGATAGGAAATAAAATTACTATTAATTTTTCTTAAGAATGAGAGAAACTAATCCCAAACCCTAATTTCCCTCTCCTACTCCTGTTTATGCTCAAACACAACCCCTTAATCTACCTTGTCAAATCTTATCTTTATCAAGAGTTAAGCAAAACATTAAAGACATTTTAGTTGAAGAACATGAAGCCATTACATCATGGATCCTCTCATATGCCAATGACCCTGACTGTGTCATACCCTCTATTGTGAGACCACCTTCTCTTGTACCCTTTCAAGAATAATAAAAGGTGTTTGCACCCTACACATATACATCATGGAAATCAACTTAGAAAAACATAAAGAAGAAAGAGGAGGTGTTAGTAGAGGCAGTCTTGGAGGATGAGGAGTTAGTGGTGCAAAAAGTAAATTAGGAAACCATAGCCTAGCTCAATGAGCTTTCTCTATAAGAATTATGAGATTCTTCTTCCTTTCTTGAAGAATCACATAAAAGAGATTTTAAAGTTCCTAGTTGGAAGGAAACTCTCTTAATCTATGAGTAAGGTAAAAATTTTCACACTCCCATAATCTCCCTCTTGGAAAAAGAGAATGTTTGACAAAGGATATAGGAGGATCTTGATGTCATGGGTGAGCCACAAGAAGAAAATAAAAGTATCTATGATGAAGAAATATTGATAGGCATGCCACTTCATTTAAAGGAGCAAAATTTAGATTTGAACTAGCCTTATCAGCATGGCTTTGACACTAATGAATTAATCCTAAAGGCATTATTGATGCCTTCATACTTGAAGAGATGTGTATTTATGTTTTAACTGAGAGCAAAAGAGATTTGGATTTATTTTAGGATCTTCCATTTGGTATGGTTGAGGATGAAGATGAGAAAGAAATAAAGAAAAAGGAGGATCATCATGAAGTATGGAAATAATTTCACCATGACTTCATGGACTAGGTAGAGGTTTTAAACTAGCCTATGCCTCCTCTAGAGCATGAAAATGAACTCATAAATTAGGTTATAGAAGTTGACCAGTCTCAAGATGAATTATCCATTGAAGGTAATACTAATGTCTTTAATAATGAAGGAGAGTGGTCAGATCTAAAACCAAAAGAATATGACATTTTGAATTTTAAATGGTTTGGTGAGCTTCCATGTATCTTATTTCAAGGTGATAATAACAAGGATGGTGTTAAGGTTGGAATTATCTTGAATGACCAAGAGGAAGCTTCCATGACCAAATGAATTGAAAATATTTTGACTAAACTTGGATAGTCAACCTTCAAGTTCAAAAGAGACATCGAGTGGGAAGATTTCAAATAATCCTATAGACCAACATGAAGCAATATTTGAAGGCTTGGAAAACTATGTCTACATTGGAGACTTTTTTTTACCATTTCATATCTGAACTAAGATGCCTGATTGCTAACTCTTTTGATTTGGATCAATATGTCTACATTGGAGACATTTATTCCCATTTCATATGTTAGAAGGCAAGCCATGAAGGTTAGCAATCAGAAATCTTAGTTCACCTAACATGAGCTCTTAGATCCAAGGTATTTTTCATCCTTTTCCATTACAATTTAATGATGCTAAATACTTCCCATTTGATCCAAGAAGAAAGTAATTATAAGTAGTAGATTTGATTTGTATATATATATTAGAGTAGATTTTTATGTTTTCCTCTAAGTACCTTGTGCACATTGTTGTGTGTTCCTTTCAATAAGTTCCTTGGGTAGATTTTTAGTTTTATTTATTGTGGTCCTTATTGATACAAGAGGATATTTTAAAAAAGGATAGTTTTCTATCAATTTCACATTAGTAGGGAAGGAATTATGACCCTATATGCCCAATAGATCATTCAAGGCAACTAATCTAGTTGTCAAGCATAACAGGCATGATTCCTAGTCAAGTCCCTAGAAATATTGGCCAATTTTAGCCCACATACAAAGGTTATGCCTATATATCCCAATAAATATTCATCTATAGCCATGGTTTGAGGAACAAGGGAATGAATTACTCCCTTCAGGGTTTTGGTTCATTCATCTTTTCTCAATGAGTGAAACTATATATAAAACCAATAAAGGAATTGGTTTTCATAGATAGGACAATGAGCTAAGTTACTAATCAACAACCTTCAAAGGTCTAAGTTCAGTCATGATCTTCCTAGTTCATTCAAGCAAAAGGATTCACAATTTAGAGCCAAGTATATTCCTTAAAAATGATCTAGTAGTGCAAGACATGCCCAAGGATGTCAAGTTAAAGCCACAACAAATAGCTATTTGGATTTAAAAAATCCTCAATGAGCTTCAACTGAACATAGTTCTTCTAAGTGTCAAAATATCAATTGATCAGATCATATATCAATAACATGTGGATAATAAATCAAGCTAGTGGGACTATCAAGATCAATGATGAGCTCAAAGTTAAATAGATCAGTAGATCCAGAGAATGAATGAGATGAGGACAAGTGTCTCAATCATGGTGAACTCCCAAGAAAATTGATGGAAAACATTTGATTAGGAAAAATTAGATCCAATATATCACATTCAACCATGTGGATGTGGATCAATAGTGTAGGCAAAATCAAAAGGTCAATGGGCTAAAATTGTATGTGATGTCACCATGTGGTTTAAGCATGTTTGATTGCATGAATTGATAATTGGGTCCACAAGAATCATGTAAGACTACCAAGAGTCACATATTTTAAATCCAAGATAAAGAGTCAATGTGAGGCTACCAAGTGGCATGATTTAGGAAGTAAATCATGGATCAATGACAATGGTCAAGGTTAAAGCTATGAGACTCTTGAGAAGAGCAACAAAGCAAATTTGATTGAGTTCCAAGTGGAATAAGTTAAAGACATGTGCCCAAGGTGATAACGATCAAGTTTTAAAGTGAAAATATTAACCCAAGGAGATATCATAGAGGCAAACATGTCATATCAAATATTTCACCACCCAAGTAGGCAAATGTATAAATATGAAGATCTAGATATGATCTAGGTTACTAGAGAAAACCCTGTAGAATCATAAGATGCCATTAAATCTCAATTAAACCTCTCAAAAGCCTCAGGTGTAAGTTTTACATCTTGCTCATGATCAATAAATGGTATCCCATATATCTTAATTGAGTTAGGACTATATGGAAACCAATAAATGGGATTGGTTTTCATCTATAGTAGACCTATGTATAGGGTTTGAAGTAGAAACAGAGTTGTGATTATGAAAAGAAGTATTATCTTTAGATATGGTCATATCCTCAGCAAAAAATTACCTAAAGCCACTTAAATCAGACATAGTCATGGATTTATTAGTCCATGGATATGAGGATTTTGTTTTTATAATAAATTCAAGTGGAAGATGGTGTATAAGTTCCAAGAAAGAGATTTGGGGATTAAAGAGTGTAGATAGAGCAATCACATCTTTTTCATAACCTTTAAAGATTTTTCCTTCTTGGTAAGATCATGACTCATCATCCTTAGTGAATTCTTGTATTCTAGTGTATTTATTAGCCAATGAGAAGGCTGGAAGGCTATTAGAGATAATGAAGGTTAAAATTATTGAGAAGGATTGGTTCTAATTGATCAAAAAGTGGTTGGGAATTAATTGAAATTTGGTGGTAGCACATTTATTGGTTTCTGATGGTGTGCTCCTTATCTCTCTTCCCATTTTATATATGTCTCAATTTTTTCCCCATTATAGGATATACTCATATTTTTGGAGTATCAAGAGACTCTCATTTTTTAAGGCAAAACCCTATCAAAATCTATAAGAACTACCTCTTGATGTAATAAGATCTATATTCACCTATCTCTTACCTTTTAACTTGTGTTTAGTAACCTTGTGCATGATGGCTTTATGAAAGAGATTCTTCCATGTCCATTGTCCTTCTTTCTTACCTACTTTAAGGTGTTTTAAAGCTATTTTTAGGTATGAACTTGTGTTATTTTTTCCATTAATGTATGCTTTGTGTGAATCTTAGAATTATTCTTTGATTCTTTGATTTCTTGGTGAGCCTAGTTCATGAAATACTTATACAATTATCTAGTTTGTGAGATTGTGTGAGAAAACATTTTCTTATGTTGATCTAGTGTTGGTTTCAAGCTTATGTGAGTGTCTCATTTAAATTTGGTGCATCACCCTTTTAGATTTCTTAGTACCCATTTTCCCCTTTTCTATCATTTTTCTTAGTAGAATTATTAGCCTAGGTGATCCATCAAGAGGAAGCCAACCTTATCTAGAGGTTCATACTCACCACAAGATACCCATAGCCTAGGTTTGTTCCCATTTTTTGGGTTAGTTAGAGGGGGCTTGAATAACCCCCTCCAAAGGTGAAAATTAAGACCAAAACACTTACCAATACCATGAGACACATTTGACACCCTAGAAGACCCCTATAAAAAGTTTGACTATATAGGGGGTTGACCTAATTTGATTTGTGGTCAAACTAGTCAACACTACCATAGAACCAAAATGGATAACATGTGGTAAATTACATATTTTCAACATGTATTGGAATTTTATTTGAATTTAATGGAATACAATGGTATTTAGTAAAAAATAAATAATAGTTTATGCTAAAGGAAAAATTAAGAGTGAATTAAATAATCTTGGCATCATATATTGCTTTATAAGAATTTATATGGTTAGATTATATGAGGAAGTCCAAAATAGGCTTGGAATGCATGTGTAAAATTTATTGAGTTGTATTTAATTACCTCAAATGGATCTTTTGTGAATAATGGGTTAGTTGTGGGACATGGACCTAGCATAAATTTTAACCACAAATAAGATGAACATGAAAATAGAAGTCTACTATAAAACTAATCCTATAAAACTATTTTATTGTTAATTAAATGTATAGAAAAACATAAAAGATAAATTATACAAAACTACTATTTCACTTTCATATATGAGCACTACAAAAATACTCTTATCTAATTATAGATTTATAATTGAGTATTATAGATGATTCTATAATCCAAAAACCAATAGTTTAGTTAAATAAATAATGTTAAAATATTATTTTGTTATAATAGTTATCCTATCCCAAAAATTTAAGATATTACCTTTCTAAATTCCATAAAGGATTCGAAAATTGGAGCTCATAAACCCTTTTTAGTTTAAAGTCCATTGGGTGCATGAAAATTTGAACTTTAGATGTCAATATTATGTATAACTTAAACAAGAAATAATAAATGATGATAGTCTTAAATAATGAATAAAAAATTGTGATTTTATGTATTGAAACATAAAATATTTTGACCTTTCTATATTAGACAAAATTAAAATTCTGGACTAAATTCTCATTTTGATTTTTAATCATGGAAACTAATGAGATCATGAAGTGTAGAATTGTAGGGTTTTTATCTATATGGGCACATAAACATGTATGTGTATACTTAAAATTTTAATTTCATGGAAAATAATGCTTGTAATAAATAACTTTATAAGAGTTCCTTAGAAAAAAACACTAAGGAAAAATGTATTGTTTCTATTATATTTCCTTATAGAATAAGTAAATTAGATCATTTATTTACAAAATAATTTACTATGTATTTTGATAGGATGAAAATCATAAAATTGAAAAAAATTATGTTGTGTAAACTAGTAGGACTATGGTACTTATGCAATATGAAGATGCGAATAGTAAATATAACATTACAATTAGTAAGAAGGAAAGCTTACTAAAATGAACGTATGAATAAATTTGATTTTGGTCTAGTAAACCACTAGGGTGGTTCTTGTTTTGGGGGAAGGATGTCATATCCATTCTTTGGATATTTTTTTATTCAATATTTGATCATGCTACAACCTTTTAAAATCATTAAACACTATTGTTATGAATTCATTAACTAAATGGCATATTTGTTGATTAGCTCAAACATTACACTTGGTTAATGTTATGAACATCTATGTTATTATTTTATTCTAATTATATAAATTGATATTATTTAATTATATTTTATGTGCTTGTAGATACTAAAATTTAGTCTTCAATAATTAACAATGACAATTTTGACACATATTTACCATGAATGACTTGAGTACTCAAACAAGGTCCTAATTCAACATCTTCTCACACTTGTTATTATCTTATGATTCAACCCTTCTATTTGGATATTATACACCTATAATAACCTTAGTGTCTATTTCAAACCTACTAAATATCTTGAAAAATAATCTCCATAATCTCATTTTAGTCTACTTATACCTAGGTGTTAGGAATGAATCATAAATTGGTGTAGAATAATTTCATAAAATCACAATAATAATAGATATGACTAGAGATGCATAAATAATATAGATAAAAATTCACAAAAATAAGACTATATTTAATGTGGTTCACTTGATTTGGGATACATACACCAAGAAATACTTGCTCAAATTTTATTACAAGCCATAAGAGTACAATCCACTTTCAAATTTGTCTTCTCATAATTATAATGCACAAATATTGTTTAGAGTTGTACTCAACAAACCCTCTTGAATTTGTACCTAAATTCACACACCCTATTCTTCCTTATCAAACCCTTTTTCTCAATATGTATTACCTATTGAATATCCATCTATACATAATACATAAACATAATAGTTTTACAAAATAATGGGTACCAAAACCATGGGCCAAGTCAACCCAAAATGGTTCACCTTTAAGGGGGTCCTAAACTCTACTGAGAATAAATAAAGAGTGTATAGTAAAATTTAAATGTATAGTATTTGAAATACATTGTAATTTATAAATTGGCTCCATCACACAACAATCTCTAACTTAGAGACTAATTTCCTTTGAGCAAGATTCTCAACCCTTCATTATGAACTATGAAGGCCAATTAAAATAAATCATAGTTTCAGTTTCTCCCTTATGACCACCTTGGTCATCATGTTTGTAGGATTCTAACTGGTATGAATTTTTCTAGATTTAACTTCTCTTCATCTAAATCTATCCTGATGAAATTGTATCTCAACTGTATAAACTTCATCCCAGAGTGGAAAGCAAAGTTCTTTGCTATATGTATAACAATCTAACTATCACTATATAGCTTCTCTTCCTCTTTCTCATGTCCCAAGTCTTCAAGAAACTATTGTAACAAAATTATTTATTTGCTTACCTCTATGGTAGAAACATACTTAGCCTCTATGGTTGAAAAAGCCACAAGTTTATATATTCATGATATCTAGCTCACCATTATGTCACCTATAGTAAATACATATCCTATTGTAATCCTCTTATTATTTAAATCTCTACCTATGTCTGCATCTACATGACCATATAAAGTGATGTCCAATACACTATAACTTAAAACTATCCCCATGGCCCCTCTTAAATACCTAAGGATCTACTTCACTAACTTCCAATGTTCTTTACTTAGATCACTCATGTACCTACTTACTGCTCCCACTCTATGGGAAATATCTGGCTTAGTGCACACCATGGCATACATCAAACTACTAACTACCAATGAGTAAGGTCCATGAGACATCTAGATTCTCTCATCCTATCTTGAGACACTGCTCTTTTGATAACTTGAAATGGCCTGTCAAAGGAGTCCCAACCATTTTAGCATCCTTGATACTAAACCTTTCCAAGACCTTATTAATTTACTATTATTGAAATAAATTTAGTTTTTGTTTCTTCTTATTTCAAGTTATTCTCATACCAAGGATTTGTTTTTCTACTCACAAATCCTTCATAGAAAAATAGTTACTAAGTTATTCCTTGAGTACCTTTATTTCCTGCATGTTCTTACACGAAACAAACATGTCATCCACATACAAACATAGGATAATGTAATCACCATGATACAACTTATTGATATATACAAAATGGTATACATGACAACTGGAGTATCTTTGCTCCATCAAAAAATTGTCAAATTTCGTGTACCAATGTCATGGAGCTTATTTTAGGACATACAAGCTCTTCTTCATTTTGCACACTATGTTATTATTCCATATGAACTCATATCCCTATGGGTACTCCATATATAATTCCTCCAAATCACCATGAAATAACATAGTCTTCACATCTAGCTATTCCAATTGCAAGTCTTCCACTACCACTATCCTAAAAACAATTCTAATAGAAGTCATCTTTACCACTGGGGAAAAAATCTCATCAAAATCATTTCCCTTATTTTTTTAAAACCCTTTTACCACCAATAATGCCTTGTAACTTCTATTGCCTCCATCATCCTCTTTAATTTTATACACCCACTTTTTTTTCATTGCCATCTTACCTTCAGATGGGTTTAACAAATCCCAAGTTTGATTTTCCCTGAGACTGATGTTCCTCATCCATTGCTTGCTCCCACTTTCCCTGACATCTACCTATATTAGTTATTCAAATCACTTTGGCTCTCTATTGTGAGTAATTAATAATGAATAAAAATGGTTAGGTTTCCTTATTACCCTAGAATACCTTCTCACCATAGGAGTTTGGGATTCTTGTGGAATAGGTTCCTAAACTTGTTGTTTGGACACTTTATCATCTATAATGTCCTTCAATACTATGTAATATTTATTGGAATATTATTTATTATCCTTAAACTTATATTTTTTTCATTAAAGACAACATTTATAGACTAAAATATTTTATTTTCCTTAAGACTCCAAATTTGGAAAGCAATGTCATCCTCACCATAACCAATAAATGTGCATTTTTAGACTTAACCTCTAACTTGGTCCCATCATCTTTATCAATATTAATTAAGGCTTCACAACAAAATATTATAAGAAATGAATAATAAACCTTATTACCATACCAATATTCCTTAGGTATGCATCCATCGAAAGAAGATGAAGGTCTTTTATTTATCAGATGTATAGTCATGTTTACTACTTTTGCCCAAAATTGAAGAGGTAGTCTTACATGCAACCTCATACTTATAGCCTACTCTATTATATTCATGTTCATCCTTTCTAAAACTCCATTATATTGTGGAGTTCTTAGAACCATCCTCTATCTTTGAATTCCATTCTTTGAATAGTAATCAAAAATTTATTACTATAATATTCTCGACCATTATCTGACCTAAGACATTTTAAATTGAGACCTATTTCAATCTCATCCAAGGATTTCCAAATTTTAAATGTATTAAAAACATAATATTTTATTATAATTCCATACATCCAAACTTCTAGTTACATCATGAATAAAAGTGACATAATAATATGACCCACCAATAGAAGATACTTGAGTCAAACCCCATAAATCTGAATGAACTAGATCCAACTTATTCTCCTTCCTCATAGGTCTAACCTTGAGAAAATTTGCCCTTTTATATTTATTTAACACATAATATTAATTTAAATCTAAATCAAACCCTTTCAATCTAGGTAATTGATCCTTCAAAATTTTCATTCCATTTTGGCTCATGTGATCGAGCATATTGTGCCACAAAATTGCATCTACATCTACAAAAAAATTAAATTACAACAATCATCACTACTTGATAAATATAGGGTACCAAATTTATTACCTCTTACTACCATAAGAGCACCCTTGGTCACCTTCAAATAATCTACTGTAAATGTCACCATATAAGCTTCATTACCTAGTTGTCTTATAGATACTAAATTTTGTCTCAACTTAGGCACATGCCTGACATCCCTCAGTATCCATGTATTCTCATTTTGCATCTTGATCTAAGCACTTAATTTTATTAATATTATGCAAGGTTCAGCATCACTAATATAAACATGTCCAAAATCCCCTTGAACATAATCAATAAAATAATGCCTATAAGGTGTAGAATGAAAAGAAGCCCCTGAATCTAAAACCCAAGGCTCAACAATACTATCAATGGAGAGAATGAATGGATCTTGACAAACATTACTTGTTTCCACATTCAACTCCTTGGTGTCTTCCTAATTTTTTTTCTTTTTTTGAAGAGACCAAAAATCTTTCTTCACATGCCCAATCTGTCCATAATATCAGCATACCATCCTGATCCTTGATTTTGACCTTCTAGGACCATTTGACTTTCCACACTTTATTTTTCCTCTAAACTTCTATCTCCCTATACTCTCTACCACCAAATCATAACCTAAATTATAAGTCTCCAAATATTTTCCATTTCATTTCCCTACTAAGGATTACTCTTATGACATCCTCAAACTTCAACTTGACATTATTAGAGACTAATTTGTTCACAACCAATACCAAGCTATTCCAACTCTCTGGTAAGGAACACAAAATAAGTAAAGCCCTAAATTCATCATCAAAATAAATTTTTATAGAGTTCAACATACTCACAACCATATTAAATTCATTCATATGATCAAAAACTAAACTATTTTTAGACATCTTCATATTAAATAACTTTTTCATTAAAAAATATTTTATTCAAATTAGAGGGTTTATCATATAACTTCCTTAATGAATTCATGAGACATTTTGTGGTCTTCTCTTTTTATATATTAAATGTGACCAAATATGCAAGGCATAACCTAATGGTCCCAAGTGATTTCCTTTCAATCAATTCCCAAGCCTCATCTATCATACTCACTGGTTACTTTACTTTTTCTCCCAATAGAGCATGGAGGTCCTTCTAATAGAGGTAATCCTCCATTTTCATCTTTCATAGACCAAAATTCTATCCATTAAACTTTTCAACCTTTGATCTATGATCATCATCCATAGCTCCCACTTGAACTAATAACTCTTCATACAATTCAACACTTCAACAAATACAACCTGAAGCTTTGATACAAATTGTTAAGAATGAATAAAAAATTTATGCAAAACAATTTCATAGAATTACAATAATAATAGATATGAACATAAATGCATAAAAAATATAAATAAACATGCACAACAAGAATACAAAATTTAACATGGTTTACCTAATGTGAGATAAATCTACTAAGAAACACTTGCTCATATTTTATTACAAGCCACAAGAGTACACTCCACTCTTAGATATATCTTCTCATAATTATAATACACAAATATTGTTTAGAGCTACAATCAACAAAACCTCCTAAATTTACACCTAAATTCACACACTCTATTCTTCATTCTAAAAATTCTTGTTCTCATGATGTATTACCTACTAAATATCCATCAACATAGTGGTTTTACAAAATAATGGGTACTAAAAGCATGGGCCAAGTCAACCTAAAATAGTTCCTTATTAAGGGGGTCTAAACCCCTGATGATAATACATAAAGAGTGTATAGTACATTTTAAATGTATAATATTTAAAATATATTTTAATTTTTAAATAGGCTTAACAACATAACACTAGGTCAGTTTTACTAGGTATAATCATTATCACCAATCAATAATGACCTGTGCTGGTTAGAACCAACACACTCCCAACAATGACTATTTTATAAAATCATACCATCCATAAGGTTGGACTTTTATCCTATTTTTTTAGTGGCATGAGTAGTTATTCAACTGGATCTATATATAAACAAATAAAGGTCTATTCCAAAAGGGGTTTGGCACTTATCTAGTATACATATATACACTATTACATAATGAGTAAATCTACCATATTCTTCCCAATTTATATACCTATAATTAAGAGTAGTCATAAGACAAATATAAAACACTCAAAATATAATTCAAAATAAGCATTTTAAATCATCAAATCAAATCATTATTTTCATACATGTAGTGAAGTAACACAATTACACAGTTACACTATGTGGGAGATCTACGTATGGCTTGATTTCCCTCCTTGGAGTATTAGATGCATAGGCAATGGTCAATAATTAGGTATAGGTGATATAGTTTTTATCCAAAATTGGCCACCATGGGTTAGTACACTTAAAACTTTATTGTCAATCCTTTTAACCCTATTGATAGCTCTTGAGAGTCCTTATTATGATGTCATAGCCTATGGTAGTGTTTGAGGTGATGTTTAGGTTGTTTGAGGGTCCTATGTAAGGTCTTGTCATAAGGTGAAGTAATAATACTCATTTGACTAGCTAGTTTCCATAACATTATCCTTGATTAGGTCTCAAAAGGTTTTTTGCAATACATTTTGCAAAAAATTAGGTATGTTTGGAGAGATTAAGTTAATTCTCAAAAGTTCAAGTCATGATTGATTCAAAATGAAGACATAAGGGATGATGAATTATAAATAAAATCAAGTGTGTTAGGTATCAACATATAAATGAGGTCATTTAAACCCATATAACATTCATGAATGATCATTTCATACTCCATAGGGCCTGTACAAGCTCCAAAATGTGTAAAAACATCCACTTCTAATGTATATCAAGTTTAAATCTCTTTAATTCATTATCTTAAACCTCAAATATATCATGATGTACATTTAATAGTAGGATTAAACATGAAAAAATAGGTTTCTTTTACATTAATTTATCTTTGTATATGGGAAAAAATACTTCCATTTGGCCTCTGGAACAAGTTACAATAAAATATCATAGTGAAGAAGGCTCTTGGGAATAAACATGCAGTCTAAAAAAGGTCAAGAGAAGGTTTATTTAAAAGTTTTAAATCTGGTAGTAGCCTTTAATCTTATTTTGAACCATATCTATGATCCTCAGAACTAAATCAAGCTTAAATAGGGTTTAGAAGGGACAAAACAAGCAAAAAACCTCTTAGTTTCTTCTTCTAGTCCTTTGTAAGCTCAAGAGAGCTCATTTATTAACATTGGTTCATGAGAATAAACACAAGTTGGGTTAAATTATCTTAGGGGTAGATGGAGGCCCTTATTCCTTTAAAATTCCATGCATTATTTTAGTGTTGTATGGGATATGCTTTATGAAAATTGACTAAGAATAAAAATGCTCTAAAACCCCTTTAAAACACCTTTAGCTTGATTTTATTACTTTGAATGTATTTATAAGATCACTAGTGCCAATGAAAAGTTGGTATAGCTCTATCAAAACCTAATACTACCTCATACATGATTCCTAAGCATATCTACAATCATGGAGATGTAAAAAGTGAATTTACATACCTGTAGGTGTGAGAATGAAAAGTTGTAGGTCTCATACACAACTTACAGAGGATTTTGTGTTTTCATAAATAATATTTAATCTATGTTAAGGGTTATATTATGACATGCGATTACACCCTTTTTTAAGAGTTCTTCATGCTCCTCCACTCCCATCCATAATATGGGAACAACCCTAGGCTATGGGTATCCTATATTAGGGTTGAACCTCTAGAGAAGGCTGACTTCCTCTTGATTTATCACCTAAACTAATGATACCACAAAGAAAAGGCTTAGAAAGGGGGAAAATTATCCTAAGAAGTTTAAAAGGTATTGTACCAAATAAAAATGGGAAACTCCCATAATATTGAACCCACATTAGATCAGCACAAGATAGTGCTAGCTCATAGAACCTCATAGAATAACTAATTACATAAGTATTTCATGGACTAGGTTTAGGTAGAACACAAATCTAGACCTAAAAGTAGCTTGAGCACACCTTAAAATAGGTAAGGATTGAGGATAATGGATATGGAAGAATCTCCTTCACAAGGCCATCATGCACAACTCACTAAACACTGATCCAAGGCAAGAGATAGGTAAATAATTTCTTTATTACATCAAGAAATAGTTATTACAAATGCTTAACATGGTTTAACCTAATCAAGAGGATAATATCTTGACAATATATTAGAGATCCCCTTCTCTTCAATGTCAAAGAGTCCTTATGAGAGTCTAAAATGTGTGTGTGTGTGTGTGTGTGTCATGATCCTTTTAAAGAAGAAAGATCCTTAAGATATGAACAACATTGAATGCTCCAATTTCTTCTCTAACCACTAGATCTCTTTTCTTTGATCTTCCATACCACTTTCCACTTGATTTCACTGGAAGGACAAAGTCTTCATACATTAAATCTAGATAGAGCCATTACCATATCTATTTTTATAGCTTTCGATACCTATTTGTTGAAGATAAATCTTTTTTTAAGGATGAGACACTTATCCATAACCATATATCTACCCCTATTGCAAAATATGAGCATAGGTCTCTATTATAGATTGAAAATAAATCCAATTTCTTGGTTTTCATATAGTCATTATATTAATGATGATTTATAGATTGCATAGATTTATTCTAGACTATATTAGGTTTAAACAAACCTATCTTAAATTTAAGATTTAATGGTAATAAAGCCTCATTATTAACAATATTGACTATATGACTACATCTATTTGATGGTATTTGACCAAGATCTAATGGTGATATATCATTTTGAAACATTTTATCTTGCTTTGACCATAGGTTGCATTTTTTCTTTGTAGGTTCCTACACTCAAACCATATGGTGGTCTCATAATCATCCTCAAGAACATTAAATATTTAACCTTATGTGTACTATCAATTTGATTTTGCATGGCTTAAATACACTCAATTAATTTATTTATAATTTAACATAGTCATGACACTTGACAACTTATCATTAGCTTTCAATATTTGTTAACTTGTTGACTTCTTGCTCATCATCGATTTGATTTGGTATAATTAAACCCACTCCATTAATTTATTTAGGCCCACTTGTATTTTCAATTGATGTGCACCATTAGATCTTCATTCAAGAACCTGAGATCTTGACACTTATCAACTCCAGATTCATCCTTAAGAAATTGTGAATCCAAATGCCTATTTTTTTAGGCTTAAACTTGGTGTCTTCATGCAAATCTCATTCTGATTATTAAAATTTAAACACTTATATCTTGAGATAGATATCTCATCAAGATAAAAAAATTGTAGAGGAAGATAAAAATACATCATGTCCATGTAATCTTTTGGCCTAAGAGGCTTTCTAAGTGAATCTATTAAATATACAATCAACTTTCTCTATTAATTTATGCATGATGTTTGATGATGGACTAGTTATTCTATGATTTTGTAAGTCATTTTATCATTCAAACAATCAAGAAACTACTTAATTGATTAAACTATATCCAATTAAGGCTTTTTATATGGGCCAAAATTTTCTAGCATCTTTAGAGAATCACAGGGAAGCATGCCTTCTATGCTTGAGAACCTAAACCATTTATCTTGGATATTACATTCAGCATGCATTCTCAAGTATTTTTTCCCAATTGATCTAAATTAATAAAAGGTTTCCCAATTATAGAAAACCTCCTTTTAAATAATAAGGATAAAAGAAACAAAATAAACAAAGGCAAGTGCATGCAGACACTTGGAGGAAAGAAAAAATAGCAAAATTAATAAACAAATGTACACATAGGCACTTAGAGAAGAGTATGAAATCTAATCTAATATACATAATATTATTAAAAAAAATTACAATCACCTCCCTCTTGGGTCAAATAGGAAAATTTTAGTATCATTCATCTATAAAAAACCAAGATTAAAAATACCTTGCTTTGAAGGTACTAGAATTGGTGAACCAAGGAACTTGATGGCCAATCCTTTTGATGGTATCTATAATGGATGAAAAGGTATAAAAATTCCTCTAACATATACATACTAGTCTAAGTCTTCTAATATTGGTTCATGTGGGACTGTAGGAGCACTTGCTTGATGTTGCTCATCACTCTTGGGAAAGACTTTCCTAAAGACTTCATTCAGGGTCTTGGGAGCAAATGCACTTGGTTCACTTGATGGTTCAAAAACCCCATATCCTAACCCCTTGTCCTTATATAAACTATAACTAATCATGCTTATAGTATCATGTTCATATTTCTTAGAAGAAATACATGTCCCTTAATTTCTTTTGAATCTTTAGTTATGGCATTGAACTGCTACTACAACCCTTCAAAATTTATATTGGTATGTTCATCAATATTTATCCCTTGAGAATTTGAGATGTCTCATTCATCAACTCAATATAGATTCCATCTTGATCTTTAACTACAAATGAGGGTTGAATTAACCATTTGAGGTCCAAAACATCATATTTATCTTACTCAAGGTGTGATTTGCTTTCATCTTCTTCATTTATGTAGAATGGACCTTTAATAGTCTAATCAAAGTCTACTTTGATCTTAGTTGATTAATTAATATACATCCCTTCAAATATTAAGGTATAAATACTATCTTTAGGCTCTAATTCATCAAATCCATGCTAAGAAGTTTGATCCAAACCTAATTTCTCCTCCTCTAAATGGAGTGGGTTGCCTTTGACCTCCATAATAGGTTCATGAAGGTTGCTCTTGGTCATTTATAGAGGTAGAGAAAATAATATTGATAAAAATATGATTGATTATACATACCAAATTATGATTATTATGCACTTAGTTAGGTTTCTCAAAGTAGAAAATAGATGCTCAGAGTTGCCATTGATGTTTGCACACATGCCTCTAAAAGTTGATTGGATGAAGAGAACACCAAAACTCTTCACTAGTGAACAATGTAGTAGGTACCATAAAGTGTGATATAAAATGTTATGATTTGAGATTTTACCCTTTTAGAAGATTTACTCAAGTTCCTCCACTCCCAATCATAATATGGGAACAACTCTAGGCTATGTACATCCTATAATAGGGTTGAACATAAGAAGGCTGAATTCCTCTTGATGGATCACCTAAAATAATGCTACCAAAAGTAAAAGGGTTATAAATGGTGAAGGTATCCTAAGAAGGCTAAAAGGTGATGCACCAAATAAAAATAATAAAATCTCATAAGCTTGAATCTACACTATATCAACATAAGACAATGTTAGCTCACACAACTTCATAGACCAATAGATTGTATAAGTATTTCATGGACTAGGTTTAGGTAGAACACAAATATAGACCTAAAAAAAACTTGAACACACCTTAAACATTGGTCCAAGGCAAGAGATAGGTAAAAAAATTCTTTTATTGTATCGAGAGGTATTTCTTACAAATGCTTGATAGGGTTTAGCCTAATCAAGAGGAGAATATCTTGTAATATCTAAGAGAGTCCCCTACTCTTCAAGATCAAAGAGTCCTTGTGAGAGTCTAAAATATTAGAGAGAGAGAGAGAGAGAGAGAGAGAGAGAGAGAGAGAGAGAGAGAGAGAGAGAGAGAGAGAGAGAGAGAAAGGGAGATGAGAGCGGATGGAACATGTTAACCAAGAATAATTAATGAGCTGCCACCTTTCAATGAATGCTCCACCACACTTAATCTAATCAAAACTATCCCTTCATCAACATGTTAACCTAGATTTTCTCTAATTAGTCTTTAAAATCTTTTCATTGGTTGAGAAATACACTAAAAGACAAGAGTCTATTTTGTAGATGATGAGTCATGATCCTTTCAAGGAAGAAAGATCCTTAAAATCTAAACAGCATTAAAGCTCTAATTTCTTCTTTAACCACCATATCTCTTTTCTTTTATCTTTTATGCCACCTTCCACTTTCTTTCACTACAAGGATAAAGTTCTCATACCTTGTATTCATATAGAGTCATCAGCATGTTTATTTTTATGACTGTCAGTACCTATTTGTCAAAGATAAATCTATGTTGAAGGATGAGTCACTTCTCCATAACCATGTATCTACCCCTACTAAAAAATATGAGCATAGGTATTTATTATAGATTTAAAACCAATACAATTTATTCATTTTCATATAGTCATTACATCGATGAAGATCCATAGATTACATAGATTTGTTCTAGACTATATTAGGTTTAAATAAACCTATCCCACATTTGATATTTAATGGCAATAGAGCCTCATTATTAGCAATATTGACTATATGATTGCATTTTATTGATGGTATTCAACTAAGCTCTAATGGATATATATCCCTTTGAAACATTTGCTCTTGGTTTAACCTTAGGTTACATTTGTTCTCTACTCAAAATCTCCTGGCTTCAAATTTTTTTATTCTCCATTAATATTGTTTTGGGCTTCCCAAAATATGTCATATATTAACTCATCATTCATTCTATATTCCCTACATTCTTTTTTGGTAGGTTCTTGTGCTTGTTTCATGTGGTGACCTCACATTCATACTCAATAACATTGAATCATTGACCTTATGTGCACCATCAGTCTAATTTGCATGGCTTGAATGCACTCCATTATTTATCTAGCAGTAACCATGGTTGTGACACTTGGCATCTTCTCATTAGCTTTCAATATTCACTTACTCACTAACTTATCACTCACCACTAATCTACTTTAGTATGATTAAACATGCTCTATTGATCTATTGGGCCCACTAGCCTTGTCAGTCAATGCATGCCATTAGATCTTCATTTGGGCACCTGAGATACTGACACTTGTTAAATACACATTTATCCTTGGGAAATTTTGAATCCATATGGATATTTTATGAGGCTTAAATTTGATATGCACATCTCATTCTTCTTGTTTAACTTTAAACACTTATATCTTGAGATAGACAATTTATCAAGATACAAAATTTGAAAATCATGATTTAGGCATGAAATACATCATGTCCATGAAATATTTTGGCATGATAGGCTTTCCAAGTGAATATGTTATATTCACAACCAACTTTATCTATTCATTTTTTAATGATGTTTGATGATGGTTTGTTTATTCTATGCTTGTGCAAGTCATTTTATCATTCACTCAATCAGGAAATTGCTTAGATGATTAAAAAATATCCATTCAAGGCTTATTATGTGGTTCAAATTTATACAATAGGTTATAATACCTTCCTCAAGCTTTGAAAGATACCCTTTGATCATTTTCAACACTCTATTCTTCATCAAGACTATTTGTAGGTGTAGAATCACCATATTTAACTATGTGTCAGAATAGTTAGGTGAATGCATGAGGTTGAATGTTCAATGAAAGTGTAGAGGGTCCCAAGGAACCATTTAAGAAATAATTTAGAGAAAAAGAGATCCCCAAATCTATGGATAATTCTTAATAGGTTTATCTAGATCTAGTTGATATGTAAATTAGGAGGTTTTAAGAGTGAAAGCACATTATAAAGGGTTATACACTTGATTTCCTCATGGTGGTAAATATATCTATATGGGGATAAATTATCCTAGCATAAATAGTTTTTATTGAGAATATTCATACAAGAATACACATATAAGGTCTAGAGGTCTAAATTGTCTCTTAAATCTTAGAAGCATATGTTGAGATTTTTCCAACCTACTAAAGAGAAGGATAGAAAAGTGGTTTTAGGTTAGTTACATAGAAACTTAACATCCTCTAGGATTTATGGTGATGGTCATATGCAATGAGAAGTCAAAATATTAATGTCAAGGCTATTGTAAGCTAGTAGACATGAAATCAAGTGGGGTTTCGCACTAAACAATAGTGTATAGGTTAGAGTTCTTATTTGAAGGCCATATAATCATTTTGGGAGATGATCATATCTAAGTAGAGTTTTTAAACACTTCATGAAACTCTCCTAGACTAATCCCAATAAATATAAGAATAAAAACATGAGAAGACCCATATGTATACTAATCATAAACACCAATATGTATACCTACAGGCCCATATACAAAATTTGAGGAAGAAGGATGCATGGTTTTGGGTTAAATTAGAGTTTAATAAATAATTCCAAAGATAAGGAACTATCAATAAGGATTAAATAAGGTTTGTAGGGAAATTAGACTCTTTATAATGAGAAGAGACCAACATTTGAATCTAGGACCTATTAGAGATTGTATCAGGTCTACATGAGAGCTAAAGAATGTTTTTTTGCACTTTGAACTCAATTTTAGAGAAATCAATGAGGGAGACTAATTTATTATCCATATAACTGACTTAAATATCCCCTCTAAACCTTGAAGAAGCTCATACTTTCAATTGATATGCTTGATTAAATATGAATGTATATATAGTTGTATGTAGTCCAAAATAATACCTATAGCCAGGGGTAATTTTTCACAAGTATCATCAATAGGTTCCATTCTTGGTTTGAGAATAAAACATGAAGGTATTGATAGTTTTAAAGAACCTTGATAGAACTAGGGCTCCTAATACAACTAAATTTTAGAGAAGTCAACAAGGGAGATTAATTTATTATCCATACAAGTGACTTAAATATCCCATATACATCTTTAAAAAGATCATGTTTTCAACTGATATTATTTTTTTAATATGAATGCATACATAGTTATATGTAGTTGAAAATAATACCTACAACTAGGGGTAATTTTGCACAAGTATGATCAAGAGGTATCATTCTTGGTTTGAGAATGAAACATGAAGTTATTAATAGTTTTAAATAACCCTAATATGTATTATAAAATTTTTATACACCTAAATAAGTGGATAAATCATTCAAAATAGTTGTTCTCAAACCTTAGCAAGATATTGGGCCCAAACGTGCATTTACGGACCTGCCTACAAAACATCATAAAAGTATGCACTTTCAATGTTCAATTTGGGATTATAATGTTTTATAGGATGTAAATGATCATATTTAAGGTTTATAATATGATTTAATACCTTTAAAAAGTAAAAAAGACACCAAAATAGCACTTTTAAGGCTAAAGTCACAAATCTACCTACAAACCCTCATCATGGGTTAGAACAAGTTTAAGCTTCTTGGTGTGCCAATTTACTTGGAAAAGTGTTGGAAAACCTAGGTAGAGGTTTTTTAGATCTCACTAAACCATTAAAAATAAAGTAAAAATAATTTTATGAATAATTTTGCTAAAACACTCTCTCAACCTTCTTAACAGGCCTAAACAGTCAAAAAAGTCAAATTTTTTCACATGTGAAGTATAGGGAGAAGATGCATGGGATAAAATGGTGTTAGGATATGTTGAATAGATATATCTACTCCTAATAATTTTAATGGTTTTTAAAACAAGGTCATTAACTTTATGCATCATCGTTAAGAAGTATAAGACCTAAGAATGCCTTGCAAAGCCTTCAACGAGCTTGATGTGAGAGAAAATTAGTCTAAAGGATTATAATGCACATTAATGACATTGAAATCACAATTATTTTATTTAAGTATCCCATGGACACATGAATGATCCATTTAGTGGCATGTGTGAAGTGGAAAAGGGTGTAATATAGGCCTAAAACTATAGGTTTTGGTGGTTTTCCATGGATATTGACAAAGTGAATCATGATGGAGCATCTAAGACCACTTATGACCTTGGGTAGACCTTGTATGATGATTTATAAATATCATATGATTAATCAAGTGGATTTTTAACTCTCTAAATAGGTGGAAATGAGTGAAGAAGGATGATTCAAGAGTTTCAAGACACCTAAAAGATATTTTAATAGTTGGTCATGTATTAAGAACTCCTAGAAGACCTAACACATATGAAATATTAGTATGAATATGCCAAAGCATGTAAAAGTTATAAGAATCCTAGAAGTTTTTAAACATGAGTTTGTAACTCCTAACAAACCAAGGGATGAGGGGAATTTCATAAAAGGGTGATGATTAATCCAAGGAGATGAAGAGCCTTTCCTATGATAACTTGCAAGAAGATCATGATCACACCATGCCAACACATGAGAATAAGGAATTATATGATTTTTTATTGCTTAGGTTCTTGTATTGTAACTTATGACACTTGTCATGGGATATCTCTATGTCCTTTGTCTCTCTCTTCTCCCATTTCTCCTATATACTAATTTGTTTGGCATTGTATGGATCCTTCCACGAGGAGTATGGAGAACCCCTACTCTTTTGTATTCCTTTGATAAATAAATGACTATTTTTTACCTCTATTTATGGTTTTACATAGTATGAATCTCTAAATGGTTAATATAATCAAGTGTATACTTAGCTCACCTTGGTTTGTTGTCATATTCTTCTTTCCTTCATATAGTTTGATTATCTATTATAGATTGTAGAGAGTGTCATTAGGGTTTCCATGTCATTTATAATTGGTAAGTGTCTTCCCTCATAATCTCATGTTAACTCATCTTTCTATAAATTGTTGATGTAGTAGGTTCATCTTGGGAGAAGTGTATGTTTATTTTAGTCCTATAGGTCTTAGTACAAATGCAAATAAGTTTTAGTGATCATGAAATTTAGTATATCACCCCTTTAGTTCATAATTTCCATCTCACTTTTCTTTTCAAGTTAGTATACTAGTGATTTATCATAAGTGATGAATTAAGGGAACTAGCCAAATCTAGAGATTCACTTCACTAATCAGGCCACCCACAACCTAAAAGTGATTCCATGCTATCATATAGTTAGTAAGGCTTGAACAACCTTCTTAGGGGTGTAAATTAGATAAATAATAGTAGGATAACTCAACTTATTACACTTCCACCATTTTTATAGGATCCTCACCCTCACAAGTACATCTAAGGTTTCAAGGAAAAGGAGGTTGATTTCTAAACCTATTTATGTCATTAAGTTTCAATATTACAAATATAGATCAAGAAAATATAGTTGTAGATGAATATACAATCATTATACCCTATTTTTATGTATGTCAGTACCAAGTAGTAGGTTAGTATCAACTTGTGACATTAACCCAATCCTTTATAACCAACTTAGTGCAAATAACATATCAATTACAATTTTTTGGTGTTTCTAAACCAAAGGAAACTCTCTTATCCTTGATTCTCACTTCCAAAATATATTCACATTAAAATATTCAACAAAAAAAATCTTAGTATCATTACATATTTAATACTTTCTATATTTAACATTATCTCTTGTTAAGAAATTTGTTCCCGGTCTTTCACATTTAGATGTATGCTTGAATGCCATATCTATTGACTTGAATTAAATTTAAAATTTATATCTTAATTATATTAATATAACTCATTAATCTAAATTAGGGCAATAAATATTTTTATATCCATACACATATTGAATTGTGCTAAACCATAAGTTTTCCCTTAGGCTTTCATCCTTTTGGGGTTTCAGATTTCAATTTTACAATTTTTTTATAAGAATTGATTTATGATTTTTCCCTAATAATAAACATTAAAAATTACCATGTTGAATGAACATTATTATTTAACACAAATAATTAAATTAGTCTTTCCATTTTTTTAATAGGGATAATGTATCTTCTTTGGATAAATTATGTAAGCAAATGGGTAACAAAGATCAAATCTAAACTCACTGATAAGGCTAAAATTACTAGTGAATAATTATAATTCCTTCTTCAATCCTATTTTTATAATATCCAATCTGAGATACCTATTATTAATAACAAAATCTAAATGTATTGCATGAATCCCTTTATTATTCCTACTATGTATTATATAACATATCCTATTCACCCTATTGAAGGACTTATCATGAACATTGAGACTAATGATACAACCATTAAAAATAAATTAAATACCTTGGAAGATAAAATATTCATTGAATACTCTCCCCATGCCTACACCTTTAGTGATATACATGAGATACACCCAAAGTATGGGGTACATAAGATGCCTTAAGAAGATTTCATGGCCTATCCCTATACAAAAATCCTTTACTTCTCCCATGATGGTTATGCACATTCCATTGTTAATGTTTCTTAATTCACGTGCCATTAAGAAAATTGTTACAACTATACATGCCAATGTGTTACAATTAGATAAAGGTTAATTGAGAGTTATCCATGCCATGGATTCTCACACCTTACTCCATAAACCTTTATACCTTGAGATAGTAGCCTATCCTTTAACCATAGGCTTCATAACTCCTAAGATACCATTATACAAAGGTAAAGGTGACCTTGAGAAATATCTTAGATGATACCACATTGATTTTTTGGAATATGCATATAATGACATACTATCAACCAAGTTATTTACAAAAACTATTAAGGACTATGCATTAAGATGGGTTTTTAAACTCCATATTCAATCTATAAGAGCATTCAAACTATTATCCAACAAATTTATACCGCAATTTTCCATTCAAATTGGTTATAAGTTATCCTAAGCAAAAATTACTATGCTAAAGTAAGGATTCAATTAACCAATTAGTTAATATGTGATTTGATACAAGATCATGCTAGCCAAGATGATCAATGTTATGGATGATAATGAGTTGAAAGATAATTTTAAACAAATTTTTCTATCATTGCTTCATGAATAAATAATATTCAAGAGATTCAAATAGTTTTATGAGTTATGCCATACATTTTGGGAAAGATAAGTCAAGTTGATTGATTGAACAAACTTAAGTATACATCAACTTCTAAACATACTTCAACAACAAATTTTCAAATGAAATAGAATTATAAGGTCAAACCAAGTGATACTAAGAATTAGGTAAATATTATATTCAATACAATATCAAAACATATAATATAGTTACAATTGATATCTCTACTAAAGAGACATTTTTTTATGATTACCATCACCTCCTCATATGCTATAATTTTTTTCTCAAGTTTAACCTCGTAATAATCCTCCATCCAAAATAACTCAATCTATGAAAACTTATACCAATGAAATTTTAAGTAAATTCATATTGTGATTATAATCAAATTTTGGGGCATTTAATGCACAATTTTTTCAAGCTAAGACATAAGATATATGACCTCATAGATGAGAACAATTCAATCTTAGCACTCCTATAAAGGAATCTTGACTGTAACATAATAGAAATCAAAATTTGAATATATTTACTAATCCTTTTCTTAAATATGAGTAATAAAAACTAAGGAAAATTTAGAGGTAAGTTATTCATACCACATGCATCCTCAAACAAAAACATATTATCATCCATTAAACACTATCATTGGTACACTTATTGATAGTCCACCTCAGTGTCCCATGATTACATTCTATGATAGAAAGATACTTGGTGATGATTCATATTATCATGTATTATTCATACAAGTGTAAATTGAGGAACAAACTATATATAATGTTATTATTGACAATGGATCATGTGATAAATTTTACACAATATCACTTATCTAATCTCTTGGGTACACACTAAAATATTTATAAAATACAACGAAATCAATTGAAGGATTTTATGGACAAAGACACAATATCTTGTAATGCATAGTATTATATCTTTATGTGGGATTGGTCATATTAGCCACACCATTCCTATTTTTATAGAGTAATTAATTATTCAACATGTTTTTAAGATTCTCGTGGATGTAAATAATTCATGTAATTCCATCTACAATGCCCTGATGCCTAAAGTACATATACTACAACATATTATTCATAGTTCTAGGTGTATGATATGAGTATCCTCTATAGTCAACAATATTTCCACATCCACCCCCACCCCACCATGATTGGTTGATATATATATTTAAGATAATTATCTAGATATGGTTGATACACATATTGATGATCATTATTTAGAGATGGTTGATATGCATATTCAAGATCACCATTCAAATATGGTTGATACACCTATTTAGGATCAACATATAGATTCTATTTTTACACATATATAGTATCCATATATATAACCAATAATTCCATATTTATTACATTAAATACTTAATATCATTTATATAGTACATATTTAAATAACATCATGGGTAATTCAACCTATTCCATAGTGAACATAAGCAACAATACACCCTCTTACTACACAACATATACCACAGAGTCCTTGACCTTATTAAGCCATTCATCATACCTTGATTTATATGAACATTGATTATAATAGAACATTACACTACATAAGTCTTTATCATATTCTAATCATCCTAGGATGATACTTCCTAACCATGATTTAGTATCCCTTAACCACCAAATACATGTACCCTCCAAATGAGTGGATCATCAATTACTTTTATTACTTTAAAATATTCCAAAAATATAAATAACCAAATAAGTAAAAAATACCAAAACATTAAAATATTCAAAAAATCTAAAATTAGACCTAAACATGACATTATTAATAGTTTACACTATTTACATATGTTATTTATCACATGTTTGGTATATGGCATATTATTTACATACAAACATGCATTTTTTAGTATCTGTGTTATATAAGACATACATATTACACATGAACATAAATATGTTGGTTTTCCCTATACGAGGTGTCCATGTTGATACTAGAGGCATCTTGTCCCATAGGTTTCATTGTTTACATGTTATATATTTCTATGAACTTTGTGCCATGTTGAGAAACCTATATTACTTACATGCCTTTCTAATTACTCATTTATTACAAAATGATACACAATATGACATTATACTATGATGTGACATTTATATCTATGGATGGTGTAGATTAGTTACTTGTTTTATGCCCCATTTCTAATATTAATTGTCATATTACTAGGTTGCCAAGGCTAAAACCATGCCTGGAATAGGATAAACCAAGTGGTTGTATGCATTTTTAATGTTATTAACTAGTTTTTGTCAAGTTAAACAATTAGATTTTGAATTGGTGAGAATATGAATCCTTTTGATAATGGGAATAGCTTGATTTTTATTTATAGTGCTTTTTTACTCACCTTAAGGTGCTAAAAGAAGGATGCAATCATCATGTAATTGATCAAGTCAACACCTGTGATAATATTATTTTCAAACTTATTTATGCATGGAAACACATTTTAGAGATGGACATATAAGATTAATGTGTGATAATGTCATGTTTAGTAATTTATTTCACATTTAAATAAGTTCTTAAAATGGTTTAAAAAGTGTAATCTATTGAAATTATAAGATTGTGATAAAAGTATAGGGTACTTACTATACCAAGCATTGACTATTATGTTAGGTGCTAAGTGGATTAATTTTTTTTTTTATTGATATGGAGGTTAAAATGGGGTAATCACATATAAATATATAAATTTAAAAAATGGAGGAAGTTTAGGAGTATAATCTAAGCCATTCCAACCAAAATATTACCCCAAAACAAAAAACAACCTCTAAAAAACTAGGGAACAAACACCATAATGTTAGAGATAAACTAAGTACAAAGCATAAACAAAGATGACACTATGCTATAAAGAGAAACAACAAGAGATTCCCAAAACTTTATACCATGGTAGAGTTATTCACAACAAATATACATGATAACAAAGTCAAGGGTAAAACCCTCACTACCAAGATGGCACCCATCTCCCCATTGTCAAACATTCTACATATATCCTGATGATAAAGCCTAACTAAAATTGATACTCTCATAAATACCAAGCCTAGTAATTTCCCAAACTAGGTCATGGGTGAAGGGTTTCTTGGAAGTTTGGTTTCAAGCTAGGACACCATCCTTTAATGCATGTTCTCCTTTTTCCTAGGCCCTTTACTATGGTAATAACAATTTCAATTCTAACATAATTCACATTTGACTATAAAAAATTATATATGCAGATAAATATTGTGTAACCAATGAATAGTTTGGAGTTGAAACCCCCCCACTAACTTATATGTCATTCACATCCTATAATGTTGCCTCCACACCTTAGTTATTATAAAAGTCCACTAGAAAACATGATACCAATAATAATTTTATTGACTCAACTTTACCCAAAATTATATCCAAAGATGTAAAAGGATCCAAGAAAGCATCCATGGAATAATTTAGATACAAGAAACATGTATGCCCCTTCTTCACATTCAACCACAAATTTTGTAGTTTCACATACCTAGTTTCCAAATCTCTAAAAGAAGAAAAATGGATTAAACATAAAATTGAGAACCCAAAAGTGGAAGAGAGGAGCCATATAAAACCACTAGTATATAGATACATACACATATCCCAAATATAAATCTAGGGTAAAATAATATGTCCTCCACCTTGCCTTAGAGACATTCCTATATTTTATAGTATAAATTAGATTGGTTACAAAGATTGATGCTACATATGCATTTGTTTTATTCCTTAAAATAACCTACATATATTTTGGTCCTATGATCAATTTAACTACATCTAAAACCTCCATACTTGGCATCAAAAAAATAGTATGATTAGAAACACCAAGAGAGAGAGTAGTAATTTGATCAAAGCCACATTTTCTAGAGTAGAATTCATTAATAACACTATCTATATCCTTCTCAATAATTTAAAAATATTCTCTTTCCATTTTCAACTTTATCATTTAATCCTAAACTTGTAAAGCTTATGAATCACATCAATCCCATTCACATATGTTGGGGGTTAATGCAAAATCATGATGGAAAATAACACCCAAAACCAAATATAATAAGTGATATGAAATGAATAATATCATTGAGTCTTATATTTTATCAATTAATTCAATACATATCCACATTCATAATTTATTATCCATTATGTGGTTACTCTTTTGATCAACCCCCTATTTTGCTAGAAAATCATCTTATTGATTAGCTTCGCTAAAGTAATGTTTGAGAGACCATAACAATAATTCATATAAACTTGGACATGAAATATTAAGGATGTTTTTAACACATAATAATTTGTTTGATAATTATTAATGGATTATAAAATGATCTTAGAGTCCCCTTTAATTACCAGGTTCTCAATGCCATATTGTCAAACCAATTAAATACCTAAGACAATCACTTGAGATTATACATAATTGTTTATGTTGTATTTTAATTTTCCTAATAAATCCATAATTAAAGAGAAAAAAATATCCCTAATAATACACCCAAATCCTAGTTCTCCTATATTTACTCTAGCTATGCCATTGAAATTTATCTTAAAAAATCATGTAGGAGGAGTCTACGAGGTAGTAATGTGAGCATGATAATTATCCTTACTTACCCTTGACTAATTAATGGGGGTAAGATTTATAAAAAACATATTTTGTGTTATAAAGATGTCCCATAATGAATTATTATCATGTTTTTTGATTGAATGAGAAGATATAACTTTATAGATCATAATTTCAAGTTTGATAAAAAAATCTAGAAGGTCTATAATAAGATCATAAAAGATTCACATACTCTTTTCCTTTAAAAGAACATAAATAATGATTACAAGAACATAAATATAGATAAACCTTAACACATATACTTCTTATGATAATTTACATGAGGAGAATGCATGAAAGAGAGAAGGTGCACATGCCCAATACTAGCTTAATATTTTACACAACCAATCCATTCAAGACGTGGTAAAAGAGTGAAAGTAAAGTGAGTGGTCCACACTTTTATGTTCTTGAAGACACATAAAACCCATTTAAATAACACATAATCCCATATTTATAAGGTGGACTTTGGTTAGAATTTTATATTGAGTAGCAAGCTAAGCAAAGACATCAACCTTCACCAAACCTGATCTACTCTAGTAAAAGAGTTTGACTTAAGGACACTACTATTCCTAACAATATATAAATTTATAAACTTATTTAACATTATAATAATCTATCCCAAAACCTATCTAGAAAATAATATCCTCATTATTTAAGAACATCTTGCTCTTGTATAAAATGGATTTAAATAGAACCTTTTGATTGGGGGGATCAACGCTACGTCAAGATTATTCAAATGCCAAATAACCCCTAATCCTCACTTACCATTATTGATGTAGTCCCTTATTTTATTATCACAAATAATGGGAAAAAAATTACTTTCATCATCCAAATCCTTGTAGTCTTGTAGAGGTTTGTGTCCATTCTAAGAGTCATCCCAAAAGTTATCCCTCCTTCCATTATTAATAACCCATGAGATATGCTTGGTGAAGAGAGGTCTAAAGTGTAGAATAAAATTACACACATGTAAACCTTTTGAAAAATAATTAAAATATAATATACAAATTAAATTAGTAGATATTAAGCACTGGAGTTGGATTATTTTACTCTAGAGGGCTTTAGGATTCAAGAATACTCCCCACACCAATTTGGCACAAAGAGCCATGTTTTAAAGGGATGTATTTATAATGCCAACACCACATAATCTATTGGAACAACACACCCAATCAAAATTCACCAAAATAACCTTTTTACATATTCACATCCTTAACAAAAACCATATCTATGTAGGTTGATGCTTTTGATGAACATAACACGAGGTAGTGAATTGACAAGAGATAAACAAGCATAACAATAAGGACAAATTTTATTAGAGTGATCTTGCGAACAATGGAGAACAATTTCCATTCCATGAATTCAATATATATTTTAAGTATCCCAAAAAGTTATCCCAAACATTTTATTTTATGGATCCTACAAAGAGAGGAACTCCTAAATATTTAGTAGGACACTTACCAATTTTGAAATTCAAGCATTGGGCTAACCTCATTTGAGACGGTATAGGAATGTTGATGAAGTATATCTTATATTTTAATTTTTTACTTCTTGCCTAAATGATAAATAATATCAATATAAAATATCCTTAAATTAGGTAGCTTCACTAATGAGTGCATTTCTAAACAAAAAAGTATCATTAACAAATTATTAATGGGAGAGATTGTCCAACACATCCATAACACTAAGACCCTCAATAATACATTTTACTTTCATATCCTAAATTGACCTATTCAGGGCTTATTAAATTAGGATGAAAATTAAATAGGAAATAAAATACCCTTTCTTGAGACTTATAAAATCCTTAAAAAACATCACAGGGTTGCCATTAATTAATACTAAGAATTTTGTAGTGAAAATAAAACTATATATCCACTCACACCACTTATTGTCAAAGCTAAATCTCTCCATAAAATTCATCAGGATTGTCCAATTAATTATTTCATAAATATTTCTTATATCAAGTTTGATGAGCATGCCTTATTGCTTATTAAAGTTTAATGAGTGAAAAATCTCATGAACCACAATAATAACATCCTAAATATGGTGTCTTGAGACAAAACCACCTTGTTCTAGAGAAATAAAGTATAAAATAATGAATTTAAACCAAATGTCGTGGATTTGGAAATGATATTATAGATAGTGTTGCATAAATAAATTGATCTAAAATCACCAAAAGAGGATTGGTATGTTGGTGTATGATATTACTTTCCTATTCTTTAGCTTACTTAAGTGTTATTTCCCTTGGATATGTTGATCCCAAATTTTTAATGATGATGGATTTATGCTTTAATTTCACCTATATTAATGAATTTAGTCCCACATGAATGGGATGGTTAGGATCTCCTATCTTTTATTAACAAGGAATACATAGAGGGGAGGTTATTCTAGTGTTACTATAATAAAACAAATCAAAATAACACACTAAAACCCTAGTACCTCTATACTAGACACTAGGGAGAGCATAGGTAACATGTGTGCATATGAAAACATAACTAGAACATAAAAGAAATAACTCTTTTACCTTACATGGAGCTCCAAATGGCTTGTTAAAGTGGATTGTTTAGTTTGTGCATCAAGAAGTCTTTGATAATGAATATTTCTTTGATCCTTCTTGACTTTGGAACGTTGGATTGGCTGCTTGGATTATGAATTTGGAATGGTAACATTAATTTCAAGGCTTGTATCTCTACAAATAAACATTATAAATTTGTCTTATGAGAGATTTCAAGATATTTGAGCATAATAATTGTTGAACAAATTTAAATTTTAGTAAATTTGGGTCAAACCCTATATATTTAAAAATTTCAAAATGTTCCTATATGTCTAATAGGGTCTCATGTGTGCCTAAACATCTCACCTATCCTTGTTCTAGCCTTGGTATAAGTCTATCTTCCTTGTACTTACCTAGTCAACCAAAGTGAACTCTAGTCAAACATGGTAAAAGGCTCAAATTATGTTTGTTAGATTTGTCATAATATGATTATTTATATGTTTTAAGGTGATCCTAAGTCGTAATTCTATCCTTTAGCATGTTTCATATACAAAAAATGCCTTTTAGTCATATTTTTGGCTTATTAAATGACTTGTACATATGAGTTAAGGAATAAAAATGTCACAAAGGAAGATTTCAATTTGAATGGGGTCATAACATGTTAGGAACCAGTTAGAAGCAACCAAGAGGTAGTTTCATTCATGAAAATAGGGAGATATCCTTAAAAATAGGCCATTAATGGCACTTGTACAGACTTGGTAAGCTCATCTTTAGTTAAAAATGTGGGCCTAGTGTCTCTTCAACTCCTTAAGACCTTTACCATTCTTGATGTATAGATTTTTAGTTAGGAAAATCAAATTTTACTTTTGCTCCTTCTTTCTTTCCTTTGCAAGCCAAGAAGAGTCAAATTTGAATGCTTGGTATAGTCCATACAATTAGAGTTGGAGGGAGTTATCTTGGGAGTTGAAAGAGATTTTAGTCAATTTCAAATCCATGGTAAGAGTTTATAGTTTCATAGAACCTCATTTATGAAACATCACTAAGAATCTAGGTAGCTTTTTATTCTCTCACATCCATGAGGGTTCCTTGTATGAGATTATTTTAGAATATTATACTTTGGTTTGACTGATTTAATTATTTCATGTGTTTATCAAGGCATCTCCAGGGTAATTCAACATAGGTTAACTTGTCATAAATAGCTTCTTAAATAAAAACATCATGTATTTTTTGGTTCTCTTGGCCTTGGCTTACACATGGTTTTAAAACCTCATATTTAGACACATATTATTCTTTGAATAATGGCTCTTGGAGAGGTAATGGTTGGATCTATTATGGTTTTATGACTAACTTGGATTTTATAAAGTGGGTAAATGTTGGTAATGGATGAATAATGATATTTGGTTCAATAATGAGCTCATTATAAATAGGCTCATCTAAGATGGGCTTAACAGACTAGATGCAGGTCTAGGATAGTAACTATGCTATGTATAGTCATATTTATGCAATCTTTTAAGGATAATGAGATACCAAATTTGGAAGGGCATGGAATAGTAATTAATGAACACTATGGATCTTGGTTGCTAATGTAGGTTAAAGGATGAGGGCCTATAATGGTAATCCTTGGGTGCTGTGGAGCTCGGTTGCTAATGCAAGACAAAGGATGAAGGCATGAAATGGTAATCCTTGGGTGTTATGGAGATTAGTTTCTAATTTAAGATGAAATAAAAGGGCTTGGATAAGAAGGTGGTATCACCAAATACTACACTAAAGGGTCATGCCATTGTTCAACATATGGAATATTATAATCTAGATAGGGATCTATATCATAAGCTACATCATCATATGAATCTTAAACAAAAGGATCATGCCTTGGTTCAATGTATTGAATGTTATAATATGCATAAGTATATATCTCATATTCTACATCATCATATGACTCTTGAAAAAAATGGATGTTGGTCACAAAGTTCTCATAGTTTGGATTATACATAGTCCTGTTACGTGTGTAATAACTCATGCTTAGATATACAAATAGGTATCATGAAATACAAAGGGTATAAAGGTAACAAATAGTCAAGGTCTAAAAACAAAGAAACTTTAGCTCCATAAATATTCACAAAATGATAAACAACTAAACTAGTAAAGGTAGAACAAAACAAATGTGAAACCGGTCTAAAAAATGATACTGATTTGCCTAAAGGTAGTTATAATTAGTGGAAAAAGCAACACAAAGGCTTAAAATAATCTATGAATAAAGTAATTATTTTCACAAAGTTAGTTATAATCAATGATAATAGTCTCTAAATAAAGTATTATAACTACTAACTAGGATCAAAAGATAACAATGATTTCCCAAAGGCGATTATAATCATATTAAAAATAAGACTAGAATTAGAAACATAAAACTCAAACATGAAATCAAAAATCAAACTAAAATAATGTAATTGGATTGGATGACACTTGATAATTGGATCACTAAGACTCATAGTTAGACTCACATGAAACTATTTGGAACAATGGAACTAGGACACTTGATAATTTGGCATAACAAACTTCAAATAAAGTACATGACAAAAACTTAGTTCAAAAGGATGATTTAAACAAGGAACAAAATGAAAAATCACTAGATCTAGGCAAGGAGTATTTTATATAAAATAATAAATCAACCCAAGTAACATAATTCAAACATAAAAATTAGAAAATCTAAGCCCAAATTAGATGAGGCTTTGGCATAAACTTGAGTGGTTTAGGATTTGTACTTTAAAAGGTTGAGTTTCAAACATAATGCAAAAATACTCAAATGTTCTAAGGAAAAAGGGATAGACTAAAATTATCAAGGTAATCACACATTTTCAAAAAAAGAGAGGTATATGAATGTCTTGGAACATGGTTTCAAAATCAGTAAGAGATTGGAACAAATTAGGGAACATACCATTACTCCTTCAAACAAATGTCATGGCGACTAGTTTTTGACTAAAATTTCCAAGGAAAAAAGTTTGAGATAAAATGGGTAGCATAATGATGCCCCATTTAAACAAGAGACAAATGGTTTAGAATAAATATTTAAGGCACAAAGTGTGACACAAATGGATAGAGTAACACCTTTTAGGATAAAGGGGTGTGAAAATAACATGATATTTTTGGACTTGTTTTGATGTGACAACATGAAAAAATAATTTTAGTCTAAAATCACACATTTAAATCAAATAAAATAGAAGTAACACAAATGGCTCATCTTATATACAAGACTAACATAAGTGTTTGTAACTTTTGCCAAAGTCTATACCAATATACCAATTCTTATGAGGAATTAAGTGTTAATACTAAAATTAAAGTAGAGGTATAGGTAGATTTTTTATGCCCTTATCCTTCTCTCAATCATTGACACATGATACAAAATTAGAGTGAGGAGCACTTGGAATTTGGAAATAAATTCTAAGCTAAGTGAGGTTTTGAATAAAATATATAAATTTCAAATGTACTAAATTATCCCAAGTATGGCTAACACAAGGGGACATTCACATAAAATGAATCCAAACTTCCTAGATTACTATGTAAGGGTCCATTCATTTTCATAGTGACTCCAACCATGTACTACTTAGTAGAGTTTGAAGTATGGCTATTACATATACTAGGTACCTATTGGGATGGTTAGGCAAACTTCTCACAACTATCCCATCCAATAGTTTACCCATTTTGTATACCTTATCATGGAGTGGGGTTGGTATGATCCTAAGAAATGAATCCCTAAGTCAATGTAAACCTAAAAAAATCATGGGGAGGAAAATAAATCCTTATCACAAGACAAATGCATAAAATAAATAAATAAAAAAGGAAAGACTTTAGAGGTCATTTTTGGGTCACCCAAGTCACTAAAATCTTGGGGACAGGATACGTGACATTTTTTCGAACACAAATTTTTCAAAAAAATGATAATAAAATAAGAACTTTTGGTCACCTGAGTTCCCTAAAGGGGATGGGGGGAGAGGATACACACAAAATCTTTTAATTTGCCACAAATAAAGAAAACTAGTCTAATAAACTTTGAAACGTAGCTAATAAAAAAATACAAACATAAAATGAAAAATCTCTTAAGAGTTCTAACTAAAATGTGCATTCCTTTTAATTTCACTAAATTAAAGTGTGATTGAAAATTTGGCCCCTTGGCCTTGTTTTCACTTGTAAAAAATCCAAAAATAACTAAAAGACAAATACAACTAAGTGGATTTTAAGCACAAAAAAAATGTGAGTTTTTTGCAATGCTTAAGCTTTTCTCTCTCCACCTTAGGTCCTAAAAAATGTTAGGGGGTTGACTACTTAGAAACCCAAAAGTAAGCCAGTAAACAACAATTTAATTTTAGATATTGGGTTTATTTTTATATCTCATTGAAATCATCATCGATTACATAGAGATCGATTCCAATTCTTGAAATCAATGTTGACTCAATCATATAGTTAATGTTTCCTACAATAACATAAAAACAAATGTGTTTCAAAGGAAAAATGGTAAAGAAATTTAAAACTTAGAATTATCATGACTCTATAAGGAAAATATAACAAAGGGAATAAAAAGGTTATTAAACACAAAAATGATAGCAAGCATATCAAGAAAAAAAATTTAGCTATGTTCCTAGATTGCTCTATTTTTGACTCAGAGATCATCATCGATCCTTGAAATTGGAAATGATTTGCATAATTTTTATCAATTAATACAACATTTTTAAAAAAATATGAAATTCAAAGCTAAAACTCTAAACTTGAAGATTTAAATGAATTTGTTAGAAAAACTAAAACTAGCATATCAATATCCTTGGCCATACATGATGCTTGGTCCCACTAGGAGTGTCATTATGTACCTTAGGTTTTCTAAGAGTAAAAAATATGGATATTAGTCACTTTTTAGTCTAAATGAGAAAACATCGAGTATAAAAATATAATAGGACTAAACACTCTTACCTGAGAACTAGGAGGAACATAATACAATAAGCAAGATCAAAAAATAAAGATGAAGATAATGCAAATTTCTTACCTCCTTTATTGAATTTGATGCTTAATTATTGGCATAAAGATGTTTGTTCTTGGCATATGCTGATTATAGTCTTGTATCTATGCTCTTATATGGTGGTAACATCTCTTCAATAGTCACGTGTGGCTTGCTATGAATATTGACATAAATTGGGCATTATGACACTAATCTCAAAGGGCTTCAAGAAGGTATTTTAGTAGAATAACCTTAAACACAAAATATTGTTTATAAATGGTGTGGGAACTTATATTTATATATCAAATAACTAACTCTAACACTAGATAGGTTAGGTTAAATTCTAACTTGGCTTGATTTTAAATTAACCTAGTTTGAGTTAGTCTAACTCTGGGTGGAGTTAAGGCACTCATGAAATATTGACACCTTAGTTTCAGGTATTTGTGAGGTGTGAGTCATTTTTTGAATATTTAAGAGATAATAAATAAATTTATTAGCTCATTTAACCTTTGACTTCATATTTGGATAAAAATTCCTTTTATGGTAATTGAACTTTACTAATTTGATTTGGAATTTTTGTTTAGGCAAGTTAATTAGGATTTGCAATGTAACTAGTCTTTATTAGTGATTTTTGGCTTTTGGAAATTATTTTAATGTTAATAATTAATAGCTTGACATGCCAAACATGTTAAATTACTAGGTCTTAATTTGACCAGGGTTAGAAATGAACTAGGTTGGTGATGCATACATGGTAATAGATCAAATAAGCTAGTCTCATCATGTTTGAAATCCATTAAATCCCTTATGAATATGAAATTGGAAAATTTAGGTGATTTATAAGCTTAAATTGTGTCATTTTATAGAAATTGAACCAAATGTTGGTTTAGGCATGAAAGTGGTAAAAACTAAGTTTCTGCATAACCTTCATGAGTTGATCTTAGTATTCCACCTATTTGCTTATACAACTTTATGCTTATTGTGAGTAGGTATTATTTTTATTTTTATGGTCACTAAACTCTTAATATATTTTATTCTTACATAGTATGCCTCATTTTTACTAAGGTTTTCTCATAAAAGCACTTATGTCATGCTTTTTACATTCCCTATTTTATTATAACAATCTTAATATTTCCCCTTGAATAATATTGTTTTGTTAACTGATCATACCTCCTAGGGTTTTCCTTTGTGAGTTGTATTATAAGACCATGGATAGGATCAATCTCTCCTCACAAATTTTTTTTTCTTAATTTTATCCTTATTAACATTCACCTCATTGGTTTTCACCTTATGAGTTGTAGTGTAAGACCATGGATAAGATGAGGCTCTCCTCACAAATTATCATATTAAAACATTTTAAAAATTATTCCAAGTTTTATCTCCACCTCATTGGTGTTCTATTTTTGAGTTACAGTGTAAGATATTGGATAGGACAAAGCCCTCCTCATATAATATTCCAATAATTAATTCATACTATAACCAAGTCATAATAAAATTACATGCTTCAAATTTGAGATAATTTGTATTACATTATGATTTACACATCATTGACATACTTTCCATCTTGATTTAGTATGTTTTATGTTTAATTCATAAACACTTTACTTTTATCTTATTATTTTATGATTTCATGTATGTTTACAACCATTTTATTAAAATTTTCATACTTCCCATCTTGATTTAGAATGATCAGTTTGATTTATATTTATATTTTTTTTTTCTTTTCATACTTTACATCTTGATCGAATAATTGATTAAATTTATTGTTTATTTATTTTTATACCATTTTTTTCACATGTTTTCCACTTTATTACAAATTTTCATACTTCCTAATGTGATATAGTATGACTTTTATTTTTTATAATTAGGTGCAAATATTTTACATGGTTTGAAAATTGTTTATTACCTGTTACTTTACCATTTTGGTTTCTTATTTTTTTTTTCATATTTTTTTTACACATTTCCCATCATAGTGTATATTAAAATTTATGATTATTGATAATTTAAAAAATTATTTTTATTTTTATTTTTAACCATGCATGTGTATCACATAATTCTAGACAATAGAAAATACATCACATGTTTTCCATAACATATACAATGAAATTAAAATACATGTTTTAGAAATGAAATATATCCATACATACATCTATAGAAACATAAAAATCATAGACCAATAAATGTCCATATGAATATATATACCGTAAGTTTTATAAAATATAAATACAAAATACAATATTTCATCTCTAAGGGTGTGATCCATCATATCTATCCTGTGGCCAAGCCACGCTACCCATAGATACCTATGATTGAACCCTATGAATGGTATGTTTTAAGGAGGAATTCCAAGATCTCAAGCCATCAATTTGACCCTATAAATTGACCACCTAGGCTCACCCACATCCAAGCACTACACTGGTCTCCATATGACTCTCCTATGCCAACACCTACTAGGATTGAGCCTCTCTCTCTCTCCTACTCTTGTAGGTGGCTATGAACCCTCTCCTCACATATGTATCTATCAAAAAATCTCCCACACTAGTCTAAACTAGATAGTATAACCTAGGAAGATGGTACCATGGGGTCTACCAATGTGGATGGATCATAATGCAACATCATCCCATCTAAAATATCATGGTGTGCATCCATAATCATGGATCCCCATCTGATCTTCTCCACTATAGAACCTTAAACAATATACATCATATCTCATGTATGCATATCTCAAACCATCTATCTATAACTAAACACATAAATAATAATGCAACTAGTAATCTATGTCAAAAACTTATTCAAATGAAATCATTTCTTGCCATTTTTAGTATCACTAACCATGGTCTCCCCATTAGATTAACTACCAAGTACTTCCTCTATCAACTACCTCCACACAAGTGCAAAAATAGGAATCACCAAGCTCATCATGATCCCCTCCTTAGTGGCCTCTCTATTGACTTATTGTGTCCCACAACCATTATAAGATGAACATCTATGATGACTCATGCATGTGTCCCATCTCACCAATGGTGACTCCATCTTTGATGAGCTTGAGGTAGTTATTTTCACCCTTGCCATGGATCTACTTTTGTATCCTCACCTGAAACATCCACATCCATAACATCCTTATCACCAAGCCTTACTTAATCATACTATTATGCTTTCCCTATCCATGGTCTCACCCACTGAGGCCTAATAATAGGTATCTCAACTATCACATGTGTGCCTCATTTCCATCTCATCTCTTTAGCAAGTCATGCCCAATAATCAAGTACTACTAAAGGTGCCACTAGATGTGGTAGGATTAGCTTCTTGAGTACATGAACTACTGGATACAACTCTACCCATGAATTATAGTGGCCCATGATTTGAAGTTGAATATGTTGGCCATATAAAAGTAATATTAGTGTAAAACTACCACACTTTCTACCCTCATGTAACATTATATAAATCTAATACATGGGGCATGACATGTACTACATGATCTTGCCTCCCATCTATAAACCTAAGGTAACCTATCATTGACCGCGTGGGGAAACATAATTCGATAATACATAGGGAATATATCATAGATCCACACACCCATCAAAATTTCAAGGCCCATCATCTTCTATCCTTAGATCAACATCCCATACATATCATGCATGAGTTATACCCAAATGAGATAACCTAAATCATATAATTCACACTAATATAGGATGGATTCACACAAGGATATTGGGTATAGTGGTACCTTCCCATCTGACTTATAACACAACACTTGTGTTGTCAAAAGTAATATCAAGGCCGTCTGATATTTGGAATGGATAATATATACACATCAAATAAATACACATGCAAACTAGGATAAATCCTCTTTGAGCCTATCTCCCAATGGGATAGGGCTTGTCTATGGTGCATCACATATGACTAGAGTTTTGACAATGGGATGTTAAAGCAAGGCATGGACATCCTTCAAGGTGATGCCCACCTCTAGTATGTCTCCCTCCACCTCCCATTAAAAAGTGTTGATTAGTCACTCCCATGATCCTAGGAACATGATGACCATATCAACATTAAGTGGGATCCTCCTGATCTCCATGATGCCTCCAAATTCTAAGGCAACTAATTGAGATTGATCTACATTTAATAACCACTCCAACAAATCTAGTAGCTAGGATACATCCACCAGGTGCCAAAACCATTGTCACCTTTGTAAAACATTAAGAAACATATAATCTATTAGGTATTTATGTCATAATAATAAAATAAATTATTAAATATTCTCAAAATACTAAAATTTAACTACTTCATTAGCCTATTTATTCTTCTTCTTATTTTCCCCTTTTCCTACACAATCAACCTTTTTGATACTAAATCAGCCCTGTCACCTCTTTGTTATACTACATCGACCCTCCACTACATAGTCAACCCATTCCTATAGACATAATCAACATTTTTGATACTAAATTGTCTCTCTCTTGTCATTGAAATATTATATCTTCCCTCTACCATGTAGTCAGCCTACTTTAACAGACTATATTAGCCACCTATCTATTTACTACATTATCCAACATGTACTATGTTAGCCATATCTACTCTTTTAACTAGATTGGCCCTCTACTATGTAGTCATCCACCCAAAACAATACTAAATCATACCACTTCTATGCAATCAACCACCTTCACTTCTCTCAGCTTTTCAAATTGAGTTAGTAGAGTTGACTCTATTTTTAGTTTGCAATGATTTTTCAACTATTTACCATAAATTTATTAGGAATTTATTGGTTTGATTATTTCCTACCCAATATCCATTTTAACCCCTAGTTTACCTAAAAAATTCCTAGGGTCATTTTTGGTATCTAAATTTTTCCTAAAAACTATTTTTATATATTTAGCTTAATTTCCAATAAAATTAAAAAAGTTAAAATTAATGCATCACTCACTTGAGCTGCACTGGCCTTGACCACTAGATGTCCTCTAAGTCCAAGCTATAATCTCCTCACTATGGTCACTCTCTGTGCTCAACTAGGTCTATTAGAGATTTTTTTTCTTAGAATAGTAAAAATAATAAATAAATTAATTTTCACCCTATTTATATTTACTATTCAAAATTATTTACCTATCAATTATTTATAATTATATTCTATTTTTCACTCATAACTTTGTTTCTACTAGCTCTTTTTATGAACTAAATGATGTTTTGAAATCCTAACATTGTAGAGAATTCTTTCACATATTAGATGTATATTTTATAAAAAAATGACTTATTGCTTATTTTATAGGTTCACCTAATGTTCTATACATTAGATACCTTCACATTTTCCATCCTCTTCTAAAACACTATGGTAAGTAAAGGCATGCATTTTTTAATTTATCCTTTCATTTATGTTATTATAATTTACTTAGCTTAATATGTGTTTCTATGTTCTTTTATTGAAGCACCATCCTATGTTATAACTATGTGACATGTGATGAGATTTAAGTGGGGTATATGTATAATAATATTTTAAAAACTTTATCAATTATGAATGCTTTATTTCTTGTAGGAACCTATTGAGTCTTAATATCTCTGAGTGCATATTTTAAAGGGTGCACTGAGAAAGGGGTGGGTAGACCATTGGTGCTTTTCAAGATTCTTGTCCCTTATACCACCACTTGAAACCAACACAAAACTCTCTTATACAATTTTATAAGCTTGACACCTCCCTTTACACACTCCTCCAAGAAATTAATCACCTCAAATAGATCCTACCTAAGCCAAACCTCTTTTTATCATTTACTAGACAAAGTCAGCATAGAATGACCTTTTTCCTAAAATATAAGCATGTTATGAGATTAAGTCAACCTTGACCTACCTAGTCTAGGACCTACATGCTTTATTTATTAAAAAGTAGGGTCTATTGGGCCAAATATCTTGGCCACAACTTTATAAAAGTTTAGTATTAGATCTAACTATATAAACACATCCTTTTCATCAATTTCATTAGAAAAATATATAGTGAATCATTTATTTTTGCATCTGCTTATCCACCATTCTACTTGAGGAGCCATTGCTTAGGGTTTCATACTACACTTGGAGATGAGAATCTTGTCCTATGGGAGAAGTATTTTAGATGCATAAGATAAGTTTTGTAGCCTAGATCTAGCCTATTTTTTTATCCTTACAAACTATAACAACCTCTTTTGATGCACCTTAGCCAAGGAAAAGATTAAGGCTAGACAGGTTCATCTTTAAGGTAAATGTTCATAAATATTGCTCCTCTTTATTAATTAGATATATTTACATTTGTTAAATTATGAATATGTTTATCTCTGAATGAGTTAGGATTACCTCTATAGTGACTTGAGTAGAGTTATTCTTTGCATGTTTAATTTTATGTTTATTACCCCATTTAGAAATAAATATCAAGCTAAAACTTGAGTAGCTAAAATAATCCTTGACAAAATTACTCATCATAAGTGAAATTTGTTAGGAATGATGAAAAATAATTCCAACCCAATATTTAGAAGTGATAACTATAAAACATCACATAATGAATATTTAGACATTTTATTTTAAATTAAAGTGAATAAAATGTTATACAAAAATATAATAAGTTAGTATAAAGAAAAGTTCTTACATAAATAATCAAGGAAAAACATAGAACTAGCCTAACTATCCAATGTGGGATAATTCCTCACATAGGATAAACTCACAAAAGGATGAAAAATATATATAATACACTAGTAAATGTGAATAATACGTGAAATAAATACTCTAACACCCCTCCTCAAGTGAAATTGGGGCTAATAAAAGCCAAAAATGAAATAGTGGCATATCCACAGTACAAGTCTTGGTAACTAGGCTTGATAAGGTACTCATGTACAATATGTATCCATGAAATGAATAAGGAATATTTACTCACAAAACCCCCAAGGACAAATTTTAAAATTCTAAGCATGCCACATAACTTAATAAAATGAGGTGATACAAAAGGCTCCATGGAGATTTTGTAACCTACTATGGAGTCAAGATGTACTCCAAAAAAGTAAATCCATCCCAAATGTGATGATGAATGAAGTGAATATGTACCTCAATGTACTTGGTTCATTGATGCTCAATTGGATTATGAGATATGTGAATTTCACTTTAGATGTACACTAAAGTATAATGGGTGAATCCTACATGAAGCCAAATTATGTCAATAACTAACAAATCCAAATAACCTACTGACTCATTGTAACTACTACCGTATACTCAACCTCTATAGATGAAAATGAAATAGCCTTATTCTTACACAACCAAGTAATAGGTGAAGAATAAAGACAAAATATGTAACTAGAAGTGGAATGTCTATCATCAAGAGAACCTACCTAATCTGAATAATTACATCCAACCAACTGAGTAGAACCCTTAGTGTAGTGTAATCTAAAATGAGTAGTGCCTCATATATATCATAAAATCCTCTTAGAATCCTAATAATTACTATTATGAGGGTCATGTGAAAACTTAGATACAAGCCCAACTATAAATGAAATGTTGGGGTGAGTATGGGTCAAATACATAAGGCTCCCAACCATCTACCTATACAATGTAGGATCACAAAGTGGAGTAGTAAAAGAGGTAGTGAGAGTTAATCTAGATTAAAAAGGAGGACTTGGATTGCAATCAACCATGAAAAAATGATAAAATAGATCAAGGGTATACTTATGGTGACTCAAATAAATCCTTATATTTGACTATGAATTCTATAAACTAAGGATGAAATATAGAAGGCCAAGATATATCATGTTGAATTATGCTAAAAGTGCCTACTAAATAGTCTAAATTTGAGATAAGGATCTGCCTATGAGAAATAAATCATCCACACACAAGACTAGTATAATAATGTCCTCCCTAATATGCTGAATATACAATATGGGATTAGAGTGGCAGCAAAAAAAATCTAGTAGAAATAATAAATGAATCCATCTTCTCCTACCAAGATTGAGGGGCCTATTTGAGACCATAAATAAACCTCCTATGTTATAAAACAATAGAATAATCATGAATAAACCTAGAGGGATGAACCATATAAATCTCCATGCAATAAAACACTCTTAACATCTATCTAATATATTGGATAATCCTATGATGCAACATGAGAAAGTACAAGGTGAACATAATCCATCTTTGAAATGGGTGCAAAAGTCTTAGAGTAGTTAAAACCTTTGACCTAAGAGAATACCTTTTCAAAAGACATGCCTTATACCTATCAATGAACCCATCAACTGCATACTTAGTGTGATAAATCCACTTTCACCTAACCAACTTTCTTCCCTTGGGAAGAGTGGCCAAATCCCAAGTGTGATTATTTATCAATGAAGAATACTCATCTACCATTACATCAACCCACTCATGTATCCCATGAGCTTATGAAAAAGACTGTGGATGCCTAGAGAATGCCTAACACAAAAGTATAGTACCCATAAATGTGCATGATGATGTTGAGTAGGTGGAAGATCCTATATGAATGGTGTTACCTTAGAAACTATAATACAAACCCACCTAGGCATAGTAGAAACATCAGGGTGAATAGGATCCTCATCTTCTATAACCTCCTTAGTAATCTCTTGAATTGGCTCCTTAAAGCAAGAGGAGGTGAATCATTGAAATAAGAAGAAGGTATGGAAGAAGATGATGAGTAATGAGATGTAAAGTGCTCATCAAAGTACACATGTGTTTGAAAATGAACATCAAGAGTGTTATAATATAAAATAGGATAAGCTCTCATGTCCTTATAATACCCTACAAAAATCAAAGGTTTTCTCTTCTTATCCAATGATTTCCCTTTATTCTTTGGTACAAACTCTCAAGCAAGGCTCCCAAAGACTCAAAAAAATGAGACATCAAGATTGGTTCCAAACCAAACCTCCTCCATATTTATATGCTCAAGTGTTTGATGTTATGTGTGGTTCTAAAGGTAGTTCACATAATTAACTACCTCTACCTAATATATAGGAGGTAAATCCCATGAATGCATCATGAAATTAGCCATCTCCTTTAGATTTTGGTTCTTCCAATCTGCTAAGCCAATCTATTATGGTGTATGAGAAATAAAATTCTGGTGAACAATACCATGAACTACCAAAAAATTAGAGAAATCTTGATTGAAGTACTCCCCCTCATTATCTATATGAATCTTCTTGATGCAACTTGAAGACTATTTCTTGACCAAAGCCTTAAAGAATTTGAACTTAGTAAATACATCACTCTTTCACTTGAGGGAATAAAACCAAGTGTGCTTCAAGAAATTATTAATAAAGGTAAGTGCATACTTAGATTTTTTGAATGGATTAGGAAAGGCCATCAAATCAATATGCACAAACTCAAGTGGTGAAGAAGCTCTTGTGGACATACTCTTAGGAAATGGATCTTGGTGTTGTTTCCCTAATGTATAACTAGGGCAAACTCCATCAAGACATGAAAATGTAAGAAGACACTCTACCATACTATTAGTGCTTAGATCCTTCCAGTATTTATAGTTTAGGTATCCAAATCTCTCATGCCAAAGTTGACTCTTAGAATCTATATGAGAAAATAAACACATCCCAATAAGAATAACATCATAAAAACCATTAAAATATTAGAGTCAAGAATTATGATCAATAACACCCTATGCAATAAGTGTGTGTGTCTCTAAAAAAGCTTTAAATTTAGGACCATGTGGTGTGAAAGTAACTATCTTGCCCTAAATAGAATGGTAAATCTAATAAACTAAAAGTAGATTGGTGGTTATGTCTAGAAAATATAATACATCATTGATTTGATCACCATATAGGTCTATGTCACACTTCCCCTTAATAGAAATGAAGGAAGAATATCCAACCTCAATGTTTGAAGTAAAAATCATACCAAAAGATACAAAGGATTCCTTGGAAAAAGTCATATGGTATGAAGCACTAGAATCTATAACCCAACTATCTAAAATAGGTAACTATGATCTCCTAACAACATTAAGTGTTTTCATATGCTCATGAGATAGAGGAGTGGATATAAAAATATTGTGTTTCCTAACAACATCCTCTAAGGATTACATTCTCTTGAAATACCTAAACTCTTCATGACCAGTCCCCCTATAATGGGAACAAGATAGGTTAGACTTATTCTTGGATTTAAAACATGGTTTAGGTTTAGATGTATTAATGTTGGGCTTAGGTGTATTTTTATATGGAGGAGTGTTCTTATTACTCTTAGTTTTTCTCTTATTCTTATTATGTGAGGCCACTAATTATTTTTGAGAGGTAGAAGACTCAAGGTGAGACAAATTACTCTCATAAAATAAATATAGATATGAAATTTTGAATGTGGTACCTAAGGCATATATACTATGAGAAAAAGGTAGAAGCAAATATTTGGAATGGGCCACTCAATTTATAAAAAATCAAGTACACACACTCTTAATCTTTTTTATCTCATCCACTCCCCTTTAACTATGTCAAAAAATTCTTAAACTTAGTGAGGTAGTCTAAAATGAAGGCAAATTCATCCAGATTTAGTGAAGTAAGCTCCAATTTAAACTGTATGGATTTTAAGTGATCTAATATCCCAAACAAACCCTTTAACTTATCCCATATTTTAAATGGATAATCACACCCATCTAAATGAAACCAAATATTATCACTCAAATAACCCCCAATCAAACCTATACGCTCTTCAAACTTACATTGGTGCTGAAAATTTTCAAATTCACATGTAAATTATGGTTGAGTTTCATTCATTAGGGACCATAATCCTTTACACTTTATGATTATTTCCATTTCAGGTCTCTATGAATGGTAATTCTATATATTTAAAGGCTCATAATAGTCATTACTATAATTATAAGGCTTACAAATCATTAAATAGAAGAAAGAATGCAAAAGAGTGCACAAATTTGGCATCAAAACAACCCACTAAATATTGTATTAAGTACCCCTCCCCCCAAATTTGGAACTTTATAAAAGTAATTAATTTTTACAAATTAATGACACCAATGGATAGATTATCAAAAACCATGCACTTTTGGAAATAGTAGAAATTAAATCTAAGTTATGGTTGAAAAGTTATAGGTGTTAAGATTTCAATAAAATGGCTCAAAACATTAAAATAAACACTATAAATGGATTTTTATGACCAATCACAAAAAAAAATAGTCATCCAACCACTCGTTGGAATCAAAATTGAACCATGGACTCAAAAATGTTAACCAAAGTGAAAAAAGATCCACTTGGTTATCACCATGCTTGTGCAAGTGAACTGTGCTTCCTCTTGAGGTAAGAAATTAGTTTATAAAAGCAAAAAAATGAATAAAGATGCTATTTTGAGAGGATAAATATGGTTTTACTATTGTATTTTAGCTCAATTCCAATGCTTTGCCATGGGAGAGAAAACTAGTTTCAACGCAATAGAGAGAAAATTCTAATGCCTTCTATAGAAAATTTCTAACACCTTCTACAACAAATATCTTTTTTTCTCTCCAGTGCCAAACTTTGAAATAGGTAGATATGAAAAAATAAAATAGAATATTATAGACCTTCTTCCTTGGATAATGACACCTCTATTGAAATGCCTTCAATGCTTAGATCTAGACAGTTTAACAACAAAAAACTCTATCCTTAATGTAGATTAAAAAACTTTAGATTAAGATGCCTTAGCATGGAAGATGATGCCCCTTATATATTTCAATGCCACAACTAAGAATGACAATGAAATAGAAAATCTAAATAAAAAGAGATAAAAATAGATATGGAATTCAAACACCAAGTTTCTATTCCAATATAACGTAGGAATTTCAAGACAAGAAACCAATGTAGGAGTTTAAGACACCTCTACACAAGTAGATCCAATGCCTTCTATAGAAAATTTCTAACACCTTGTACAACAAACATCTTTTTTTCTCTCCAATGCCAAACTTTGAAATAGGTAGATATGAAAAAATAAAAGAAAATATTGTAGACCTTCCTCCTTGGATAATGACACCTCTATTGAAATGCCTTCAATGCTTAGATCTAGATAGTCTAACACCAAAAAACTCTATTCTCAATGTAGATAAAAAAAACTTTAGATTAAGATGCCTTAGTATGGAAGATGATGCCCCTAGATTTCAATGCCATAACTAAGAATGACAATGAAATAGAAAATCTAAATCAAAAGAGATAAAAATAGATATGGAATTCCAACACCAATTTTCTATTCCAACATAACGTAGGAATTCAAGACAAAAAACCAATGTATGAGTTTAACACACCTCTACACAAGTAGATCCAATGCCTTCTATAGAAAATTTCTAACACCTTCTACAACAAACATCTTTTTTGGTCTCCAATGCCAAACTATGAAATAGGTAGATATGAAAAAATAAAAGAAAATATTGTAGACCTTCCTCCTTGGATAATGTCACCTCTATTGAAATGCCTTCAATGCTTAGATATAGATAGTCTAACACCAAAAAACTCTATCCTTAATGTAGATTAAAAAACTTAAGATTAAGATGCCTTAGCATGGAAGATGATGCCCCTTATATATTTCAATGCCATAACTAAGAATGACAATGAAATAGAAAATCTAAATCAAAAGAGATAAAAATAGATATAGAATTCCAACACCAAGTTTCTATTCCAACATAACGTAGGAATTCAAGACAAAAAAACCAATGTAGGAGTTTAAGACACCTCTACACAAGTAGATCCAATGCCTTCTATAGAAAATTTCTAACACCTTCTACAACAAACATCTTTTTTTCTCTCCAATGCCAAACTTTGAAATAGGTAGATATGAAAAAATAAAATAAAATATTGTAGACCTTCCTCCTTGGATAATGGCACCTCTATTGAAATGCCTTCAATGCTTAGATCTAGATAGTCTAACACCAAAAAACTCTATCCTCAATGTAGATTAAAAAACTTTAGATTAAGATGCCTTAGCATGGAAGATGATGCCCCTTATAGATTTCAATGCCACAACTAAGAATGACAATGAAATAGAAAATCTATATCAAAAGAGATTAAAGTAGATATGGAATTCCAACACCAAGTTTTTATTCCAACATAACATAGGAATTCAAGACAAAAAACCAATGTAGGAGTTTAAGACACCTCTACACAAGTAGATCCAATGCCTTCTATAGAAAATTTCTAACACCCTCTACAACAAACATCTTTTTTCTCTCTAATGCCAAACTTTGAAATAGGTAGATATGAAAAAATAGAAGAAAATATTGTAGACCTTCCTCCTTGGATAATGACACCTCTATTGAAATTCCTTCAATGCTTAGATCTAGATAGTCTAACTCCAAAAAACTCTATCCTTAATGTAGATTAAAAAACTTTAGATTAAGATGCCTTAGCATGGAAGATGATGCCCCTTATAGATTTCAATGCCACAACTAAGAATGACAATGAAATAGAAAATCTAAATCAAAAGAGATAAAAATAGATATGGAATTCCAACACTAAGTTTTTATTCTAACATAACGTAGGAATTCAAGACAAAAAACCAATGTATGAGTTTAAGACACCTCTACACAAGTAGATCCAATGCTTCAAGCAACATCTCCTTCAAACCTGGTTAATGCCTCCTCTATTCTCCGTGCAATGCATAAGCAAAAAATAATGAAACAACTTTCAATATCCAATGCTAAAGCATAAAAAAGGTATATCTAAAACAAAAGAAAAAAATATTTTCTCAAATTCCAATGCCAACTTCAACGCAGATATAAGAAAAAATTAACATAGATGTGGGATATAGATGAATCCTATGATTTTAATATATTTCAACACCTCTCCTAAGAATATTTGGCCTCTTCAAACTTCAACACAAAGATCAAAAGGTATGAAAGCTTTAAAAGTAACAAAAGCTTCAAAAAGTCTTTAACATATAGTACCACAAGTAGATCTCCATGCATGCCTCTCTCCTACACTTTTTATCCATCTTCCCTCTAATAAAAAACAATGCACTTTCTTTAAAGCTTCAATAAAAGTATCAAATTTGTAAGAGGTAAAAAAGGATAAGGATGATAAGGGAAGAACTAGTAGTAAGAGAATTTTTTGAAGTAAAATGCAGTGATGGAGATGGGATCAACACCTGAAAGCTCTGGTACCATGTTAAGAATGACAAGCAAACATTCCAACCCAAGATTCATAAGTGATAAATATAAAACACCACATAATGAAGTTAAATACAATTGATTATAAATCAAATCAAATGAAGTGTTATTCATAAATATGATATGCTATTACAAAGAAAAGATCTTGCATAAATAGGCAAGATAAAACACAAAATTAGTCTAACTAGCAAATATGGGATAAATTCTCATATAGGATAAACTCACAAAAGGATGAAAAGCTAGATAATACACTAGAAAACATGATAAATACATGAAATACACACTCTAATGATATTTGCATCTACCATGTTAGTACCATATTCAGTCTCAATATTTACATCCTCTCTATTGGTCACTTTATTACTAATGCCTACTCTTTCAATATGATAACTCCAAGTTGCCAAAGTTCTTTCATAAGGAAACATGTCCACAAGATAGCATGAAACATACAATCTCAAACAAGTCTCTATATTTTTATCCAATATATTTCAAAGTTTTGAATTAATTAAATATAATGCACTAAATACTCTTTCATCTTCCATTAAGCTCAAAATCATTGTTTGACACAGTTGATATAATTAGAAATATCCATTAATATTTTCCTGTAGGATGCCACAAGGATAAAGTTATTTCCATAGTCATTGCACCATTTTATGTTGGTTCACTTAGACATCGATATTGATCAATCATTGTAATTCTAAAATGTGTTGACTAAGAAATCAACAAATATTTGTACAAAATACCTTTAATTTCAATTCTATTGACCTAGATTTAATAAAATGTTTAATAAGAGAACCCATGTATTTTTGAAATGAATTGCTCATTTGTTGACTGTTATCACTATTTCAAAAAATGGGATATACATCTCCTATAGCCTCCAACAAATCATCCCTTTAAAAATGATATTTGATCTCAATAGATAACTTTTGAAAAATTCTACTCAATTTCATCTATGATTTAGATATAACAATATCATATAAAAGACATGTTTTAGGGACTTCTTTAGTTTTAACTCCCATAAAATTAAGTATTTAAAAAAAATTGTGCATTGGTATCTCCTTGCCATTAACTATGAAATAAAGATGATCATTTATATTGAATTTCAAATAGATTTCATGATTTTTAAAATATGTCAAAATTTGCCAACTCCTAGAAATAGGTCCTTGAAAGTTTCATTCAATATGTATAATATATCTAGACATTTTTTAGGTACTGATTTAGTTTTACCTCCCATAAAATAAATTATTTTTAAAAAAGTGTGCATTGGTATCTCCTTGCCATTAACTATGAAATAAATATGATCATTGATATTGAATTTCAAATAGATTTCATGATTTTAAAAATCTATCAAAATTTGCTAACTCCTAAAAATAGGTCCTTTGAAAGTTTTCATTCAACATGTATAATATATCTAGAGATTTCCATACTCATTGTATTAACCATATGAAGTCAAAAATATATATGGATCTCTCCTAAGCATATTTCAATTAAACAATTAATTTCCTTTAGCATTGGAAGAATTTTGCATAATGTTAGCAATGCTTCTAAATCTATTATTATGCATGTAGGCTCATGCATAGAAATTCATTTTTTATCAACATCTTTCAACATTTTTTTTTCATCAGTCACTACAATTGCAAATTTTTGGAATTCCAAAAATATTTTTGGACTACTTGACATATAAGCATGCAAGTCATGAATGATAACTTTCACTTTGGTCACGTTACCAAATGTTCTAACAATTTTATATAAAAGATTCATATTGTAAGCCATGGAATGAATTAGAATAATATATGGGGCAACTATTTTTTGAAGTACAACACAAAGAAATTTTTTATGTCCTTATATTACTAATGCCCATCAACCCCAACACACACCAACTTGGTGGCTATTGCATAATCATCCATCCTAGCTTTAGATCTCGAATTAGATACAACCATTTGTGAAGGTTTTTAACATTACAATTTTCTACCATTTTATGAATATCTAATAGATGAAATTGCCTTGAATATATATCAAGGGTATAAACATGCATTCAAACCCATGATGTGTTTTTAAATTTTTGTGACCTCATCAATAGATAGTGAGATAAATAATGAATTTTGAACTTTTTCTTTTAAATCCTCCTTTTCAACCATTGCTAGTCATTTTACCATTTCCCAAACACTTCTGTCTGACCAATGTGATTGTGTAATATCAAGAAAACCATTATATTGAGACAAAATATTATAATCTAAAAAAATAGAAATATGTCTTAACATTTTTAAAAATGTAGTATACAATAGAGAACTATATATATTTGGCCTCTAGATTGAACTACACAACTTTTCAAAATTGAGTTTTGATTATTCCCCTTTTCTAAAAAAGATATGTTTTATGTTTTTGATCATTTTTATACTTGATTTCTTATCTTACATGCGTGTATTATTTTGCATTTTTTCATCTATGTGTTCTTGTTGTCTATCCATTTGTGTGCTTCATAGACACATATTTTTCCATAATTTTTATAAATTGTGTCAAACTTAAGTTGTATTCTATATTAATTTCCTAGTTTCCAAATTTATATTATACATATGCATTATGTTGAGATATCATTACAATGTAGGGATATTTTTTGCCTAGTTGACCTTAAAAGACCTTCCAATTATCCATATACTTTTCTTCCTTCATTGAGATTTCTAAGTGGAAATTTCAACTAAAGTTGGTGTTTGATAAGAACTATAAATTTATTCTAGTAGTTAAATTTCATTATCATTATCCAAAGCTAGCAGATCATCCTTGAGTGGTGGCATGTCATCATCAATAAAATCTTCAAGTGATGGCATGTTATTGTGATTAATTCTTTGTTATGAGATACAATCATTTTTTGTGGGGATTTCTACATGTAATAGAATTTTGATATTATTTTTGATAGTTAAAATCAAATTTACTACTAATTTAAAAAATATTTTCTTAATAAGTACTTGTATTTTTAAGTGCATGTCGATTGTGTGAGCCTTTTTTTATCTCTCTAAAATAAGATAATATGCTCAGTTTTCCTGATAATTATCTTATCCTTTTACCATTACTACCATATGCCATTTTACCACACATAAAATAGTAAGAAATTATGTGACCAAATGTGTAATAAATGTAATTAAATGGATGCTATTTCTAGGCTAGGATGAGTGATGTTGCTGATTAGTTTCAACATAATGTAGCTATATGGTTGCTAGAAGTATACTAGTTGGTGGTAAGAAATATACAACTGGTCAATGGCAAAATGCAACCAATCAGTGCCACAGTGGAACTATAGTATTAAGGTTGTAACCAATTGATAATAGGAAGTAACCAGATAGTTGTTAATTAGTTATGTAAATACTATATCCAAATGGTTATTGGTATGGTGTAGTCAAAAAGTTGATTGGTTGATATCATTAGACATTTGCCTTTGCTAAAAAAATGAGAATTGGATGGTTACCCATGAAATCATATTTACTATATATATAAGGTGAATTGGATGGTTACCCATGGAATTATTGTAAATGTTTGGCAAGCCAACCCATAAAATATATTACATTTTAATTTTTTAGGTGAATTGGTCCTATGTACTAGGCCTACAAAATCTCTAAAATTTTTTTTACAAAATTGAATATTCGTGAATTAATGAATATTTTCCACTAAATTTTAACCTACCACCAAAGTGGTCACACATATGGTGAGAGGATCAGCCTTCACCCCAACCACCAACCTTTGTTTTTTTTAATATTTTTTCATTAAAAAAAAAACCTTTTTTAATAATTTTTATATAAAACATATATATGTTTTTAAATATTTTTTTATCATTTTTTTTTTTCTAAATATTTCCCTCCAAAATTGGTGATGGTTATAAGTTAATTTGGTAGTGGATAAATTTGAAAAAATTCTAAAATTGTTGGTAGTTTTGATAAAGTTGGTGGAAAAACTTTGAAAATTCAGAC
>JARHVA010002274.1:0-2500 GCA_037957365.1 Torreya grandis
CAAAAAACCAATAAATAGAAACCATTACATAGATATACAATTCCTTTAATACCATATTCCATTTTTTAATAATATTATTGAGAACATCTTCAATGTCGCACACCACATTATAATCTAACTCCATAGGCTTACCTTTTTTTGAGCCTTTGATTATCTTACTCGCATGGATGCCACTTTTTTTCTCTTTCCATACCTTGATCAATTCCTTCAGGATAGTAATGTTGGAAATGCAATTAGTGATAGTCATGTTACTCATTCTTACTAACTTGTTAATGATACTTTCCATCTTGTTCCTTTCCACCTCCAAACTACCCACTCTATCTTCCAACTTTAGTAGTTTTGAAGCTACACCCTCACCTTCATCAAATCCATGTACAATAACTTCTTTTGAAAAAAATATGAACATTAGTATCCTCAATAATTAATGAAATCAAACTCTTATGGAGATTAATATCCACATTCAATGATTTTATCATCTCCTGAATACTTTTATTTTTTACTTCTTCTTCCCCATCATTATTACAATCCTCATGCACAAAAGTAACCAAAATATTTTCCTGTAGAGCATCTTCAAATTCAACCTCAATCTTCTCCTCCCCAACCCAATTATCATCCAACATAACATAATCCTCCTCATCCTCTTCAGCCACCTCTTCCACATCCTTAGCCTTAAAATATGAAACAATAAAGGCCCTCATTTTATTCATAGAATTTTTAGATAGGGTAATGATAGGGGATTTCAATGGAATATTAATGGTAATGGACTTATGAGTTTAAACTTTTCCCTTCAATTTTGAAATGGTTTTCCATTTCCCAAAAAAAACAACCAAAATAAAATCAACAAAAGGACCCTCCTCAAGGGACATAAAATACCCATATAAAAGGAAGATGAGGTCCTGATGCTTGAGTAAATAGGTTATTTATAACTAAACTTCATTAATAGAAAGATCAAGAGACATTATGAGAAAAAATTCAAATAAATAATAATATTATGCTTGAAATGGTTAAAGAGTGAAAAATGGTAGGAGAATACCACACCATACCTCCCTTCTAGTGTTAAGTACTTCATAATTTACCTCACAACTTCATGGCAGGGATCTAGTAGTGACCCTAAAAAATACACACATTAAAAAGGAATCAACTATTCACCTAGCTCAAGAAACTACATATCTTCCACTTTCTCCCTCCTATTATTAAAATAATTTATTCTACTGGTACTCATCCTAGTAACATAAGAAATAAGGTCTTTTGTTATAGAAATTGTAACATCCCTCATAGTCACCATTATAGCATTCCAACATTTAGTAAAGTCAATAAAGAGGTAGGTATCACTTCAACATATATGATACATATAATTGGACAAACCCCTTCCACTAAAATTGGCCAAACATCCTTAGGTTTTTTCACATTATCCACCATAAAAGGTTGAGTTTTTCATAAGTCACCCCGTATAGTTTTTTTGGTGAACTACAAATAACTATAGTGCATTTTATCCCAATCAATTATATAGAACACACTATGGAAATTAATAATGGTAATGACCATCACCTCATGTAAACTTATGCAAAAACCTTCATCAAGCAAAACACAAGATAACAAAAAATCATGTTGCCATCTTTTGCCATCATTTCCCATACTCAACATTAAGTACATACAACCATTCATGATTTTAAATTTTTTTACACCATAGTAGTAATACTTGATATTAAAGTCTAAGAAATATCTTTCTAAAATACCACCAAAATAATAAAGGTAAAAATCCCCTCACCATAGTAACACTAGTTTGAGGACTAAAAAGATATAAACAAGAGTATACAATGGCCCTTTCTTCATTAATAAAATGAATCAATTCCTCAATTAGATAAAAATAATTATACTAATTGATAAAATAACTAATGTTTACACCTCTATTAAAAAAAATCAGCTACTCTATTACATTCCCTATATATGTGAGTGAATCTAATTTGCTGAAAATGCTTAGTAATATCAAAAATTTCATGAAGAATATCACTAATAATCCAAATAAGATTATTATTCCTAAGAAGATAATTAAAAATATTCATGAAATCCCCTTCTTTCCAAATATTAATTGTACCCACCTCTTTGGCCAATCTAACATCGCATAAATCTACCAAGGGTTCAGTAGAATGAATAATTTGAACACTAAAATTCCTAGCAAAGGTTAGAATCAACTTACAATTGTTATCAAATATAAAACCGCCCAACTATCCCAATATTTTTTCTATAAGAACCATGAAAATTCTATTTAATCCATCCCATTTAAGGATAAATATGTTCATTAATTATTATCTTTTTCTTTCTATGAATCTTAGAAGGGTTAGTTCTCACAAAAATATGCCACTTAGTGACAATGTATAAATAAAAAGCATTTACCATGTTCTCCTTCTCCACCTTAATACTAACAATGTTCCCCCTCAAAATATTATCAATCTTGAGAGCCACAACTTCAAATTTATTCTTGATCCCCTTAAAAATTATT
>JARHVA010002274.1:7500-167500 GCA_037957365.1 Torreya grandis
CCCAATTATTTTAGTGTAATTTTGGGCACTAACACTATATCTCATATGGGGATGCATAACCCATGTAGGTGTGCAAAGAAACATAGAAAATAAGACTAGGTGCCAATCCATTGGGCTACAGAGTCAAGACTTAGCAATTTTCAACAAACATCCATAAAGGCTCAACAAAACATGGCAGACTTAACAAAAATAGATCAAGAGGATCTGGAAACAAACACACAACAAAATGAATGGAAAATAATTATACAAACAAGGCTTAAAGTATAGGGGTAACAAAGAAACATAAGGATAAATCAACAAAACACTATACAATATGGTACATAATTCAGACTCAGTCAAGGAAATGCTTTTGATATTTACCATTATCTAGTAGCTCTAAAAAATTTCTATCCCCTAATCTCTTGAAATTTTCAAGAAAATTGGTGTCCAAGATGATGTAGACCCATCTCTACACTTTCCTGAAAGATCTGTTGCTAAGATATGATAGGATGACACATTGAAGTAAATCCTTTTTACATGATCTCAAAAATAGATAAGACCATGCCAAAAGATCCTGGTATTTTTTTAGTAGTTATAAATGAACTTGTTTTTTAGCTATAATGAAATGAGTACCAAGTAAGAGTACATTAGGATTAGCAATGTAATTTCTGTACTCAAGGTAATACTAGAAAGAAAACTAAAAGAATTCATCCTTAGGGGCATAAAATATAACCCTATCTTCACTTAATTACATTATCCAAATATATTTTTGTTAGGTTCAACATAAAGGACAATATGTTGTTCACTAGTATCGACATTCCCAGCAAAGTTTCCCAATTCAAAATATATGTACAACACTTTATTGAAAGAATGCTTCAAATTTTTAATTGCATCATGATTGGGTAACTCATTTACTTATGTTATACTATCATCATAAGAAAATTCATATTATGGGACACACACCTTATTGACTACACTCCAAAACTATTCTACAATGGCAACATTCATCATTTCCATAGAGGCAAAAAACTTACATTGGGAGTCTTGATAATTGATCATCATAATCTCATCATCACCATCAGATGCATATTTAGGATCATCTACATCTTCATCATTGAGTTTAGTGATATCACATGGGGGATGTGGAAGGAAGCACACTTATTAGACCAATCAATGTCTAAATCATAATTCATAGCATTTACCTTGGTATGTAATGATTCAGGGACTTCCTGTACAGGCCCTCTATTCTAATTTTTATCTATCCTTTCTTTACATGTAGACCTCTTCCCTTTATCATTATCTTGATGGTGGAAAGTAAGCCCCCTTTATGCTTGATTTGTATTTGGAGCCTACTTGTAGTTGGTAGATACCTGAGGGACCCCCTGCTCAGTTCTAGCCAACTAATATGACATTTTTTTGATAATAAAGGCTAAAATTTTGATAATTTTCTCCTAGTTGGTTGTCTTCATGGTCTATGTCTTTTTCAAATTGATCAATTTCACATCAACCCATTTTTTCATGTGATTTACCACATCCTTGATGTTATTCTAAATTTGGATGGCCATATTGAATGCTAACTGCAGGTTAGTGGGAACCTTGTCCCTCACGAAATATGTAGCCTTCTTATCAAAGGCATCATAATACTTTATCAAGCACACTGTATCATTGGGCCTATTATTTTATGATAACTACATCATTGTCTTATTTAACTGGGTGTTAAATTCCTGCACACACTCATTATGATTCTCTTTGATATTTTCAAACTCAACTACAAGAATCCTATGATCAATTCTATCACCATACTAAATTCTAAAAACATTAAGCATCTCTTTCCATGAATCAATTCATCCATGGGGAAGGTAATTGAACCATTTATGATCATCTTCCTCCATCATGTGCACCAATAATTTGATAGACACATCCTCATGCTCAACCTCATAGTATTTAATGATATTATGAAAAGCACTCAAATTTTGATCACTATTAACTGCATTGTTTCCTTATAGTTTTGGAAGGCATTCCCTTACATTGTTTGGGACATCATTAGGATAGCCTTCCATGTCATCAAAATTAATATGTCTAAACTTGGGAATTGTAAATGCTTGATGGTAATTCTCATTTTAATCCATATTCCTCATAATTTATTCAATAGTAGGTTTGATAAAAAAATGGTAAAAGGATATGAGGGGGTGAACAAGGTGGACTTCATGGATCAGACTTGGGAGGGGATTTAGTTGGTTGAGAACAAACTTAAAAAAATAGGACTATGTGTTTTAGAATCAGTAGAAGAGTTGTGATAGTCCTTAATAATGGGTGAGTCAACAAAGATCTCAAGTTTATTTGAAAATAGATAACCTTTGGCAACTGATCTTTACCCTTCAATAGGATTTCATACTTGTCCCCTTCTTCTTTGAGGAATACCTAAGGGTGGAGAAAGTATCTTAGATGGGTCACATTTGAAATATGATCTTAGTCCTTCTAACTTTACAAACAATAATATACTCAAAACTGAAACTTAGCATAATATTTAGAATAGGCACCAATCTTTATTGAAACTCAAAAATAAAGTCAGAGGCACCACTAGAATAAAACTTATAGAATATAATAGTTGAAAAACTATGTGATACATGATGAAATAATGAGATGGAGAACAAAGACATTAAAATTTTACAAAATAATGTTTAAAAGGGATAAAACACCTTTCAACATGTAATGTTAATAGTTCCTTGCAATAGACTCAGTAGAAGTTGAATTGTCAAACCTTAGAAACATTCTAACACATCAAAAGTGGATTACTATGATGTTGACAACCAAGATAATAAGATCATTGTAGCAAAAATAGAGAGTTTCACAAGATGAAATACTCACATTTCTCTACAATAATTATCAACAACACAAGTGATTAAAAATTTAGTATAGTCCCCAAAAATGATGCCACAAGAGTGTTGGTTCAGAGTTGTACACCTCTCTAATCTAGCCATGCAAACTTAAATAAAATAGTAAATGATGATGAGAAACCCACTAGAATGTCATTGAATCTAGGGGAAGGTTTGGCATCATGAATGGACTAGACTTAGAAAATGACAAGGAATCACCTATAGAGGGTATGGTTAGCTCCTTGCTACTTTAGACTCTGCCTAAACCAAGGTGAGAGACACTATGGGGTAGCTTGCTCACATGGAGGGATTTTGAAATTCAATATCCATAGGGATTCTTGGCACAAGGGACAAATATGACCAAATCATAACTAAGTTGATGAAATCATTCTGCATGATTATGTTCTTTTGTTTTTCTAAACTTTTCTCAGTTGTTTCAACCCATTCCATTTACAATTCCTATTCAAGAATACCACAAAAGTAGGCCAAAAACCACTAAGTATAAAAATAAAGCCATAGTTTTCCAATATCATTCCGATTACAAGCCATCCAATAAGGACCAAAATAAAGAAACCTATCACAAAAGCAATGGACCCCTTGTAATGGCTGTGTTTCATAAAGAAATGTGTCGTTGACTTCACACCAATAGTTAACATAACACACTTACCATTGCCAATAGACCCTTGTAAAAGAAGAAGATAATTCCCAAGAAAAAAATAGAATGCCAAAGCCTGTTAGGCCCATCCCAATCTTTTTATGGTCATTCATCTCAAAGGAGAGGTTCAAATAAGGTGCAGATGTAAGACTGGGATTATCTTGTCCACAAACGTCTTTTTAACACCAAAGGAAGATGGAATAATGCTTCAAATAAAACACCCAATCCTATGTTTGAATCTTTTAACAACCAATTGCGTTCGATATTTTTAGAAGTTTTACAGCACGCCACGCCCAGATAATTTCAGGGCCTTCTTCCTTGGGTGTGAAAGAATCCAAAGCTGTACCGATTTGGTGTCCCCAAAACTCTACAATAAGCTTTTGTTTCCTTTTTTTTTGAACTGATCAATTCTTCTTGAACATTTAGCCAATTTCTTAGAAATCATATTCCCCCATATAATACAACATAACTAGCTTTGTATTAGAACTACACTTTTAAACCATAAAATATTTACTGTGCTACAGTGTGTTTCAAGGAAGAGCTTGAAGAAGAAAATTAAAAACTCTTAATTTTTTTTATTAGTCATACAAAGACAAAAAAGCACCTGTCTTTGCTCCTTACAGAACCATGTGTGATTCTTAAGTGCCTTTGTTCCTTAAAAATCCATGCATGATTCGACATGTCAAGTTACATTGTCACCCTTCTCTCTCTAAAAGAGATCCTCCTTCTCTTCCTCTTCATCCCTCTCATCCTCCTTAATGAATTTTCTTCTTTTTTTTTCTTTTCAAGAACCTCTTCTCTAACCTCTATGCCCAAATTGGGCTTAGATAAAAACAAAATATAGTTTTTAATTTGTAACAATATACTAAGGTTGAAAATATTTCAACCACTCCTCCTTTATTTCCTCAACAGCACCAACAATTACTTTTTACCTTTATTTTTTTACAATTACTCCTTAGTAACAGCATATTATAGGGAAAATACAATAAATTGAATTTGAATTCAATCATCCCAACGTAACCATTTCTTGCCAAGAAAATGAATGTAGATGCTCCTACATCATACTCTCCCTCTAGAAACAATTTGAACCTTAGTTCAAATGAACTACTGCCTCCATGCATTATTCTTCACTATATGCTTGGATCCCAAGGTCTTGTTGCCAATACCAATGTTTGTCTTTGATAGTCTTTGTCTTTCATCTTCTTGCTTTTCTTCCTTCTCTAGTATGTTCTTCTTCTCATTTCTTTCTCAGCTACCATCTCCCACTTCCATGCTTCTTCATCTTCATACATGTCTTCTAGATCTTGTTTTTCTTCTTGTTTCATGATATTCTCTAATGACTCATGTATGTCATTCACTTTAGCAACCTTCATACCTACATACAAAACATTCAAAGCCACCTTAGAATCAAAATCTTTAGGCCATGAAGCCTCTTGGCTTTCTCCATGTTCTTGTTCCTTGACCAAAACTGTCTTTGCCTCTTTGCTTTGCTCTTGTCTTGTTTCACTCTTCACAATGGTGTCTTCACCATGTCTTGTACCTTTATTCATCTCTCTTGAATGACCAAACAGCTCCTCCAACATCCTCAACTCTTTCTTTAGTGAGCTCTCATCTATCTCTCCATTCTCTTCATCAAACTTGGGTCCTTCATTCTTAAGGATTACTTGTCCTACACTAGCCTTACTCTTCATCTCATCCTTTCTTAGCTCTTGCCTCAATTCATTTTCCATCTAATCAATGGTGGCACCATGTTGGTATGTGCTTCTACACAACTCTCTTGGAGGATTCAACAACTCTTCTATCCTCTTCAACTCTTCACTTAATACAAGCTCATCCAAATCTTCATGTCCTATATCAAACTTAGGACCAAATTGTCTTTCATCCTCTATAAATACATTCATCCACTTTATGGTTTCTTCATACAAATCAGCTTTTATTATCATCAATATACTTATCAAAAACAATAGGAACACTATTACCTTGTGTCTCCTTGTTCTTTTTAATCTCTACTTGAAGCCATCTTGTTTGTTCTTTATTTTCAATGAGACATTGATTTGCTGTATACTCTCCCCTTTCCTCATCATTCATCCATTTGAAAATTTCTCCTTGCTGCATATTATTCCACATAGCCACTTTCCATTTTTCATTTCTCATGAAAATATCATTGAAGGATTCAAAAACATCATCATAAACAATTTGTTTACCTTTTACCTCTTTTGTATACTTCTCAAGCGTCCTATCTTCATGGAATGCCTCTTCTATACTCACCATCTCACCTTCATTCTCTTGGTTGCTTGAATCACCTTCAATCCTCTTCCATTGACTTCTTGGTGTTGTTGTCTCAACACTCACATCTTCTTCACTCTTTGCCTTCTTAGGCACCCACATTTGATTATTTCTCTTATCAATTAACTTCACAAGCCATTTAGGCATCCTATAACCATGCTCCTTTGACAATACTAAAAAACCAACCTTGTTTGTCCTTCTATTTTCTTGCACACCTACATTCATATTAAGAATATGAGAAAATCCTATCTTATAAGGTAAACTTGCCTGCTTGCTTACTTATTGCTTGCTTGTGTGCTTCACCATCCACTTAGGCACTATATGTCCATGATTGACTACTTTGTGTGAGGACTTCATCTTCCTCTTGCCTCTTTTAACCTATGTATTAACATATTCATGTTCACAATAACAATCAAAATCAGGTTTTAACATTGCATTTACCTCTTTGATAACTTGATCTATGGAGCAATATTTCTCTTCCTTTGTGCTTTATATTGGTTTCTTCCACCATTTAGGCATCACATATCCATGGTTAATTGGAAACTTCACCTTTCTCTTTGCTTCTATAACATGCATATCAATAGTTTCATGTTTATAAGAAGAATCAATTATTGAACTCACCTTTACCTCCTCCTTAATGGGCTGCTCCATTAGTTCTTTGACTTGCATAGCTTCTTGATTGTTTGTAGTTTCTTCTTCCTTTGTGCTTGGCTGTTCTCTTTCCTCTTCTTGGAATTCAATGGCATCATGGAAGTCATCTTCATCTTCCATCTCTTCTCTTTCTTGTAGGGGTTCCTCAACACCTTCCTCATGCATTAACCAATGCATCTCTTCTTCCTTATCAACAACAACAAACTTTTTCTTTTCTCTTACACATTCACTTGTGTACTTGGTGTCTTCTCTTGCACCAATCTCTTCACTCTCCAAGGCCTTTCTTTTGACCTTCACAAGGCTGCTCATACCTACAATTACCCATGCAAAGACAACTTTAGATATAAAAACAAGAGACCACAAGGTCTCTATGAGTGTTCTCTTCACCAACACTCTTATCTTTTCAAGTGATCTTCTTGGCACTTCATCTTTTCTTTCTTCTCTTCTCTTGTTATCCTTAATGAGAACCTTCTTCTCCACCTCTTTCTCTTGTTTCTCACTTGGCAACCTTCTTATCTTCTTCAAGCCTATATGGGCTTCTCTCTTCTTGGCAATCTCATTTTGCCTTTTTCTTCTCTTCATTAGGAAATCAATTGGCCACTTCAACTTCTTCCTCATTGGCCATACCCACACTTTCTCATTTGATTGCATCCCAGACTCAAACATGCTTTTAATCTTATCTAAATCTTTCCACAAACTAGCAATCTCTTTATCAAAATCAACATTAGTCATACCTTTTTGCTTTGGGGTGCTTGATTTCTTCTTGGTTCCCTCATATACCTTGCTACTCTGCTCTTTTCTCATTAATATTTCCATTTTTGAGATCTTCACCCAAGTATTTTCCACCTTGGTCTCTTGATCCCTTGTCTCACCCAAGCCTTTTCTCCTTGACTGGTCTTTTGACAATCTCCTTGATCTCACCTAGGCCTTTTTCATCCTAATCTCTTGATCCTTTTTTTCAATCCTATAGCAACTCTTTATACAACACTTCAACAAACACAAATCACAAATCCAATCTTACCTTGCTTTGGATCTTCCTCTTGAGCATTCACTTGCTCTCTTACTTTTGAGCTTCTCTTAGCTCTTCACTAAGACTTCCTTGGCTTCTTCTCCTCTTAAGCTTGAATGGCTTGACTACCTTCCTCTTCACCTGTTTACTTCTCAAACACAATAAAATCAAATCAAATATCAAATTTACTCATACCTTTCCTCCACAGGGTTTACTAGTGCTTTGTCCTGTTGATCCCTTTGCCATATTCTTCACAACTGCAACATCATTAACAAATGCAACCATTGTAAAGATCTCTTTTCTTAATTCTACAGTAACTTATTAACAAATTATCAAATCCTAAGAGCTTCAAGCTCTGATACCAAAATGATGAAATTATTCTGCATGATTATGTTCTTTTGTTTTTCTAAACTTTTCTCAGCTGTTTCAACCCATTCCATTTACAATTCTTGTTCAAGAATACCACAAAAGTAGGCCAGAAACCACTGAGTAGAAAAATAAATCCATAGGTTTCCAATATCATGCCGATTATAGGCCATCCAACAAGGACCAAAAAAAGAAACCTATCACAAAAGCAATGGAACCCTTGTAATGGTTGTGTTTCATAAAGAACTATGTTGTTGACTTCACACCAATAGTTAAAATAATGCATTTCCCATTGCCAATAGACCCTTGTCAAAGAAGAAGATAATTCCCAAGAAAAAGAATATAATTCCAAAGCTTGTTAGGCCCATCCCAATCTTTTTACGGTCATTCATCTCAAAGGAGAGGTTGAAATAAGGTGCAAATGTAAGACTAGGATTATCTTATCCACAAACATATTTTTACCACCAAAGGAAGCTGGAATAACACTTCAAATAAAACACCCAATCCTATGTTTTAATCCTTTAACAACCAATTGTATTCGATATTTTTGGAAATATTATAGCATGCCACATCCAGATAATTTCAGGGCCTTCTTCCTTGGGTGTGAAAGAATCCGAAGCTGTACCAATTTGGTGTCCCCAAAACTCTACAGTAAGCTTTTGTTTCCTTTTTTTTGAATTGATCAATTCTTCTTGAACATTTATCCAATTTCTTAGAAATCATATTCCCCCATATAATATAACATAACCAGCTTTGTATTAGAACTACACTTTTAAACCATGAAATATTTACTATGCTACAGTGTGGTTCAAGGAGGAGCTTGAAGAAGAAAACTAAAAACTCTTAATTTTTTTTATTAGTCATACAAAGACAGGAAAGCACCTATCTCTACTCCTTATAGAACCATGTGTGATTCTTAAGTGCCTTTGTTCCTTAAAAAGCCATGCATGATTCGACATGTCAAGTTACACTGGCACCCTTCTCTCTCTAAAAGAGATCCTCCTCTTCCTCTTCATCCCTCTCATCCTCCTTAATGAATTTTCTTCTTTTTTTTTTCTTTTCAAGAACCTCTTCTCTAACCTCTACACCCAACTTGGGCTCAAATAAAAACAAAATACAATTTTTAATTTGTAACAATATACTAAGGTTGAAAATATTTCAACCACTCCTTTATTTCCTCAATAGCCCCAACAATTACTTTTTACCTTTATTTTTTAACAATTACTCTTAGTAACATCATATTAGAGGAAAAATACAATAAATTGAATTTGAAATCAATCATCCCAACGTAACCATGTCTTGCCAAGAAATTGAATGTAGATGCTCCTGCATCATAAGTTTTCACACTTCACTTTTGAAGGGTTGTCACATGAAATGCATAAATTCTCTATGTCATACACAAACTACTAAGGATGAATGAAATTTTCATTCTATAAAATATTCAATAATAAGGGCTAGATGGAAAACTGTAGCACTAGAATTTAAAGCACAAACTACAAACACATTTCAAATATGCAATTTTAAGGCTAGTAACACTAATAGTATGTAACAAGGTATGCTATTTGTAGGGTAGGATAGGGAAGGACAAGTTAAATGATTATAAGAGGGAGGGTGCAATGTTGGTGGTTTATAAACAATAGGGTATCTAATAGTATATCATGACAATGTTCCTTAGTAGAAATGCAAAAAAAACTTCAAATTCAAGATAATGGTAAGTACTAAATGATCCTTGAGAGACTATAACATACATTGAAACTAGAATCTCAAATAATTTCTCTTGCTAAATTCATGAGCCTAAGGTGTCCTTAAGAGTTATTCAACAATACATTTCCAAATATAATTTCAAAAACGGATTTATAACCTAGGTACATGCTGAAAATGACAACTAGTAATGAACAAAAACCCAAATATCCAATTAGTATAACTTTTAAAACATATTATTTCATTTCATTAACAAGATATAATAAAAAACTACAAATATTTTCTACAGACTTGAAAATAAATATTAAAAAATTCAACACTTAAAAATGCTACCATAGGAACAAACATGGTGAGATTATTATTTTGAAAAGTGAGACATAATCATGCTCTCAAAACATACTAATGGTTGTATAGATGCAACCACTTTAGTAAGGGAGACAAGACCTACACATAGCAGTTGATCCCAAAAACATTTATATAGAACCTAGCCCTAGGGAAATGGACACCTAAAATAGTGACCTAAAACAACCAAAAACCAAAAATAACCTTAGAAAAGAGGACAAAACACTATTTATACATTTTTCAAATCCAAAATTATGGGTCATAACTTGCAAAATTACAGAACAAGACTTCAAGTCCACCAAGATACTTCCAGCTAGAAAATATTCCATGCCATACCTGAGATCTTCATCCATTTTCAAGAAAATAATAATTTCTCTAACTTCATCTATAATGAATGATGTATATTTACAAAAAACTCTTTAATTTAATGGCTATAAATAGCTTCATTCGATCTGGAGTAAGATTATTCATGTTCAAGAGCCAAAAAAACTTTGTTCATATATGTAATTGCCTAGAGATGTTGGTGAATGGTTACCTATAGAGATAAAACATCCTAAACAACTACCTTTCCTTTTTTTCACATGCCATGGAATAACCTATACTTAAAATGATGGGTCGATAATGTTCCAATTGTGAAATGAAATAAAAAATAATCTGTGATCATGATTTTAAAATATTCACTCTAAAATGGCTCATGGGGGTTATTCTATGTTTCAACTCATTACCCGACCAAGAAAGAGCCATTAAGTTGAAATTTTTAGACTAAATCTTGACACATACAATTATTTGACATCTCACATTGGATCCAACTAGGCATCCATATAATCTAAGAATGTCTAAGTTGATTAGTCAGCTCTAGTCTAGACACTTGTCACTTGTTCTTGTAATTTAGGACCATTGAGAATTTTATCTTAGCTCATGCCATTATATCTTTCTAAGCTAAAAAAATGTGCTCCATCCGATCATGATCCTAGGGGTGGGGAATCATTGGATATTTCCTATTCTTGGCCCTAATGATGTGCCACTTGGCAGCCCCATGGGCTTTCTATGTTCCTTTGACTCTTTAGATTTGATTGCACACCATCGGATCATCCTGCTCTACATTAATGCATGTCATTAGAACTTCCTCCATTTGAAAAAAAAATAGCTACTTCATAGGGTATAAAATTGATGTTTGTGCAACCATCTTGGAACATTTGAATCCCAATGGCTACTTATCATGGCTTAAAGTTGACATCTCAGTACCTGTTAAAAAATGTTCATAAGACCATCATACTTTTAATTCAAAATTTTCTTTAGGGACTTTGATCCATGATAACTTGGTTTGGGTCTTTGTCTTTGGCATTCCTATTTACTTCAACACTTCTTTATTTAACTTCTCTTTATCCTCATAACTTTTTCTTTGGGATTTTTGTTAGCACAATAATCCCCCAACAATTCTTTTGGGCATTCTATCAATATAATTATCTCCTACAAAATGTTTGAGATAACTTCCTTAAAGGATTCTGACTTCAAACTTTACTTGAAGAATTGCAATTCTTTTAGACTTTTTACATAGGCAAGATTCCTAAAAGAATTTGACCTTCATATTTTTGCCTTTATCAAAATAATTATTTCACACATTTTGTCAAAAACAATATCCATGAATAAAATGGTAGTTTGAACTTTTGTCAAAAGAATTTAGAATTATCTCCTTTATCTTCATCAGGACATTTTTTCCAAAATAATTTCGTTATAGAAATTGAATTTGGTACTTTTCCTAAAGAATTTCAATTCTTTTAGACTTTTGTATGGGAAAAATTCTCAAAGGATATAGGACTTTTGCTCCATAGCAACTTTGTCAAAAGTACCCTTCAACCATTTGAACATGTCCATTGTAAGTTTTTGTAGATACTTTGGCCAAACTAAATAAGTCTTTAGAATTCTTTCAGCTTTTTGTGCAGGCAAAATTCTCAAAGGGTAAGTGCCCTTCTATTTTTTTTCTATGGACAAAAATTTAAAATAAATAAGATTTTGCACATTTTTCAAAACAAAGGATTTATATTGGGATTTTTATGTTGGAAAAATACCTAAAGGGCAAGTGCCCTTCATAATTTTTGCCATGAACAAAAAATATAAAATAAATGACCCTTCAGATCTTTTGTGAAACACTTATCATGATGCAAAACAAGACATTGAATTCCTTCAGACCTTTTGTAGTGGATAAAATGTCTAATGGAAATAGTTCTTTGGACCTTTTGTCCAAGATAAAAATCCCAAAGACCTATTTTCATCAGAGATTGTGTTCATGCAAAAATCCCAAAAAAGTCTAAGGGAAAGACACATTCATCAAGTAAAGACCAGATTAGGACTTAGCCAATTTTTACATGAACTTGACCTTCCAAAGGAAAACTTGGATATGGAAGTTGGGCTAAGGACATAGTCATTTTCACTTGATAAGGGCCCAATTGCTTTAGTGCAATTTTGGGCACTAACACTTTTAATAAACAATAGTTTCCCCACCTGAGATAAAAATGTACCTTTACATCCCACCAATTTCCTCTAAAAGATGTCTAATAAATAACTCAAGGTATCCATATGTATCTTATCTAAGAAAAATTACATGTGAAAAGAGGTTGAAATAATACCCTTCACCTTAAAAAAAAACAAGCAATCTTTTCTTGTTGCATCAGAGGAATATTGACAAAAAAAGTTGAATTTCATACACATTTATTTTTTGGCCAGAAACAACTTTGCAATCCTTAGAAAAAAATAGCTTCTTTGCCTCTATGATTTAAGTGTGACCCAAGATGATTATATCATCCACAAAATTTTTATGGGATATAGGATCAATACATGTTTCTAGATTAATCCCTTTCAAAACACCCTTAAAAATGGCATAATACAAGGATATACGCAAAGCTTCAATAATAATGATAAAATCTAAAGGAGATATTTATCCCCTTATCATATCCCATGCTCACTAATAAAAAAACCAACTAGACAACCATTGACAAGAATAGAAAACATAGCAATGGAAGTACATACCCTAATGAGTCTTGTAAAGATATCATTGAAACCAAACATCTATAGAATCTTATCAAGGAAATCCAATAAGACCTTATCATAATCTTTATTCATATAAAGATCCAAAATTACACCTTTTTTGTTTCCTTTACCCAGAAAATTAGTCACATCATGAACCAAAATTATCCCATCTTGAATTTGTTGACCCTTCACAAAACCACTTTGCTAAGAAGAGATAACAACATGAAGAAGATATTGAAGTCTCAAAGCTAAAAGCTTATTAAGAATTTTATAAAAATTATTACATAATATTATGTCTTTAATTATTGAAATACTTAGTACTAGAAACATTAGGAATAATAACAATAAAATTTGTATTGAATTAAATTAGAATATTTCTTGAATTAATAAACTATCCAACAATGTCCATTAAATCCCATTTGATTATATCCCAAAAATTCTAAAAAAGGCTATCAAAAATCCATCTAGACTAGGAGCCTTGTCCCCTTCTATGGAAGAGACAACAAACTCAACTTCTTCTAACATAATAATTTTGATAAGACAATTATTATTCTCAGGCGTGATAATATTAAGAGTCAACACCAAAAAGTTATTGACCTCCCAACCATATTTAACTTCCTCTTTAGTAAAAAAATTCTTAAATAACTTAATGACCTTATTCTTAATAAAATTATAATTAGAAGTGACATCCCCATTGTTTTTAATAATAACACTAATTAAATTTGAACACATATGTTTAAGGGTCGATAAGTGGGCAAACTTTGTATTATGATCACATTATTTCAACCACATCACCCTATATTTTTGTCTCCAAAACATCTCCTCCTAATCATTAATAGCATGATACTCTGATATGATATTTTAATCCTTCAAATACAAAACATGATGCATATCATTACTATCAACTTCTTTTTCAATAATTTATAAATCATCCCTTAGATTCTTTTTCTTCTTAAATATATTACCATAAATCTCATGATTCCATTTTAAAATATGAACCTTAAATTTTATAAATTTTTTAGACAATATGAACATAGTCCACCCAAGAAACTAAACATCCCACCATTCATTAATCCTAAAATCCAAATTAGGATAGAGCAACCACATATTTTTAAACTGACAAGGATTATTACACCTCTTGGAAATAAAATATATATTCAAATCTAGAGTATTAGGATCTGAGTCGATCCTTGAAAGAGATGACAAATGAATATTATGAGAAAAAATACAACTAGGATAAATAAGGAACCTATCCAAAGTAACCTAGATCAACTACTCCCCTAACTATTTATTAGATGAAGTAAAAGGGTAACCCTTCAGTTCTATAAACATAAAACTAATATTAGATAATAAATCATCAAAATCATCCATACCTATACTAAAATCATGTCTCCCTCCATTTTTTTAAAAGGAGAAACATGTTATTAAAATACCCTTTAATAATTTATCTTAAATTAGGACAAGATCCTAAAAAATTAGAAAGTTCCTACAAAAGTTTCCTTCTTTCCATCAAATTATCAAGGGCATAGATATTAAAAAACATCCAACTAGAATTGTCCAACTAATTGGTAAATGAAATAGATAAATTATGATTGTTAGAAAAAAAAACATCACCCTTAAATAAATTTTGGTTCCAAAAAGTGACTAAACCACCTGAGGATCCTACCACACTGCCCACAAACCCAAGAAAATATCTCAAAATTATACAACTAGATTAAAAAATCAAACTGTCAACCATTGTAATTTATTGAATTGTAGCAATCTTAGGATTATGGTTGTTAATAAGGTATTTAAAAAAATTATGGTTAGCATAGTTATTTATACCCTTTATGGTTTATGATAAAAACATGATTTAGAAAAAGAAATAGAGGTTCAAAAGATTGCTAATATTCTATGAACTCCATCAACAATTTCTTTCTCAATTGATTTAAGTCTATCTTATTTTTAATTAGGTTTCCCCACTTTCCTTATTGAATCCACATCTATATATATCCTTCCCCTAGTGATACTATTATTATCTAAAACTAAACAATACTTATTTTTTGTTTATTTTGGAGTAACCTCAGTACCCAACTCTAACGATCAGAGGATAAATTCAGCTTTACCTAATTCTACATCCTCTTTAATTTCAATACAAACTATGGCATATTCAACTCCTTATATTACCTTTAAAATTGAGTAAATTAAAATATATTTAGAAATTTTCATAACTTTTGAAACATTTATTGCATTTTTATTAGTCACCTCTTCTACAAGTTTATCCTGATTCACCTGAACATTCCCCTCAGACTCAACATTCTTATTATGAACTTTAAGATCCATAAACATAACATATGTTTGTTGTACTAATGGTTCCCCTTTAAAATTTCCTCCTAACTCTTTATAACCTTAAAAATAGGATATTTAACATTGATCTTCTTACTATTTATATGTTGTATTTTCAATTTTATGCCAAGCTTTAATATCCTTCGTTCTTGGAGATTGATCCTTAAATTTTGAAGGAAAACTATTGGAATTATGACCCAATTTAGAAAAATTGTTACACCTTAAAGGGGAATAATAATACTCAATCTTATGATTCTAATCTCCCAAATTAAAATGTAACATAATTAAATATGATTAAAAACTACCAATGCAGGCATTGCCACAAAACCACACATAGATAAGCCTAGATTTGACCCTCATCACCGCATATATAAAAATTAAAGAACCAAAATATTTGCCTATCATTAGAAATATTTACTCCTCCTATAACTCCTTTGGTATTATAAGTAATTTTACCTAAATAGGATAGATATTGGTATCTTCTTTATCTATATCAAAACAAGACTTTCATCATCTCAAAAACATACCCATCCTTCAAAATAACTAAGGACCTCAACGAAAAACCTATCAGAGTGGGACAAAAATAAGGAACTATTATGTAGGGTCAAATTCATGAATAAAATATATATGGAGTATTGAAATCCAAAATAAACAACTACAAAGGATATTATTGTCATCATAAACAAAAGTTTCATTAATAAGCATTAGACAAAAAGTACATAGGAAGGTTCATTACATAGGTGGAAAGTAAACATATCCCAAAATCCTTTTTCATGTGGGATTATATTCCACATTTAACTTTATTAAAACTAATAATGATGACTTTACTGATTAGGTAAAACCACATAATAAAAAAAACCCTACACTAACATGCCCCTTTAAGCATATCTAAGGTGGGTAGAAGAGTTGCTTATAAACACAAATGCATTATGAGGTACCCAACTGATTATAAATGATCCATAAAATGAGGATAAATATTGAGATTATTAAACCCTAATAATATCCCACAAATGAATACACTTAATTTCAATGAAGGGTTTGGTGAATATATCAATAATTTGCTCTATTGTCTAGAGGTAGTGGAGATCAATGTCTTGCTCATGGATGAAATTCCAAATGACATTCATGTGAATATTTATATGTTTGGTCCATTGATGGAGGATCAAATTTCTATAGATCTATATTTTTATTTGGTATTCAAAGAATATAACTATTTATCATCAAAACTAGATGTGAAACTCAGCGAGAATCCTCTAAATCCAAATAGCCTTAATGACAACATTAACAGATCCTCTATATTCTACATCAATAAAAGATAAAGAAATAACATTTTTATTCTTTCCAACTCATCATCCCTAAACTAGGGGAATAAATTTATAATGTAGTAGACTTATGATTTTGAATATCACTAACCCAATTTGAATCTATATGCCCAATTAAATCAATGTCAATGCCAACTCCATAGTTAATCTAGAAACTATGAATATCCTAAATTTAATAGAGAATACACTTAGATACTTTCCAATGTAGCTCATGTGGTTATTTAATGAATATGGAGACCATTCCCACTACATACAAAATATAAAGTCTAGTGTGCATAAGGTAGATGAGGCTACCAACAAGTTATCGATATGAGGTAGCATTTTTATTTGATAGGGTAAAAATGCTTTAAAAACTAGAGCTATGAACTAGGAGAGTGAGGGTTTTGACAACTGGACCCACATCTAGGTACAAAAAAGAGGGTAATGATTCCCATACCAACCAATTAAATTAGAGAGTGTTTGAAGGCTCCCCTAACCTTTAAAAAGTGTAGTAAAGGTACCATGACCTTGGTGAGACTATAGAACATGAGGGTTTTAAGGATTCCCATAACTAGGGGTTTCAAGGATCCAATAACCTAAAATAATAGTAAAGAGGGTTTGAAGGTTCCCCAAACCTTTAAAAATTGAAGTGATGAGCCCATAAAATGGCTCATTATATCCATAAAATAACATCCTTTTTCTTTCACATGAAATGGATCGAAATGTAGTTTCTAAACTTATGGTTTATTTAGAATAAAATAGTAGGTATATATCATGATTATGTCTTTAGAATTCCTTGTTATCTATTTATTAGATATTACTAATAATTATTTGGAAAAATATGTCAATGAGTGCATACGCATTTCATGTTAATCTAAGATTGATCCAAAGTATGAAGAAGTAATCATTCAAGTTAATGTTGGAGTAGTGTCAAATGGATCCAACATTCTAGTCAAGTTATAGGCTTGTTATAGACTCCTACAAGCTTTCTACAACTACTAAATATTACATTATAAACTCGTACAGACTTGATAAAACATATATGAATTATAAGAAGCTTGCTATAATGACTACAAAATACAATAGGCTTGTTATAGTAGCTATGGATTACAACAAGCTTGTTACAGTAGTTACAGATTACAATGGGCTTGTTATAATAACTATAAATTGCATCAGACAAGATACACACCATCTTTAGATTACATTGGACCAGCTATATATTTCATCATGCTTGTTATGTATTTTACTAGGCTTTCTATAATTTCACCACGCTAGCTATGTATTTCAATAGGATTGCTATGAATTTCAATAGAATTGCTACAGACTTCAACAAAAATACTACAGACAGGTTTGGAAATTATTTATAAATGTATTCTAATGTTCTAGATATCATGAACAATGTTTTCCATTTAAATTCTCTCTATATATAGGTTTCTATGTATAGACTTTTCATTGTAGATTATATTCAAATATAAGTTTATGTAATTTCACTCCAAATAATTATCTCTCTCCATATTTGTTGGAGCTCAAGATTAGACAATAATAGATTTTTTTATTAGAATAAATATCTCTCACCATATTTTGTGTAGATTGAGATAGTATAGATTATCTTGATTGTTATTCCCAAACAAGGTGATGATTGGAAGTATGAATTATAAATGCAACCTTCCACACTTGAATGAAATAATCAATAAATCAATATACTTTTTCCTTTCATTATTCTAAGCAACTGATTCTAAAACCTGTGTTCTAAATAAATCTTCTTCTAAAGAATGAGATAGCCACTCATTACAATAAATATGGATCCATGAACAATTCCAAGTTAGTCATTGAGATATTATCAAGCAAAGTAGTTTTCACTACTTTGATAGTGGATGAATAACTCTATGTGATCAATATTTCATCCATGTAGAGAATCAGAATCAATAGTGAATCATCCTACCAAAAAATGTAGACATTCAAATTAGAATGGTATCTATTAAACCCAACTAAAAAAAGAAAGAAGTCCATCTTGGCATACCAAGATCAAGGATCCTTTTTGAGTCTATAGATAGATTTCTAAAGTTTGTAAACTAAGGAGGAATCTTTTAGAAATCATTGATGTTGTTTTATATATATTTCCACTTTGATCTCATTGTGAATAAAGAACTCTTCACATCCATCTAATGAAAATCCTAGTGATGTGTTCTGGCAATGGAAAGAGTGAGTTGAATTGAGTTTATTTTGGCCATTAGCGAGAATATTTTGGTACAATCAATGCCAAATACCTAAGGAAAACCCTTTGCTAACAAATGTTCTTTGAACTTATCTACAGACCCATCTTCTATAAATTATGTTTGGTAGATCCAACTATATCAAACATTTTTTCTTCCCTTAGGAAGGTGGACTAAATCCCTTATTTTTTTCTTCTATAAGGAACTACATTCTTTTTCTATAACATAATCCCACTCCATAGTGCCTGATTCCTCATGAAATCTCTATGGATGAAAATTAGATCAATGAAGGGATACATGGCATCATAGAATTATTAAATAATTTACCTATTATGGGATGGATCTCCAACCCATTGGCCAACACTTTTCAATGTCTAATAATCTCAAAGAGGACCACTGATGGAAGATTATTAAGGATATTCCTCATCATTTGAAGATGTTATGGGAGAAGAAGGGGAATCATCATCACTATTCTCATCATCATAACGAGAAGAAGAATATAAATCATTAGGAAGATAATTAGGTGGATTTGAATCATCATAACTATCATAAAATCCTAATGTGTCTAATCAAGGGGAGAGGAGTCAAGTGTGGATTCCAAGGTACCCTCTAAAAAATGAACACTCCTATTAATGAACAACTCATGGTTGGTGGGATGGACAATCATGTATACCTTAACACCCTTTAGATATCCAATAGATATGTAAGGCTAACTCTAAGGTTTTATTAACATATATTTATTCTTCAACATGTGGGCCATATCAAGAGATACAAACACTCAAAAGTGCTCCACTGTGGATTTTAGACCACTCTAGGATTCAAAATGAGTGACTCCCTTTATGTTGGAACACAACTATATACTAAAAGTGGGGGGGGGGGGGTTAATCAGTATATTCATTAAGTTAGACCTTTTCAAAACCTTTTAATGTTTATTGAAAACTATGTGTAAATATTACAAACACACAAATATACATAACACTAGATATACCATGAAAAACCCAATATGGAAAAAATGACCTTAAGAATAGCTACTAGAATCTACCATTTTAATCCATCCTCATAATAAGGAACCTCACTAGTTACAATATTTAAGGGCACAAACCCTAAGGAGACACCAATCCCCTAGTTTAAGAGCTTCAACTCTAAGGAAACACCCACTCACTAATCTGAGTACCAGCTTAGCTTGTCTGATGGCACCAACCAATCAGATCTATTATGGAACTATAACTCTAAATTACAACATAGATTAAAAAATGAATCTAATCCTCTATTCTCTATTACAATTATCGTGTGTAACTCCTCATGATCTATACTTCATATCTCTTCTCTTCTCTTCTCTTCCCCTCTAGTTCTGTGTCTCTATATTTTCTTTTTTAACACTATTCAATAATTCTAGTAGCCTCTACCTATATCCTAATGCTCTACATTATAAGTTTGGCATGTAACTCCTCATGATCTACACTTCATCTCTCTTCTCTTCTCTTACCCTTTGGTTCTGTGTCTCTATATTTTCCTTTTTGACACTATTCAATGATTGTAATAGCCTCTGCCTATATCCTAGATGTCATATATAAGCAATTGATCTAGTGTTTTATATCTTCTTTATGTTCACACTTGTTTATAAGAACATTAGGATCTATTTTGGACTCATTTAATTATCACTTGAATTGTATGTTTCCTGTATCTTGAACTCATGCACCACCATCATGTTTCCTAGACCCATTATTATTTATATCAATTTATCAACTCTAGTTTTGATGGACATGCATATTTGCATATATATGATCGATTATAGTAATCATATTCATCATTATGTCATTATTTATGTATTATTTACATGTTCATATATCTAACCATTAAATTAATCATATCTTTAAAGATCGATCATTGATCTTAAGTTTGTCACCATGATCTGATGGTCTTTATGAAAATGGCTCAACTTTAAAATATGTTTTTTTGATTGATATCTAACAGGATCACACTTTATTTTGGATCTTTGTACACTTTTGAACTTTAACTTCTAAAATTTAAAATATGTCTATTGATCTTGGTAATCTGAGCTTCCACATGATGTTGGATCTTCAAACAAGTATGATCTTTACTTCTATCTTGACATTAAACGTCAAGCTATTTAACCCATCTCACTAATTCCTAAGTTTTTGGATCTCTTATGCTCCATAAATATTATTATACTTAGTATTTATCTTGCCAATGTGTTGATAAATCTCAAGAACTTTATCCCATTGGGTTCACTCACTCCATTGTATCTCCTTTACATGATCATTTTCTCATCATCAGATTATCTAACAAGCTCGATATTTATCAATGATTATCTCTCAAGAATGTGACACTTGGCATTAGTTCATGCCTTCTACACATTGCTGTCAATTCCCACTATTGAGACACTTGGAAACCTCACATTTATCATTGACCTTTTGAATTTAAATCACTCTATAGATATATTGTGCAAGATCCATGATTGTGACAATTGTCACTAATGCATTTACTCAGAGGTGCCTTTGAAAAATTAACTTCTCTATGCTTCATTGGATCTTCAACATATGATTAAGAAATAACCTTTGATCAATTTGGTATAATTACAAAGTTTAGGACTTAGGAAATATTAAGTCCTTTGATCACTACTCAAGGAAATAATTGCTAAGTCAAATGGGTCAATTTTATAATGATGATAAATGCTTAAGCTATTGGGTCTAGGATATATCCAATCAACATAAAAATAGAAAAGCATGTGAATGCCATGACATAAAACCTTAGGGTTTATCTAAGAAATATTATAATGTCTAAGAGAAAAAATAATTCAATTCTGGGCTCATCACTCCTTATATGTACTTGCATACCATATAATTAAGATGCTCATGAAAAACCCATAATAAATATTCTATCTATTTCCTTTGAAAATGTCCATAAATTGTCGTTATAAAATTATAACAATTTTGTAGGTTGTTGTGCAGATTTGACTTTGGGGACCATTTTATATGATTGGAAGGCTAACTTTGCACATGCATAAATTTTGTTACGCTTAGTCACATGATCTTAAATTTAGAGCATAAGATCCTCTTACATAGGGGATTTTATCTATATATCCAATTACTCTTAAATCCTTCATACATGCAAGATATGACATAATAAAAATTCCTTATCAACTTCATCTTACAACATACAAATTTGACTAAGTGTTGGAAAACATTATCAAAATACGTGGGAGTCCAACTTTACTCAAGCATAGATTTTATGTCACTATGTTTTGTAACCTGATATTTAGTACATAAAAACTAGGCACAAAAATGAATAAACCCATATGATCATTTTTTCATGGCACATCCATATGTACAAATTCTGACCTCATCAATATGTTTACTTAGATTTACTAAACCCTTTTGTAAATCTGGCTAAGTATAGAAACTTAGTGATTTTTATCTGAGTAGCCAACTTTTCATCCCCATATCTTCTACTTCACTTCATTGCATGACCTAAAATATGGTGCATAATAACTAGGGAATAATGTGATCAAAACCATATGACCATCTCCACCATAATCATCCACATGTCATAAGGGTGGCATTAGCAAACTACTTTCTTAATTTTTTCTATCATAGACCCAATGTGTCTAGATGATCAATATGAAGAAACAGGTTAATTCCACTCATGCACATAAGCAATCCAATAATCCTTGACCTTTGATATGATCCATTTCATATCTTCTATTCAAAATAATCGATCCTAGAAATCAATGGCTTGCTCATATTCTCCCTTTTGACATCAATGACAATTATATTTCCAATAATCTCCCCCTTTGTCATTGATGGCAAACTAAATGCTCTGATATTATAATATTATATTCCTTCTCTAGCATTACATTAATTAGATTATAATGAGTATGAACTAAAGTTTTTCATACCAAAACTTTATCCCCCTTAGAAAATGACACATTTTCCTAATACTAAACATGCACACTTGCTCTTCTTCATCTTTGACATTTGCATTTTTTCTCCAAACTTTTACAGAGAGCATTCACTCTTCTTATATCCCTTTAACATCAATGGAAAAGGGACTCTTTATAACTAGTTGTCCAAATGTTTCTCCCCCTTTATTAGATAAAGGATTTTATCCAAGAATTTTCAACCATCAACTCATTATAACTTTGCAAAAGTATGCGTACCCGAGGTGCCTTTTTTCTTTTCTTCTTAGGATTAACAAGGCTTCTATGAGACTCACCCTAGACTCATGCACTATCACTAGGATCTAGTAATGTGATGTAGGATGTACCACTCCTAAAATTTGTCTTAGATACTCAAATTATTCCTTGGGAAGAGGTTTGGTGAATATATCTATAATTTGATCCTGAGTGGGCACATACTTCATTGTGACTTCTTGATCTACAACCCTCTTTCTTAAGAAGTGATACTTGATTGATATGTGCTTGGATATTTAATGCATCACTAGATTATTTTATATATTAATAACACTTAAATTATCACAAAGAATAGAGATAGGTGACTTGTACTCTACCTTGATGTCTTTGAGTGGGTTTTTCATCCATATGAATTGAGTGCAACATGCCACTTTTGGTACATACTTTTCTTCTATTGTAGAAAGAGTAACTAACTCTTGCATTTTGTTTAGCCATGAAACAAGTCTATTTCAAAGGAAAAATGCACCACCACTAGTGTTGTTTCTATCATCCACACTTCCTACCCAATCAGTATCTATATACACTGTCAAAGTGAAATCTTCACTTGTAAGATACCATAGGCCACAACCAATCATGCTCTTGATGTATCTAAAGATCATTTTCATTGCATTAACATGTGATTCTTTATGATTATCTTGAAATATGACAACCATACACACTAATTGTATGATATCAGGTCTTGATGTAGTTAGGTATAGTAAGTTACCTATCATTGATCTATACATAGTCTGATTTGCATCAAGGGACTCATCCTCTTTACTCAACTTGCATCCAGCTATCATAGGAGTAATAGCTAGTTTTTTATCTTCCATTTTAAATTTTGTAAGCATTTACTTTGCATAATTATTTTGGGATATAAATATCTCTTCATCAAATTATCTTATAATTAAACTAAGGAAGAAATAAATATCTCCTAGCATATAAATTTGAAACTCATTTACATTTGTGTAGAAAATTCCTGGCACATATTTTTGTTGCTACCACCAAATGTGATGTCATATACATAAACAAAAATAATTAACATATGCTCACCTTCTGATTTGAATTATAGATTTTTGTATGCACATCATTTATTGAAACCTTATTATTGCAAGTACTAGTCCAATCTTATATACCATGCTCTAGGTGCCTATTTTAGACCATGCAGAGCTTTCCTTAATCTACACACATAATATTCTTACTCTAATAATTGAAAGCTTCCGATTGTTCTATATAGACTTCTTCTTCTAGGTTCCCATTTAACAAATCTGAATTAACATCCATTTGATAAAATTTGAATTTATCATAAATATAGAATGCTAAAAACATTCTTGTGGCTTCTAATCTAGTAACTGAAGCAAATGTTTCCTCAAAATCTATAACCTCAACTTGTGCATATCCTTTGCACAGGAATCTTGATTTATTTCTTATAATAGCTCCATCCTCATTGAGCTTATTTATATAGACTCATTTTGTACGTATCCCATTATTGTTTAAAGGTCTTGGAACTAATTGACACATTTTTTTCTTTTCAATTTGGATTAGTTCTTCTTCCATAGATTTTATCCATTTCTCATCCTTTCTAGCTTCAACATAGCTCTAAGGCTCAATTTCTAGCATTAAAGCAAAACTTACTTGCTCTTTATTCATCACAACTCTTCTTTTTATTTTAAATCCTTCATTATTATTGCCAATGATCTGCTCTATAGGATGATCCTTTTGAACAAATCTTGGAGGTGAGTTTTCATTCATTTCCTCAACCTCTTCATTATCTACTTATTCTTCAAGATCTGATTATTCAATACTAATTTCCTTATCAGGTTCAATATGTTTCAATCCTTCTTCAACCTTGACATTGATGCTCTCTACAATATTGTGTAGCCTTTTATTGTAACATACGTATGATTTAATTTGAGTGTAATAACTAAGAAATATTACTTCATCACATCTTGACTCAAAGCTTCCCAATTTATCCTCCTTTCTCTTGATGTAGCATTTGCTTCAAAATACTTTGAAGTACTTAACAAAGGCAAGCTTTCCATACCATAGCTCATAGGAATTATTATCACTTTTTACCATCAGTTAAAATCTATCTAAGATGTATATTATTGTTTGGACAACTTCTCTCCAATATCCATGAGGTAACTTGCCCTCTTTTAGCATTATTCTAGCATATCCTTGATTGTCCTATTCTTTCTCTCAATAACTCCATTCTACTATGGAGTCCTTGCTCCAGAGTAATGCCTTTTGATCTTATGCTTCTCACAATACTCTATGAACTCATTTGAGGTGAATTTTCCACCTTTATCAAATCTTAAGCATTTGATTTTCCATCAAATCTCATTCTCCATCATGGTTCTAAAGATATTGAATCTCTCAAATATCTGAGACTTGTCCTTCAAAAAGGTTACCCATGTCATTCGTGAGTAGCCATCTATAAACAACATGAAGTATCTCTCTCCTTTAGATCCTCTTGTCTTAGTAAGGCCACAAATATTAGTATGAACTAATTCTATAGGCTTTGTAGCTACATACTCCTTTGTTTGAAATATGACCCTTGTCTACTTTCTTAGTTAACATTCCTTGCAATTAGTGTTTATAGGTTTGGTTATCTTGGGCATGTGTTTACCACACTTATTTGTGTTTACTTTTCCTAGGTTCTCAAATTTAACATGACCCATTCTTCTGTGTCAAAACCAAATGTCATCAATATTTCCTATTAGGTAGATATTAAAATTCACTTCAACAAGATTATAGATATTGCTTTTATTTTTTTTTCCCTTATATAACTATTCTTCTAGATCTTTTTAACTTGTAGCCTTCAGCATTAAATGTGACCTTATACCCATTATCACCCATTTGGCTGACACTTAGTAGATTATTTTTCAATCCTTTAACATAAAGGAGATCATGTGTAGGCATTTTTATATCTATGTTTAAGGTTAATTTACCTATGATCTTTACTTCAATGTTATCTCCCAAGCTTGTATGTCCTTCCTTATGTTTTCTCAATTTAATGAAATTCGTCTTATCACCAGTCATATGCTTTGACAAACTATTGTCTGTCACCCATAAATTTTTGTCCTTAGCATGGAGTGCAGTTTGAATAATCATAGATTGATATTTCACTTTCCACACTTCCTTAGCTTTCTTATATGGGTTTTTTCTCCTTTTCATAGACTTGTGAACCTTTGTTCACACTAGGAGGCATGCCTTTCTTTACACTTTGTATTTTTGATCTTACAAAGCTAGTTCTACATTGTTTAGCTATGTGACCAAAATTATTATAATTATAGAATATTACATTTGAATCTAACAAAGGATCAAATGAATTTTTACTTAAAAAATTTGTTCTCCTTTTAGGTACAACTCTACAATCAATATCCCTATGACCAAACTAATTATAAGTATAAAAATAACCATAAAAAGATGAGGAATACCTGGTCATGGCATTTCTTTGAGTAGCATGAGGAGCTCTTCTAATCTCTAGATTATTCAAATCTCTCACTTTCGTATATCCATCTGCATTAGCTACCTTTTTCTTCTTCTTATCTACAAGCTTCTTGTAAGATTCAAATTTCTTCACATTAGTTGTGTTTGAGTTTATCTTTGTATCCTTGCATTTTTTCTCTTTCTTTGCTCTAAATTGTCCTTCTACTTTGAATTTATCATATAGGTTATGGTATGATCCAAAATTATAATAATTAGAAAATATGCATAATATAATATAGATCAATACAACACAAAGTATATATAAATAGACCAAGATGTCCAAATATTCAATATATGTAGAAATAGAATACCCTTAGGGTAGGGAAATGCCATATAATACTCTTTTGGGAAGGAATAACTCCACAATATCTCTTCAAGGGGACAACTTCCAATATCCTCTTACAATAGAAGACTCAATGTTTACCTCTTTTACAATGATAATCATATACTTTATATAGACCTATATCTAACTAAAAATGGATGGGTAACCTCCTAATACCAATATAGGTTGACCATTACCCAATTCACTAATTATACAAGTTACTATATTATCCTAATATATTGGACCTATATAACTTACTAAGGGGGATTTGTGCCACATATCTACATCTTCATCAACTCATATACATTAAGATATCATATTCTAAGGTACATAACATTCCTTCCCTCCTTGACATGTTTCATCCCCAAAACATAGGAAGAAACCAAATAATGAGTGTGCTTTAAATAATTACACACTTGCCTCTAAGTTCGATCATCCAACCACCCATATGTGATCCTAGGTTGTTATGGCTTTCCAACCTTATTTCCAAATGTCAATGTGTTACTCTGACTCCATTCATTATCATAACTATATCACTTTGGTGTCCATAAATAATTATTCCTCCTTTGATTCCCTGTACTATATTTTTCTACACTACTTTGATTCCATTCATGACCATAGTAGTTCTTATTCTATGCACAATCATAATGACTTACCCACTGATTCCATGTTTCATAGGCCACTTTGTTATGCTAATTCAATACCTAACCATAGTAGTCCTTTGGATTTCATGCATAGCCATATTTATTGGAACTATGATTTCCTATATAGTCAAAGTGCATGTTATTATGACACTCCCTCACATGGATTCATGAATGTTTTCTCTCATGATGATGTGGCTATTTATATACCTCAAAATTTTTTGATACTTTGATTTTATCAACCTTTTCTTCTACCTATACCACCATTTTATTTGGTGGTTCCTTTGTCTCTTGAGTAGATGAAGTGTTTTTATTTACTTGTATTTTTTACTCATCTATGCCTTCATTTAATTCTTTCACATGATCTTCTTCACCTACTTTAATCTCATCTTCATGATCTACCTTAATTTTTCTTTGTGCATTTCCAACTATGATATCTTGTAAAGTAACCTTTTTCATATACCAAAACTTCATGAACTTCTTCTAAACATTAATATTGATTGTTTCCAATGTCTCTAACCATGGATATCTAGGAACCATACCCACATCATCCATATCCAAAGCATAAAAACATGAATTCACAACATATTTTCCATAATGAGATTTAAATTTTCAAACATTGGAATATTATTACCATCTACTTGAACCTCTTTGATATTCTTTGGTTAAACATGTAGATGCTTGGCCAAATTCATGTTGATGAAGTTATACTTTCTAGTATGATTTATGGACAAAATAACATTTTTCTTTTGAATGCATCTATGAAATTGAAAAATTGACTTAGATTTCTATGGAGACAAATTATTTGGACTGTTATCATACAATTCTTCATCTTATTCTTTAATATCCTCTTCCTCTCCTTTAGCATCATCTATACTCTCCTCATTATCCTTATGGTTGATTTCTTCTCCTTCATCATTAGTTACATGTTCTTCCTCATTGTCATTATTTTCTTCCACTAATTTTTCTTCTTCATCATCTCCATTCTCTTCTTCATTACCATCATTATTTTATTCCTTTTCTTCATCCTCTTTTTCTTTTATATCACATTGATTTAGGAATACTTGTTTCATTTACTCCCATGAAGAATACCTTTGTGTGAAGCTCAACCATTTAAACAAATGTTGTGCAGGCTCAAATAAAGAAAGAGACAATCATGTTTGCCACAAAATTGTTTGAGTATTACTCTCCTTAAAAAAGATACACCATTATCTACCATCAATTTCATCCTCCCATAAAAATACTTACAAGTTAATGATCATGTAGTTATATAAAATGTGAAAATTGGTAACTTGGGTGTGGCTAATGACACCCAAGCCTGATCTCCCTCTTGCTTACTCTTATGACCCTCATAGGCATCATTTTCATTGATTCTTAGTCATTTATAGCCTTCCAAACTTAATACGAACTGATCTAGATTCCTCCTTCCATGAAAAATCAATCCTCCCAAGTCCCGTCTACTCAAGACAATAGCACCACAAAAAGACTATAACACCAGTGCCACTCCTATCCACTTTTAGTGTTGTTGTCCAAGTCCATTTTTGGCCCCAATGGTTAATTTATTCTAGTTTCCTATCCTTCACCATGGTTGCCTAATGTGAGTGCACTCAACAGATGACCAATAGATTACTATAAAATCCCATTCAAAGATCATTTAGAAAGGGGCTGGTAATTATCAGTAAGAAAACAAGAATACAAGAAAGACTACTTAATAAATCTTCCCTATTATTTGCATACATCTAGCCAACACACTTAAAAGATTATTCAAATCCTTACACTAGTCCCTATCCACCTCAAGCATATCTATTTTATCATTCTACATCTTCATACATACTATTTACACAAAGCACATCAATTGGGACAAATACGTATGGCTTGATCCCTCTTCGGAGTATTGGAATGTAGGCAGTGTGCCCACATAAGGGGTGTGGATCCATGTTTAGTGAATATTACAAACACTAACCCCCTCCTCTTTCTCAAAATTGGTTAAATCATAATGTAACATAGGTTTTTATGATAAAATCTTCTCTATAGGGAGGTCTACAAACTTCCAAGACAAGGTCACATAGACCTAATGAACAAAAATCTGCAAGCTTAGATCCTTAGGACAAAAATAATATAGGTGGACTACAACACTGATGCCACTCCTATCTAGTTTGATTGATCTTATCCAATCACCAAATTAAGTTTAGATCTTAGTTTATGATAGTGTCCTAGTCCTACACAATAAATTATAGCCTCTATCTTAATTGGATCAATAAGTTTCTAGCTAAGTTTTGTTTTCCATCTCTTATTACTATTTTTAGTAAGGCTAAAATTACAATCTAGTTTACACAAATCATTAGCTTAATTATTGCATATTTATTTACTAATTTTACTACTCAGACACTTTAATTAAATTATGAATAATACACTAATATTCCCATAATTTTTAAATTATTTGGTGAACCTGACTTACCTCATTTGTACATATAAACCTTAGAAACTCTAAGGTAATTTTTCTACTAATTTTTTTTATAATTTTATGATTTTTTATCTACATAATAAAGTAATAAATTAGCATTAAATTTTAAAATTTTATAGTAATTTTAAAATAATTTTCTTTCAAACCCTAGTTTCCCATACTATGTCCCAGTATTTTCATAGTAATTTTCCAATAATTTTCTAATTTTTTAGTAGCATATTTAAATCATAAAATATATTCAAATTTCAAAATTCAATAGTAATTTTTAAAAATATTTATCTTTTAAAACCCTAATTTCACATACTAGGTCCTCTTTAATAAATCATTTTCCAATATTTTTCTAAATTTTTAGTTGTATATTTAAATCAAAGATCCATTTTCATTTTCAAAATTCCATAGAATTTTTAAACCCAAGTTTCATACACTAGGTTCTACTACTTTTGAGATATCACCTTACATTCTAAAATCAAATTTCAAAAATAGATCTCACTTATTTACAAATTTTTCTTACATTTCTTTAAAATAATAAGGAGACCATCATGGGTCCTATCATGTACATGAATGACAAATTCTATCATATGCTAGTACAAAGCTTCATTCTTTGCATTTCATGCTTATTTTTTCTCTATATGGGATGATGTTACGAAAGTTATTATCCAACATGTTAAGATATATTTTACATCACCTCCCTTGGAGCCTCTATTTCATGTCATGTCATGTTACATGGTTCATTTTACCCTTCCCTAAGTCACTACCCATTGCTAGAGATCTGAGTTGACACCCTTTATTCCCCCCCCCCCACCTTGACCTATCGATTATCCCTTCTCTCCTCCCATAAATAGAACTAGTCCTAAATAGATAGTAGATAATGTGGTTAAAGTGGTTACTCAACATGCCACCATACTTCCTCCACCTAATCAGGATCCCCACCACCATCCCATTCCTTCCCATCCTAGGTCCAACCCACCAACACAGGTAGATATATCAATGCATATGATATTATTGATCAGTTGAGAAACACACCATGTTAGAACTATTTTAGAAATCTAATATGTTTAAGGACATTCTCTATCAGGCACTCACTCAGACTTCTATACCCATTGACTTTGAGCCTTATTATTATGCATTAGTGGTTAACATGATAAAAAATATAGAATATGATATCATTTTTTATCATGATGACATGCCATCTCAGACCGTAATTTATCAAAATTTACCACTATTCATTTAAGCTCAAGTCAAAACTAGCACAATTAAGAGAGTTCTACTTGATAGTGGTTCTAGACTTAATATATGTAATATTGCATTCTTATATACCATGGGCATAGACATATCATCCATGTAAAAATCATATAATAAAATTTGAGGATTTGATGATATACCATGACAAACATTGGGTGCCATTATTTTAGATATCATGGTAGGACCCAAAACTCTCTCTACATAGTTTCAGGTCATACCAGGTCCTCTTCATTATAATATTTTACTTGGATGACCCTAGATACATTTTATGGGGGTAAATCCTACTCTTCATCAATGTGTTAAGCCTCTCCATGAAGGATACCTATACACATGTCTAGGAGATAACCATCCATTTAGATATTATTGAACTATGGAGTCATCTTTGACTATTTTACTGGATGGGACACCTCATATCACCATTCAATCACCACCTCATTATATTTTTCTTGATTAGATACATACATATGAGGTTGGAGAGACTATAACTTCTCATACTCTTCCATTTATAGTTGTTCCCTCAACTCCAAATATTCATCCACTCACAGTAGCTTTAACCATTCTAGCTACTCTATCAATCATGATTCCTATACCTAATACAGTTATAATTTCACCAATAGAAGTTCTAGTAGTACCAATTGATTCTATAGATATATAATTACTCCATAATTTTTAGACACCCTCACAGCACCATTATCTTCTACTACTACAATTAATGAGACCCCCATATCATAATTATCCCTTGTGGTAAAATCTAATTTACCATATGTACATGATGTTGATATAAATTCCCAAGATTCTTTAGATGATGATATGACACCCACACTCATAGATGACTATTTGTGTGGGTTTACCTTTACACCAATTGGACCAAGAGAGTATCAAGATGACTCTAGAGCTCTCATTATATATCCTACATAAATCTGAACATATCACACTATACTCTTAGGATATACTCCACATTTGTAGCCACAAATAGATCACTTGGAACATACAATTCACATGGTTACCTTATGAATATAGATCCAATCATTTAGATTAAAGGAGGAAGTACACAACATCAACCACATATTAATCTATAGATGTTACTTTATCATGTATTAATCACATTACCTATTGTATGACACAAATCTATTAACAAATTATCATAGTAGGATGGTCGCCCATTTTTTATTTGTCACAAGATGATAAGCCATGATAAAAACTCATGTACAAATTTATAGCAAATATTGGATAAAATATAGTTTTAGGGTATTACTCAAATTATAACACCACCAACACTGGCTTCTCAACTTCCACCAAAGCAATATGCTACCAGATTTAAATGTCCTATAGGGGAATCAACATCTCCACCACTAGAGAAACGTTTAGTTCACCTTTGATAGGATGACACTATGTACACATCTTCTATATTATATAATGATAGTTATGATGATGATCTTGAGGCATTGTATGATGGTCATGATCCCTTCCTCCATTTTCATCCCTATCAAGATCCATCCTTAGACCCTTTAGCCCCTCTAGCCTAGTTTTTTATGTCATCATGTACATATTACTTTTTCATATGTTTGTATATAACTATTTTTTCTAGCATCTGTACATAGATTTCTTCTATTGACCTGTACATAACTTATTTTCAATTTATTATACATAGTCTTCCTATGATTTATTGTACATAGATTATATAAAAAATTAAAAAACATTTAAATAATTCAAAATAAAAAACATGCAAATAAATCCAAAACACCAAAAATATTTTGATTGTATGCATTATCCATGTTTTACATTTCTACTACAATGCTAGACTTACATTTGTTTTTCTATGCTATTATTTATCAATTTATCTACATTACCATGCTTCACTTGATCTTCCTTGAGCATTTGTAGTGACATCTAGCTCTTTGATTACTTCACTCTACCCATTGAGGGGGAATCCTAATGATACATTGAGACACACATCAATATATATTCCCATTGGGGGTAACTTCTACATGACTACAACATACAGGTTATGTCATTCCTACATCAGACATTGTAGTTATCATGTTGATGTACATTATTTACTAGCTTACACATTATTATATCAACATCTCACTAGTATATAAGACTTGTATATTTTTTAGGATATACCTAGTTTTGTACTAACATGTTTTTCACACTTTCACTTCTTGATTTGATTACCTAGATGGGATTGTATTTCTAATTATTAATGCTTTCCTTCCTTATTTTATGTAAATAGATTGTTTGCATTTCTCAGTTTCTATTTGTCTCTTATATGTGTCTTAGGATATTTTCCAATGTCCTTTCCTTCTATTAATGTATGTGCTTTAGGACATTTGCCAATGTCCTTTACCTATACTCTTCTATGTGATTATGGCTTCCATGATAGCTTTGCTTGTTTAAATTATATGTGTATGTGGTATTTGAACATGCCTTGTGTACTTGCCTTCTAGTATGAGTGAAATGTGCCCATGTCCCTTATTTGTTTGGCACATTGGCCACCCTTGTATGTGTTTTTATTCTTTCCTTGTGTGCTTATTTCTTATTTAATTCTCATTGTTTATAATTCCATGATCCACATCATGCATTTGTCTTACTTTATTGGATATCATGATAGACATCATGATCCATCCCTCCAAATAACAACTAATAACTAAAAACTAACTAGAATTTCATTTCTAGTTCAATACAATGTACATGTTATTACATTGTTATATCCATCTAGGCATACCTCTATTGACCTAACAATCTCTCAATACAAATCATGCTATATCTTGAGATATCTTATCGATTATCATTGCTATATCATGTATTTTTATAGCATAACACACTTGTAGGGATATTTATTCTAAGGGAAGTCATTTATGGGTCTTCCTTCCTACCATAAAAAGAGAGGGAAAGAAATAATGGTTTGGTCATAGAGATCATAGCTCTTAACAGCCAAAAAAGTAGTTTTCAACACACCTAGAACAATAACTAGACATCAAAATAGTCATAACAGACTAGGCAGATGATGAAAATATTAGAACAATTACCATATTTGGCATAAGACAATAGAACCCAACCTATACTATAGTTATGGTGCCACTAGTGTCTTCTTTTGGTGCTTCTATTCAAATATTAAAAAAACTATAATTTTTAGAAGTAGGTAGAAAAGTAGGTTTAGTTATAGTTTTGCATATCAAGACCACTTCAGAATCAATAGTTTTTAGTATAATTTTTCTTATAAAATCCACATATAGGGGGAATCATACAAGGTATTATGGCTCTCATTTATATTTCTAGACATGGCAGTTGATATATCTTTTAGATCAAAATACATGTTCTAGATACCAGTGATTGGGGGCAACGTGTGTAGCACATTTATTTTCTTTTCCTTTCTAAGTTTAGTATTACCCAAGCATTCTCAATAGTTACATGACTTATTCCATATACAAGTGGTTGGCATCATTTTATAATGGATTTCATATAAGCCTAACTTCCACCTTCCCAAATGGCTTTCATACAAGCCTAGTACACCAATTTCAAAGTGGCTTTCATACAAGCCTAATCTCCATCTTCTAGAGTGGCCAAGAGTGGCCTAGTTTCTAGCATACATCTATATATCAATGCCAACATGGTTAGATCATAGTACATTCATAGGCTTCAAGAGCTATCTCATATGACACATATTTCATACCAATATCAGTTCATTACTTCACTTCATGGAGTAATGATGGAGCCAAAAGACTATGTAGCCTTTGAATTCTTGAGCCACCTATTTAGATGGATTGGAAGCATAGTTAAAACATTGATTAGTACATGCATAAACACCTAGATTCACTTAGTGGGTAATATAGGAGCTAAAATACTAGCTAGCCTTTGTATTCTTGAGCTACCTATTTAGAGGGATTGGACATACAATCTAAACATCAATTAACACATGTATGACTACCTAGTTTTACTTAGTAGGCAATGATGGAGTCAAAGGGATAGCCTTTGCATTCTTGAGCCACTCTTAGGGAACTGAGCACTCAGCCCCATTCATGATATTACTCTTGGTATAACACATACCTAGTACTCAGCATCATCTCACATCACTCAACATCACAATAGGTTTTGTATTAGTTCATGTACCCAATGAGGTGTATTCATTACTTTCTCTTATTCTCTCTCTTACCTAAGTTTGTACATTGTTATTTTAGTTATAGTGTATCTAGTAAGAACTAATCTACTTTTTTTTCTCTCTCTATGTACACCGAATATCACATAGCTTCATGAGCTTCACCCTTGAAGGTAAGTTTAGGTATGCTTTCTATTTTTCCTTTGTCCTAGTATTTCACTTTGTTGCATCACTAGAATAAAGGGGCAGGGGGTAAATGTATTCATATAAAATGAAAAAATTGGTAACTTGAGCATAGATAATCACATCCAACCCTTAACACCCTCTTATTTTCTCTCATGACCATTATAGGAATAATTTTGATTGATTTGAAGTCATATGTAGCCTTTTAGACCTGATACAATTGAGATAGACTCTTCTTTTTATGACAGATCAATCCCCCTAGGTCATGTGTACTTAGGACAATAGCACCACACTAGGACTATAGTATTGGTGCCACTCATGTCCACTTTGGATATTATTGTCCAAGTTTATTTTTGGTCCCAATGGTAAATTTATTTTGGTTCCCCATCCTTCTCCTTGTTAGCTTACCATGAGTACATTAAACCCATGACCAATAGATCCCTATAAAATCCTATTCAAAGATCATTTAGAAATGGGTTGGAAATTATCACTAAGAAAGTAAGAATATAAGCAAGACTACTCAAGTAATCTTCTCTATTATTTTCACCAGTCCCTAGCCACCTCAAACACATCTTGTTTAGTATTTTACATTTTCATACACACTATTTTCACAAAGAACATCAAGTGGGAGAACTACATATGGCTTGATCCCTCTTCAAAGTATTAGTCAATGGGTAGCATGTCTACATAAAGGGTATGGATCCATGTCTAGTAAATTTTACACACACTAATCCCTCCTATTTATCAAAATTTGTCAAAGCACAATGAAACATAGGGTTTGAAGAGAATATCTTCTCTACAAGTATCTTTATAGACTTTTAGCTACTAAAACTTTATAGACATGGTCATACAGACCTGGTGAACAAAACCCAAAAAGTTTACATCCTCAAGGCAATAGTGGTAAAGGTGGAATACAACATTGGTGCTTCTCATGTTCAGTTCTAGTGCTACTCTCCAATCACCAAAAAAATTTCAAATGTTAGCTCATGATAGTGTCCTAGTCCTACACAGTGGATTTAGCCTCTATCTCAGTTAGATCAATCAGTTTCTAGCTAAGTTTTCTTTTCCATCTCTTATTACTATTTTTAGAAAGGTCAAAATTGCAATCTAGTTTACACAAATTATTAGATTAAATATTGAATATTTATTTACTAATTTTACTTCTCAAACCCTTTAACTAAATTAGGAATAATACACCAATATTCCTAAAATTGTTAAATTAGATCCACAAAAAAAACTAGGGTTTATGAAACCCTAACATATTAATAACTAATTAAGAATAGATCCAAATAGTCCCAAATTTGGCTTGTAGCTTGGCCATATGATACTGGAACTTCAATAAACATTTTGTGAACAAATTCCCTAAATTTTGTACTATAGATCGATTATATGAAAAACCATAAAATCATAACAACTCCCTGCAATCGATTAAAAAAAATTTAAACTTTTGTATATAGATTTATTGTATTATGATATAACATCAATAAAAATTTCACAAATCAATTACTTATATTTCATAAGATATGATGAAATAAATAAAAAAGCTAAAATATCAATAACTCACTCAAAATTCATCATAAAGGCTTTATTTTTTTAATGAGACTTATTTAAAATATTCTTAATATCTAGTAAACAAATTGGGGAAAAAAATAAACTAATTAAAATATATTTATGGTTATAAAAAATTAGGTTTTCACTCCACACAAATTGCCCAAATCGAAGCTTTGATATCACTTGGTATGACCTATAGTTATAATAATTAGAAAATATGGAGAATATAATGTAGATCAACACAACACAAAATATATAGATGAGACAAGATGTCAAAATATTTAATATATGCATAAATAGAATATCCTTTAGGTAGGGAAACACCATATAATACTCATTTAAAAAGGATTAAATCCTTAATATCTCTTTTAGGGGAAAACCTCCAATATCCTCTTATAATAGAAGATGTAGTGCTTACCCCTTTTACAATTATAATCTTATATTTTATATAGACCTCTATCTAACTAACAATGGATGAGTAACCTTATAATCCCAATGTAGGCCGACCATTACCCAATACACTAATTCAACAAGTTACTCCATTATCATAATATATTTGACCTATATAAATAAGGGGATGTGTGCCACATATCATCATCTCCTTCAACCCATATACATTAATATATTATATCCCTAGGTACATAATATGTTAACATATGTACTAATTTTAAAACATTTATCTTTTTCATAACAAGGACTTGATCTCTCTTTTGAAGGATTTTGAGATTTTATCAATTCATCAAGAATCTTTGATCCTCCTATCAAATTCATACTTTTTCCTAGTTGTCCTTTATCTTTCTCAAGATCTTTTCTCAAATCCACTATTTCTACTTCTAACTTCAAGCACTTATTAGATTTAGATTGTAATTCAAGTTTGACTACATCTTCTATTCTTTTAGCCTCTTCGACTTGTGTCTTTAGGCTAACCACCATCTAATCAATTTTCTCAAGACTTTTGGAGATTTTCCCAATTTCATTTTGTCCAATCTTCTTCTATTTTGATCTTTTTTTCTCAGCTTACCAATTTCCTCTAAATCACAAATGAGTTCACACTCTAGATCCACTTCTCCTTTTCTTATCTAAGTCTTCAACTTTTTCTTGATCCATAGAATTTGATCCTATTATCATGAATATGATTTCCTTTTCCTTAGCCACAAAAACACAATCATGATCATCATCAGAACTATCACTTTCATCCAATGAATCACTGTCTTTTTTTGTGTATACGCCTTTCTTGTTTTTAAAGAATTTCTTATTCTTGGAATAGTGAGGTTTCACCTTTTTAATATTCTCTTTTTTCTCAGTGTTATCCTTCTTGTTATAAGGGAATTTAGTAGCAAAATTTCCTACTTTAACACAATTAAAGCATTTAAAGGGTAACTTACCTTTATACTTTGTAGACCCTCTTCTCAATCGTATTAAAAATTTATCTTCTTCTTCATCAGTCTCCTTAGATCTGGATAAGGATTCTTCTATTTTTACTTTCTTGGCTACTTTGAATGCAACTTCTCTCTTGAAATTGTCTACTTCTACCATTCTCATCTAATATATAGTGAAGGTTCCATACAAGTCATCAACAATGAGTTTATCCAGATCTCTTGCTTTCTTTATTGTAGAGATTTTAGAGTCACACCTTGATGGTAGAGATCTTACGACCTTTTTGGTAATGACTAATTATTTTATCTCTTCTCAAAAGCCTCTGAATGAATTTACTATTTCATCCACTATGAGGAGATAGTATATAATTTTCTCTTCTTCATTTAATTTAAGGATTTCAAACTTGCCTTTGTAAGTTTATAGCTTGGCCTACTTTACCTTGTCATCTCCTTCATATATTATCTGTAGTTTGTTCCAAATGTCTTTTGTATTTTGATAATGAATCACTTTGACAAAATCTGAATTAGATAATTAACATAGAATTTCATTGTTAGGCTTAGCATTTCTCTCATATGCCTTATTAGTATCTTGATTTATGGATTTGTAATAAGGGATGTATATCCATTTACCATCAACATCCATACATCAAAACTTAATGAGGATAAATATGATTCCATTATAATTCTCTAGAATGCATAATTTGATCCATTAAAGAGAGGTGGTTTGTTTGATGAAGATCCTTTTATACTAGCCATTTGTATTGACCATTCCAATATCTACCTGAGTTGATTAAGATTCTTATAAAAAACCAAGGCCTTGATACCAATTTTCAGAACACAACTATATACTAAAGGGAGGGGGTGAATCACTATATTGATTAACTTAGTCATTTTTTAAACCTTTTAATGTATATTTAAAAATATATGTACAGATTACAAAAACATAAATAGATACAACACTATATATACTAGATAAAATGCAATATGGAAAAAAACCATCATGAGAATAGATACTATAATCAATAATTATAATCCAAACTCATAATGACGAAACTCACCAATTTTAATATTTAAGGGCACCAACCCTAAAGAGAAACCAATCCCCTAATTTAAAATCTTCAACTCTAAAAAAGTACCCACTCCCTAATTTGAGTACCAACTCAGCTTGTCTAATGACACCAACCAATCAGATCTATTATAGAGCTACAACTCCAAATTATAACATAGATTCACAAATTATTATAACCACTCATTCTTTGCTTCTCTTCTCTACCCCTTTGGTTCTATGTCTATATTTTCCTATTTGACACTATTCAATAATTCCAACAGTGTCTGCCTATATCATAGATGTCATATATATAATCAATTGATCAAGGGTTATATATCTTCTCTATGTTCACAATTGTTTACAAACACCTTAGGATTTATTCTAAAACTAGTTCATTATCACTCAAACTGTAATTTTCCCACATCCTGAACTCATGCACCACCACCATGATTCCTGGTCTCATTACTATTTATAACATTTGGTCAACTCTAGTTTTTATGCACATTTATATATATATGATCGATTAAAGTAATAAAATTCATTATTTGTGTCATGATTCATAGCTTACTTGCATGTTCTGATATGTTCTCGTATATAACTATTAGACTAATCATATCTTTATAGATTGATTATTAATATTAATTTTGGTGCCATGATCTGATGGTCTTTAATTAAATGGTTGAACTTTAAAATTCATCTATTTGATTGATCTTTGATAAACTCATGCTCTTAATTGGATTGTTGTATGCTTCTAAACTTTAATTGTTTAACATTAAAACTCATATGTTAATATTTTTTATTCAAGCTTCTGCATGCCATTAGATCTTCAAATAAGCATGATCTTTACGTCTATCCTGACATTAAACATATAGCTCTTTAACCCATCTCAAAGTTTCTTTAGTCTTTGGATAAATTACACTCTATCAATCTTCTCAGGCTTACTTAATATTTAACTCACCACTATGTTGATAAACCTTGATCTCTTTATCCCATTAGGTCCATTTGCTCTATTGGATCTCCTTTGTACAATCATTTACTCACTCTTAGATCTTTTTACAAGCTTGATATTTATCTCTACTTAGCTTTTAAGAATGCGAGACTTGGAATTAGCAAATACCTTCTACATATTATTATTAGTTCACACTATTGAGACACTTGACAACATCATGTTTCTTATTAACCTTTTGAAATTAAATCACTCCTTATATTTACTATGCAAGATTCATGATTATGACACTTGTCACTAATGCATTTAGTTGGAGGTGCCTCTGAAAAATTAAACTCACTAAACTTAATTAGATCTTTAGTCTATGATTAAGTGATATATATTGATCAATATGGGACAAATATAAAGTTTAAGACTTAGGAAATATTAAGTCTTTTGATCACTACTTGGGCTGATAATTTCTAAGTTAAAGGGCCTAGTTTTACAATGATGATAAAAGGCTTAAGTTATAACTTAAGCCACCAAGTTTAGGCTATATCCAATCAACATAAAAATGGAAATTCATATGTACCATGACTTAAACCCTTAGGTTTTGTCTTAGAAACCCTATAATGTATAAGAGCAAAGATATTTCAATTCTGGGCTTATCACTCTTCATCTGAACTTGCAAACCATATATTCAAGATGGTCATGAAAAACACATAACATATCTTCTATATTTTTCCTTTGAAAATGTCCATAAATTTTCTTTGTAAAATCATGACAAATTTTCAAGATTTTGTGTATATTTAACTATAGGGACCATTTCAATATGCCTAGAAGGTTAATTTTTCACCTACATAACTTTTGTTGCACTTAGTCACATGACCTAAAATTTAATTCATAAGATCATTTTACATAGGGGATTCCATCCATATATCCAATTTATCTTGAAGTATTCATATGTGCAATATATGGCATCATAAAAATTCCTTCTCATCTTTATCTTATAACCTGTAAATTGGACTAAGTGTTGGAAAACACCATCAAAATATCTGAGAGCCCAACTTTTCCCAAGCATATATTTTGTCAAACTATGTTTCATGACTTGATATTTATTGCATAGAAAATATGAGAAAAAATAAATAAACCTATATGATCATTTTATCCTAGCACCTCCATATGTGCAATCGTTGTCCTCATAAATATGCTTACTTGGATCTGTTGAACCCTTTTACAAATTTGGCTAAGTATAGAAACTTATTTATTTTTATCTAAATAAAAAACTTTGCATCCCTACATATTCTACCACACTTCATTACATGACCTAAAATCTAGTGCATAATAACTATAGACTAATGTGATCATAACCATATGTGGCAATGGTGACGTTAGCAAACAACCTTCTTAGTTTTTCTTGTCATAGACCTAAAGTATCTATATGATCAATATGAAAAACCAAATGAGTTCCACTCATGTATATAAACACTCCAATAATCCTTGACCTCTAATAAGATCCCTTTCATTTCCTATAATTATGATACTTAGTCTTGAACATCAATGGCAATCATATTTGAAACACTTTAATAATTTATAATGAACATGGTTTTAAATATAACAATCATAATTAATAGCCATGGCTCAATACTAAGGTGAAAAAGACTTGGAGTGTATCATAAAGTTATACATTCCTTTAAGGATATATCCTTTCACTCTACAACATCATTATGCCTAGGACTATATGGAATTGTACATTGTAGTTAAATCCCCTTTGATGTATATAATTGCTCAAAATGGTTAGTAACATACTCACCACCATTATTAGTGCATAAAATATTGATGTCCTAAAAGAGATTAATGACCTCTGAATATTTACTAAGAAAATATACCCAATTATACCTTGAATAGCCATTGATGAAAGTAAGCATGTATTTATTCCTATTAAATGAAGGTTATGAAAATAGACCAATAATTTCAATGTGGATAATCTATAATTTATGTTTAGCTCTCTATGATTTTCCCCTGTCACACTTATCCTTGAGATGCTTACCCAGTATACAACCCTGGAAAACTCCATTAGAAAACTTGACTTATGACAACCCTTAAACCATGTCTTAATGAATGAGTTGCTCTAGGTAATGATAGTTGAGATGGCTAAATATCTCATGCCTTAATTTAATCACATTATCTTAATGAGTAATGTAGAAAAGGGTTGATTTGGAGTGAATTTTGAGAAATTATATATATTTATTTGTAATATGCTTTCCTAAATGCAACAATGGAGTCACTTTTGACTTCCCTAATAACCATAGAATTGGTTGTGAACTCAACTATGTTTCTCGAACTAATGTGAGTGATTTAATAAATAAATAAGAGGTTGGTGGATAAAGTGGAAACACATAGAACATCATGAAATGTGCCATCATTCACTTCAACTGATCCTCTCCCACTATTGTATAAGCATCATCACCCAAAAATATGGAAGGTATAAAACAAGGCTCCAATGATAAGAACATGTCATGTGATAAATATATGTAGTACGAGGGACCAAAATTGACAGCCCATGTGGAAGGGTAGGAAGAAACTGCAATAAGAGTTTTACCCTTGTCTTTTCCCTTATTAATGTTTTTGGCCTTAGTAGTATCATGTGTTGATGAACTTTGATTGGAAGAATCAAGGATATTGATATTTTTATTTTTGAGCATTTTTGTTAGTTGGCCAGTCTAATTATTTATGCTTTTGGCTTCATCATTCCAAGATTTATTATAATAAGCACATGTGATTCACTCTTTCTTGGGTTTCCCATATGAATAGGAGGACTCTTTTGATACTTTGGACTTAGCATCAGGTTTATAACCCTTTCTTTGTTTTGGGTCCTTTAAGTTATATTTCTTCTCCTTGATATTAGAAACCTTCTATCTGTCATGACTCATAATTAAGGAATGAAATTTATATGACTTTAGTTTATCCATTTGGATTAGTTTATCTTTTTCCTAAGTCAAGTCATTAGCAAAATCATCTAAGGATGACATTATCCAAGTAGCTCCAATGGTCTACTTGGTTGCGTGGAAGGTATAAATGAAGATATAATAGTCAGATCTTAATTTATAAAGTATGGTAAGAATCAATTGATCATCCCTTTTCTGTCAATGTTTGTTAAGAACCTATTGACTCATATAAATAAATAACTAAATATATATAACACAAAATACAATATTATTTTTTGGTGGGATGAAATAACTTCACAATCACTTACCACTTCAAGGGGGTTACCTCCTTATCAAAGTATTCAGCTCTAATTGATTTATTTTTCTTGAATGTATTAGAAAGGCATGTGCTTATCTATTTATACTATTCTAATCTATCCCACTCTTCCATTCTATACATTTGGGATTATTATTAATATTTTTTACTATTCATTCTACTAGTATTATACCCCCAATTTATAATATATACCCTTATATAGGTATATTACATTCCATCCCCATTAACATGTTTCATCCTTAAAAAATGTGATGAATTACATATCAAAAATATGTACAACACCATATAGAGGCATGTCCATGCATTCTTTTCTATTTTCACTTCATCTTATTCTTGGAGATGAGTAGGTACATTAATAATGTGATATGAAGTAATATAACATGAGGTTAAAGTGCACAAAGAGATAAATATGGAATAACCTTAGCTTGAAACATGGAAGCCATGAGGATACATTCAAGCATTAAAATTTGAAGCATGATGATCATAACATCAAACTCAGAACAAGGGTGCTCAAAATAGTTGGCCTGATAAGCCAATAGAGGATACGTGTCATCCCCCACAACATTTTTCTTTCCACATTACTTTTTGAGTAGCTAACCCCAACATAGAATACTTAATTGTTTTTGAAGAATTAGTGGCTAGTATCGATGCATTAGCGGTATACTCAGGTGATTCAGATGCTAGCATAGACATTTCAAGTGTCAATTTAGGCTCTTCAATTATCAACTTTAGGGTTTCCACATGTGAATTAGTCTCAACCAAGTGATGAAAATTAGTAGACCAGTCTCGATAATAATCCTCTAATTCTATCCATGTAATTATTTCCATCTCATATTCTTCAACTATCGGAAATAACTACACATACCATTCTCTATAGTCATTTCCTAATCCAACCATGAATTAATTTAATCATAATATTCTAAGGTTATATGGAAGTTAAGGTAAATTATATCTAAAATAGCATTAATTTTGTTTAATGAATGCATTACTCTTGATAAAATTGAAATAACCATGATTAGTTTTTAACTATACAAAAATATTCCCTTTTGATAGGAAAGAATAACTCCATAATCACTTTCCACTTCAAGGGGGATACCTATTTATAAGAGTATTCAACTCTAATTGATATATTTTACTTGGATGGATTATAAAGGCCTATGCCCCTCTATTTATATTATTCTAATATATCCCATGCTTATATTCTTTGTATGTGAGATTATTATTATTATTCCTTATTATTCATTATTATTCACTACTATTCTACCCCAAATATATAATATATACCCCTATATAGGTATATTACATTCCATCCCCCTTGACATGTTTTGTCCTCAAAATCTACAATGAATCACATATAAGAAATATGTACAAGACTAGAAGGAGGCATGGCTATGCATTATTTTCTACTTCCACTTATTCATATTGTTGGTTGAATATTTTGTCTATCAGCGTACTGGTAAACAAAATAGTTCTTATCAGCCAAAACAAGAAGATTAGTCATCCTAATGTGTAAGTTTATCACATCAGAAGGAGACTACTCTCTCCTCTCATTAAGGGGAGGTTCCTTGTGGATATGCTATGTATATGTATAAAGAGAAAATAATACTCAAGGGTAGGACCACGCATTCATCTCTCTTTCTTTAGAGATGATGTATACAAAACAAAGGAAAAACTCAAGGAATGACAAAAAACTCTCCTCTTCTTTCAAGAAAAACTATTCAGTCAGCCACAAGAATACCCTTGGAAATAAAACTAGAATGTAACTAAAGTATGGTAACCAACAAATTGAAATAGAACACAAAATCTCTATCATGAAATGCTCAAGATTAATATACAAAGGGCAATGAAATCTCAAAGTCTTTTCAAAGTCCTTTACATAGCAATGAGAAAGCAAACACACTGAATGTAGCTATGGGGGCACAAAGTCACTCCATAGTTGATTCTTCAGGATGCCTTCCTGACTAATTTACTAATCCCGCTTATTAAATTAATGAAATAGAAAAGATATCACAGCACAAAGTCTAAAAAAGTCCTTTGTTTTCATTAACAGAATACGATCAATAGACTGAGCACAAAGTCTCAATGATGCCTCTCAATTTTGGTAGAGTTTTGTTCAGATTGTCAAAAATAAGATGATTTTACAATGAAAGAAAGTCCCTTATATAACCACTTCGAGAAGGACTCGAAAAGAGTAATACATCAAGATGCATTGGGAAATGTTAGGAAGACCAGCTGGAACTTTGGGGCCTTTTACCCATTTGATCTTTTGAATGTAGATGAACAAGCTACGTAATTGAAAGATTACAACTTTCAATGTCCAGCTGTCAGTTTGATCTTGTTTTCATCATTCTTCCTTTCCAGATTGATTGAATCAGGTCTTAGATTCATCCATTATTCTATCTTTCCTCACTTTCAGCTATTCTTTTGTCTTGAATTCTAGAAATGCATTCAGGTATGTGGATCAAAGGATCAATGTCTATTTTACTGCCTTTAAAATTGATGTTTACATGTTCGTCAATATGCTTCCAATGGCTAGTCGGCTATGCTAAATTTGACATCTTTGTGGGTGTCACCCCTTGGTCTTCTTTTGTCTTTTGGCCTTACCCATTCAACTTGGACTTACCCTTTCAGACTTTGAAAAATGACCTGTGTTTGAATAATCCTTTATTTTGGCTGCCAAGAGTCCCCCACAAGGGCACCTGCCCTTTGGGGTCCTTCGACAGCCCCTTTTGCTTTGGCAGTCCTCGCGGACAAATCCCCAAGCTTTTATTTGAGTCTTCTCCATGGGTAATTCTTGTGGACATTTGTCCCACGAAAAATTCCCACAGATAATTTTCTCGGGGAAAATTCTTGCAAATAAAAAGTCTGTGGAAATTTGTTCCGTAAAGTCTTTTGAACAAGTCTTCAGATTTTTTGAGCCCGCATTTATATATTTGAAAATTCCTTCAGGATCTGTGACCACTTGGAATTCTTTCAAAAATTTTGTTTGAAGGAATTCCTTCGAACAAAAATCTAAAAGAATTACCTTTCGACTTCTTAGAAAAATGATCCTCTAGAAAGTTGATTTTCTTGATTAAGTAGCCTCCGCAAGGGCACTTGTCCTTTGGAAAGTCTTCTTTTGCATTAAACCACCCCTTTGAACTTGGACGACGAACCATTAGTTGAATCGGTTCAATGGTTCAATGAAGCGTGCCAAGTCCTTTTGAACCAAAAGCCAATGAACCATCCAATGAACTTGGACGTTGAACCAAGGCTTTGAACCAAAATGGTTCAAGCCAATGGTTCAATGAATAAAAAAATCTGATAAACTAAGCATTGAACCAAGATGTTGAACTTGCCTTTGAACCAATAGTTGAACCATTTGATCAAACCAATCCGTTGAACCAATCCATTGAACTGGTTCAATGGTTTAATGAAGTGCGCCAAGCCCCTATTGTTGAACCTGTAGACGTTGAACCAAAAGATGAACTAAAATAATGAACCAACTAAATGAAATAAAGCATTGAATTGCTTGGTTGAACTGAACCATTGAACTGTTCTTTTGGTTGAACCTATCATTGAACCTTGAACCAGTTGAACCTTTGAACCAGAATAAAAAATTTAAATGCCTTAAACAAATCTGAAAGAATTACCTTTCGACTTCTTAGAAAAATGATCCTCTAGAAAGTTGATTTTCTTGATTAAGTAGCCTCCGCAAGGGCACTTGTCCTTTGGAAAGTCTTCTTTTGCATTAAACCACCCCTTTGAACTTGGACGATGAACCATTAGTTGAATCGGTTCAATGGTTCAATGAAGCGTGCCAAGTCCTTTTGAACCAAAAGCCAATGAACCATCCAATGAACTTGGACGTTGAACCAAGGCTTTGAACCAAAATGGTTCAATCCAATGGTTTAATGAATAAAAAATGCTGATAAACTAAGCATTGAACCAAGATGTTGAACTTGCCTTTGAACCAATAGTTGAACCATTTGATCAAACCAATCTGTTGAACCAATCCATTGAACTGGTTCAATGGTTTAATGAAGTGCGCCAAGCCCCTATTGTTGAACCTGTAGACGTTGAACCAAAATATGAACTAGAATAATGAACCAACTAAATGAAATAAAGCATTGAATTGCTTGGTTGAACTGAACCATTGAACTATTCTTTTGGTTGAACCTATCATTGAACCTTGAACCAGTTGAACCTTTGAACCAGAATTGTTTAATGGTTCAGTTCAATGGTTCAATTAAATGATTTGGCCAAATTTCCTTGAAGCTGATGAACCAATTAAAGTGAATTAACTTTGAACCATTTTGAAGCACTTAACTCTTGTCGAACATAAACTTTTTGAACCTTGAACCTGTTAAACCTTTGAACCAAAATGGTTCAATGGTTCAAGTTCCTTTTTGAACTCAGATGTTTGATGATGAAGATTTTCACTTGAACCAAAACTTTGAACCAATCCCAAAAAATGAACAAATGTTTTAAAATCAATTCTTTTGACTGAAAACTGTGTGCAGAAGTCTTTAAACCTATATAAATGAACCAGCATGTAGAAACTGGAAATACAAAGTCCATAGAAATCAACATGTAAAATCCATTGAACTTGACTTGTAAAGTCTGTAGATTTTTTGAGAAGCTTTGAAAATGAGAAATTTGAATATCTAAGACAAATTTTTGAAAATGGAAGATACAATTTTCATCTGTAAAACCAAAATAATTCAAATGTTGTTCCAAAAATGGCTATTATTTTTGGGAAACAACACATATTACACTTGGAAATGAGTATGTACATTAACATTATGAAATGAAGTAATATAACATGAGGTTTAAGTATAAAAAGAGATAAGTATGAAATAACTTGTGCTTGAAACATGGCAGTCACAAGGTTAGATTCAAGTACTGAACGTTAAAGCATGATAATCATCACCTTAAAGTTAGAACTAAGGTGCTCAAAATAGTTTCCCTAATAAACCAATAGAGGATACATGCCATACCCCTTATAATTTTTATTTCCACCTATTTTTTTTGGATTAACTAATCCCAACATAGAATACATAAATTTTTTTGAAGCATTGGTGGCTAGTGTGGGCACATCAGTGGCATGCTCGGGGGATTTAGGTGTTAGCATGGGTGCTTCAGGTGTCAATTTAGGCTCTTAGATTGTCATCTTTGGGGCATCCACATATTAAGTAATCTTAACCAATTTATGGAAATAAGCAGACCAGTCTCAATAAAAATCCTCTAATTCTATCCATGTAGTTATTTAAATCTTAGATTCTTCAGCTATAGGAAAGAAATCCACATACCATTCACATTAGTCATTCTCCAAATCCAACCATGAATTAATTTATTCATCATATTTTGTGGTTATATTTAATTAAAGTTCAATTATATCTAAAATATCATTCATATTGTTTAGTGAAATAATTGCTCTTGATAAAATGGAAAGATCTATGAGATTTATTTTTAATAAAATACACACAAATACTTACTATATTAATAAAATATTTATTTTTGGTAGTAAATAATAACTTCAAAAATGATTTCCACTTCAAGGGTATTACCCCCTTATCATATTTTCCAACTCTAATTTATATATTTTGCTTGGATGGATTACAAAGGCCTATGTCCCTCTATTTATACTATTCTAATCTATTCCAATCTTCCATTCTATACATGTGGGATGATTATTACTATTCATTATTATTAATTACTATTAATTATACTACTATTCTACCCCCAATATAAAATATATACCCATACATAGGTATATTAGATTCCATCCCCCTTGATATGTTTCATTCTTGAAACATGCAAAGAATTACATATCAAAAATATGTACAAGACTAGATGTAGGCATGTTCATGTACTCTTTTCAACTTCTATTTCTTCTTATATTTTGATAGGAACATATAAAATAATAGTGTGAATAAAATAAATGAAATTGGAGATGGAAGTACATGCATATGAAGGAATGAAATAACTAAAACTAGAATCATATCAATCTGGTGGTTAGAGTCAAGTAGTGAAACTTGAAGCTTGGAAATGAGCACCTTGAATCTAGGAGGAAAAAAATAGTGTGTTTGGTGACCCAATTGAGGCTACATGTCATCCCCATTACCATGGTATTTTGAGGGCTTAGAATCTTTAATCTCCTGCTTGGGTGTTTTTTCATTCTAAATAGAAGAGTTGGTGAAGAGAAGGCTAACTGAATTAGTCTCTGTTAAGTGATGAAAATCAACATACCATGCACCATCTATAAAATCTAGCCAGGTAGTGATTTTTGATTCTTATAATTCAAAAATAGGAAATGATTCCACATACCATTCACTATAGTTATGATCTTAATCTAACCATTCATTGATTTCCTCATCGTATTATGTGGTTATATGGAATGAAAGCTCAATTCTATAAAAAATAGTATGTATATTGTTTAATGTGTGCATTACTCTGGATAAAATAGAAGAATCCATGAATTATTTTTAATATATTAGAAGTTACTAAAACTATGATAAATTTAAAAATAGTTAACTAAAATTAAAACTTCAAACTATTCTAAAAATATGGAAAATAAGCGCACAAAACTTAGAAATTATTTGACATTATTCATTACAGTCTGAGAGTAAAATGCAAAAGAACAGACATGATTGTGAGGTAAAAAAATTTAAATTTGCAATTCTTAGACTTGTTCCATGAAGCTTGAAAATATACCTATAATATAAACACTATCCATAATATCTTTACATTTAAAACAACTTCCACTCCCAGAACTAACTTCTAAAAAAATATTCTCTCCAACTCAATTATAGATTACTCTCACACACAAATCCAAACCATAAAATGAAACTAAATCTATCTTAAAAAATAAATAAACACAATTTTTATCCACTTTCTAATCACTAGGATCCCATTAAGGCAAGGTGAGAGCATACGATGAAGAAAACTAGAAACTCCTAATTGCATAATCTCCTAAAATTAAAAAAAAGACAGAAATGGCCTTATAAAGAGATCTGATACCAAATGTTATGAACCTCTAGACTCATATAATTAAATAACTAAATATATATAAAATAAAATACAATATTTATTTTTGGTAGAAAGGAATAACTCCATAATCACGTGCCACTTTGAGGGGGCTACCTCCTTATCAGAGTATTCAACTCTAATTGATATATTTTTCTTGGATGGATTACAAAGGCATATGCCCCTCTATTTATAATATTTTAATCTATCCCACTCTTCCATTTTATACATGTGGGATTATTATTACTATTTGTTATTATTCATTATTATTTACTACTCTTCATTATAATACTATTCTACCCCTAATATACAATATATACCCATATATAGGTATATTACAATGTTGCACAGTTTCAATTACAACCTAAGTGATTTGAACTTTATGAAGAAGTCTTGTATCATATCAAAGTCATATGGGCTCAAATTGATGAGCTCATTCTCTAACTCATGACCACTCATGTATTCTTGATTTATAAGTAGTTTTTACATTTTAGACCACATTTTATTTAGAGATGTCTAATATTTGATATGAAAGAGTAAGTTGAGAGACATAAACAAGCATAATAGATTATAGGCTTCATCACTTCAATTTTACCACTTCACCTTCTCTTATTCAAAATTTGATTGTATTTGTGTACCCATTATGATTTGGTGTAATCCTTTGCTCCTTAAGAGGATTTACACTACAAATTTATACTTGTGATAGTTGAATGGAGTAAGAATCAAAAATGTAGTATAAAAAAAGGAAGTATGTGTTGAATTGTGTGTGCTTTAGATTAAGAATATGAAACCCCTCGATTAATATATATAGGTTTAAAGTTACAACATATTAGAATACAAATAATGTATGTGGTGGTAAAATAACAGTGGTGTAGACATGGACTATGCATGGACATGTTAGAATTAAAAAAATTCAAAGATTGAAATGTTTTCAAAAGACATCAAACCAACTAAAACTAGTGAAAAAAATAGTAGGGAAAACCTCGGACCTTGAAAAATCTATATGGTTTCATATAAAACAAAAAAAAGACCCACTTCATATTTTTCAAAACCTATAAATATTTTTATAGTTCATGTACCACGTTGTGTGGAATCTAAATATTTCAAGAAAACACATATAAACCCTCCAAAAAAGGTAAATAATTAACTATCATGAAATTAGGTCTTGTTTAGATCCAATCCTATGGTTTTGACACCTTCTAAATCCAATGGTTGTCTATTTTTCATTTGGAGACATAGACTATATTTATCTTCATGAATTTTCTATAAACCCCACCAAACCCTTAAAAACTAATATCAAGAAAAACACTTAAACAAGTTAGAAGGATAGATATTTCAATTGGAACAATGGCATTAGACTACCAACAAAGATCTGATACCATGTAAGAGTGAAAGACAATTGATGATCTACTAGATAAGATCAAATGAATGAAGAAAACTTGTGTGGAGTAATGAAATCCAAAAGAAACAACTAAAAAGGAAGAAGCTTGTCTTCACAAATAAAGGTTGCATTAATAAAAATAAGGCAAAAAGTACATAGGAATGTTTATTCTATAGGTAAAAAATAAACATGTTATAGTATCCTCATGCATGTGGGATTATTTTTTCCAATGACCTTTACTAAACCTAAGAAAGCTAACTATACTATGTAGGTAAAACCACATAGTGAGAAAAATCCTACACTAACATAACCTTAGAATAATATTTTTCATTGTTGAATTTAATGAAAAAAATCATTTCAACACTATATATATATATGTATATATATATGTATATATATATATATATATATATATATATATATATATATATATATATATATATATACACATATATATATACATACACATATATATATACATACATATATATATATACATATATATATATATATATGTATATATATATATATATATATACATATATATATATATATATATGTATATATATGTATATATATATATATATATATATATATACATATATATATATATATGTATATATATATATATATGTATATATATATATCCATTTATGTTTATCCCATTTATAGACATCATCAATATTTGGTATATCTCTAAAAAAAAATCCAATTAGAGAATTATCCTTCTAGGAGAGGGATCTACTTACCAGAAAAGCTAAAATATATAAATGAAGGACTTTGGCCAATACATAAGGATCCATCATTACTTTGTTACCCTTCAAAACATTTAGATCTTAAACCTACCCACTTGAATACTCATTCAATGCCTTCTAGCCTTTGACATAGTCTTATGATGACCTTTTGCCTCTATAATCATTGTTTACAATAAAAGTATCCAAGTGTGAACCCTATTTCTAACTCCCTTTATGCACTAACATCCAATCACCCTCTTGATCTTGACCATCACCATCATCCCATTATTTATTACATGTTAAGTAGATAACATATTTAATTTTTTAATAAAAAATACTTTTTCATGAGGTATGTGAGTGTGATACATGACATGTTATTATATGGTTTTTTATGTTATGCTTCCCTTATTACCCAAGAGGATTTATAAGGTGTAGAAATCCATTCATTCTCCATGAACACTTCAATAGGTTATATCTATCACTTATATTTCCATCATGATGAGCTACATATAATATGATATTTTTACTAAGCACTCTATTTTAAATTGTGTTCCAAGGATATGGTATTAATTAATAATCAAATCAATACATATGGTTGATGTAGACTAATATCATTTCATATATGCTTAATTTCTAATTATTACTATACTACATGATACATTATAACTTCCTTTCTTATTTTGTATGCTTTTTGACCTTGAGCATGGAACATTACATGTTTTTTATTTAATGACATCCTCATGCCATTTATGTGTAGCCCTTGGCCTTGTTTATTTATGAAAAATTAATATTCCCCTTGTATGTGTCCCTTTGGGCGTTATGTATGACATTATATAAAATTTTATATGCATCTCAATTATATATTCAATATTACGATGAAAAATAATTCAAATTTTCACATGCTACTTATGTGCTTCAATGCTAAATGTATCTAACACATGATTTATATACAATTCAATACTATGATGCAAAACATTTCTAGTTTTCACATGATAATTATGTGCTTAAATGATATATCTATATATTATATGTTTCATATACAATTCAATGCTTTATTAAATACTATGATACTATCAAATTCACATGTTCTACATGGTATTACATGAATATATCTTTCACCTATGATTTATTTTGAGATAAGTGACTTTCAAGAAACAACCTTCATCTCAAGTGGGGTAAATCCTAAAGGGCTTGCCTTGATAATTAAATTCCTCATGAGAAAAAAATAGATTTATGATAAAATATAGTTTTTAGATTTAAATATGCTTCAACATTTTTGTAGTATGGGGCTATATACCAATCATCTTCACTCACTCCTATAATTGAAAATTACAAATTTCAAAACATTTTCAAGTTTAATTGGAATTTTATATCAATAAATTATAGTAAAGGGGGAATGATATTGATTCATATTCGAATTAATACATGTAAACTTTTAAATTTATATTTTTCAAGGTTCAAGTTACAAATTGTAAAGGTACAACATTTCTAATTGAATCGAGATCCATCTATAGTAGTATGATCCATAAAGCTATAAGTGGGCCACATTAGTGTCTAGTTACACTCAACATCGATGTTTGTAATTTTATGAACCCATTACATGGTTATATCTCTTTATTTTTATTTCCTCTTAGAGTCTAGTGACACTTGAAAATTAGAAATTTACCCATCCTTATATCACACATCATATGTGAAAGCATATCCATGAATAATTAAAAAGATTCACTCATTTAGACTTGATAAATATCATTTTCACCATGAGCTAGTATAATTATGGTTTTTTGATACCCAATGACCTACCACTCTACATCTTACCACTTTCAAAATTTCTTGTTCTCCCTATCCAATAAATAAACAAAGTTTAAATAACTTCTCTTCACTTCAAATTCTCCAAAAAGGCAGTATGCACTTTTTCACATTAAATTTATAAGGAAAATAGATTGCATAATTTTTCAAGTGCATACTTTAATTTATCTCTTTTAAAATTTTAAATTTCAATATCCATATTTTTAATATTTAAATATGTCTAGTAGCTACTTTTAGTGGCATTTATTGCATGTTTTACAATAAGGAATCTTTCACAATCAAGTTTTGCATCAAAAGGAAAAGTATGTAGAGACACTAAGGTTCACATCTACTTTACTCTAATAATTTAATTTTATTGTATTTCCAAAGTAATGGGAAACATATAGGGATAGGGAGATTTATACACTCAAATTTAATCATTAAGTTATTGACATTGTTTAGTATTGACATCCTTAGTTTTATTGACCCATTCTTCATTTTATTAACTTAAAATATCCACATGAGCATTAATTATTCTATAATTTTTTTTATAAGAACTTATATTTATCATCTAGACATCCTTTTTCGAATTTAATACTCATGTCAAACCAATTCCAATAGTCTATATTCTTTTGGGGAAAGACCACACTAGGTCAGACAAGACCACACTGTGGCCTTATCCACTAGTGGGGTTTTATCCCTTTCACCATAAGGTTAACATTTCAAAATATATACATTATAATTTACCCTCCCTCACTTCTATAAATACCAATTAGTTTAAATAGTTAAAATATTCCACCATATAATCACATTAAGGCCTCTTAAATTATATCTAGAAATCCCTTGGTAATTCTACTGCACACTGAGCAAAAGAGCATTATTATTTCTAATTTCATTTTTTTTACATACTAAAATTCACAGTCCAAGTTTTAATATATTTTATTTCAGATCAAAGGAACTCATTTTTAGTTATTTAATTCAACCTGCCTCATTACATTCATCTATCAAAGTCAAGATCCACACACCAATCTAGGAAGGATAACTACATCAACCTAAGGATAACAACATTTTATGAGAATAGATTCAATATTTACTTAAATATATTTCCCCCACTTTGAATTTATTGTCTACTTTATTTATGTGAAAGAGGTATGGTTTGTATTTTTTATGTCTTGTATATATGAAATCGACACATAAAATTAGAGAGTAAACCCTTGTAAATAGGTGCACACACCTCGATAAGAAAATTAGTGACATAGTTAACCAATATGTGGCCATAATAAATATATAATGCCATAGTGCATCCTTATACTAACTCATTTTTAATTCTTAGTTTTTGTGATTACATAGCTCATAGGTATTTTCAGAAAGTTTCAAGTGATAAACATCCTACAAATTCACCATAAAATTAGATTGATGGAGGTTTACACATCTAATTTCAATTTACTATTTTTTAGCTCACTTAAAATTATATAAATTATGTATTCTACATTTAGAAATTTATATTTTTAGAGATATAAATGAGTTGTCAATAGTTTATTTATTCTTAGTATTTCATTGTTAAATAAAAAAGAACATATTAAATAAATTTTATGCCTTACACTACATGTTTCATATATGATTTGATGATATGTTCATTACTATTATGGAATATTATCCATATGTTAGAACATGATTCTAAATAATTATATATTTTTATAATAGATTATGTGGTTGATGAATTTATTTTAAGATAAGAAATTCATAAGAAATATACCTCACCTTGAGGAATATTAGTGGGATTTCTATATAGACACAATCTTCAATGTATATAAAATTCATATTTTTAAACATATTACAAGATCCATAGAGTTCATAATGGTTCACATTATATGTTTGGTTCTTATTATCAGATAAATTTTTGCATATTGGAAAATATTTTATGGCCTTGTGCAATGCATATACACACATTTTATAAAGACATAACATGTAGGTTTTCATATATTTCATATTTGGGTCACAATGAGATATGGTTTCATATAATTATATATCATGTTGGAAATATTTGGATAAAATTATAGGGCATGAACATTATTTATGCACAAACACTATTAAAATTCTCTACTTAAAATAATTGAATTTATGATACTATAAGTTACATATTGAATCTATAATTATGTGTGTAATACTTGATTCTTGATCTTAACATAGGTTTTCCCTTTCATATTGAGGTTTAAGATTAGTTAAATGATTAGGTTTTTTATATTACACATTCATATTAGCCTAGCACTAATATTTAGGGATGATACATTTAGTTCCCCAACCAATGGCCCTTGTTATGGTTAAATTCACCATTGGGAGTTATCACCCAAAATATAAAAATGCTTTTGAAGGAAGCCCATTTCTCAAAAGGTTTAGCAGGAAATATAATTCTCTAATTCTACAATGAGAAGGATCATCTCCAAAAAGATCACAAGGGATAACATTTTTCACATGCTTACATGTTGCATGGATCAAGATGAAATTTAAATCACCCCTATAAATATAAAATGTGTTTTACACACTTAAGAACATATATTTATCATTTTGCACTATCATTGTATTCCATTTCAATATAGAATGAAATGGGATAATTCTTAGACACTAAAATATAATCTTAGACACATGGCAATGTTAATAATTAAATTATTTCATATTACACAACATTTTCATACACATAACACTATTTTACACTCATCTCACATCTACATGCTTTCTATGTTTCTTATATTCTTGATTTTCTAGCAGTCACCTACAAAAATTCCCTACTTTTTGTATAACCTACTCATTATAATGCTGAAACTACCTTTAGATCATCATATTAGTATCCATATATTTCATACAAGTCTAGTAGATCTAGATACATGAAATTTAATAGGTGTTTAACACTAATGTACTCATCCCCATGCCAATAAATGGTCATTTTTAAAATTCAAATCATCCTTATGGCTCAAATCATACACTTCACATGTGGATAGTTTAATTTTGATCCAAATATCATAATATAAATATATATTATGTATAATATTATTGATTATTAAACACTCATCAAATATACATCTATACACTTTTCACATTCAGAGGTACTTTCCTAAACTTCCCAATTCAGTCATCAGTCAAGAGGCATAGGCCCTATCAAAATATAAATCACTTAATCCATCCAATTATTCAATTTTAAAAGTTTATAAATCTATATTATAGATTTCACTTATTAAAGGATCACCATTACACACTATACCTAATAGGAATAACTACATACAGTTTGAATTCCCTCTTTAGAGTATTGGATATGTAGGAAAACTCAAGCATTTATTGGGTATTATTTGAGGTCAAATCAACCCAAATTTTTCATTTATTTCAAGTATAAACCTAGTGTAAAAAGTGGACCTAGGGTATAAAGAGAATGATAAAAACTTTCTAGACACTTTGCATAAAGTGATCCCTAATAGTGTACACAAAGATATTACAAGAAGATGTAGTACCCTATACTAAAATAAAGGAGGCACTATAAAAATATGTATATATAATAAGGTATAAAATATTTTACAACATATGTTTACATAGAGTAATTAATTCATCCTAACATTTCTATATACCCAAGTCTTGATCTCAGTCACTCACAGTCTAATTCTAACACCTTTGTCACCTACATTTAGTCTTAGAAATTTACATAATAGTAGAAGAACTAAGTATATTAATTTATGAGGTCATTCATATTTATATAAATTTTAATTTTGTGAATCATATTCTTCCTTGTACTTTGAATATTTGGGTATCATTATCATACTTTATATAATCTTAATAAGTTTAAGTTTTATACTTGTGTAAGTTAACAAATCAAATAAGGTAAAATAAGGTAATATTATGCACAATATTAATACATGTATAATTAATATATTTACTCCAATATTATCAATAAAATACATTAAAAAAATATAACTTGAATATATTCTAACTTGGTACACCTAGTGTAGGCATGATCCTAACATAGATAAGGTAGCCCCTAGGTGTAATCAATTTATTGCAATTGTAAATCCATGCATCATGTGTGCCTATATTTTTTGCATCCTATGTGTTTATACAATTAAAAAAATTGTGTGAATATAATGTATATGTATTCTACAATGTATATGATAAATTACATAAATCAATCATGCAACTAGAAAAACATTCCATGCCTAGGCAAGTCTTTATTTATTATTATTATTTTTTTCAAGTTTTATATATTTTATTGAATTTTAGGTATGTTACTCATAGAAATTGATCCCATTTATTGGATATCCATGTTTCATTACAATATCAATCATTATGCACATCATTGATTTTGGATTAGTATAAACATTCATATCGATGTACATGTTAGAAAACTATTCATGCATTGTGTCATATCAATCATTACTATCATTGTCACCATAATCATATAAAAAATTTATCTATATTTTTTATTAAATAAAATTTATTTTATAATAATTTAATTGATTACATCGTTTATGTTCTATTTAAATACAAAAAAATTGTGTATGAAGTGTCCTTGGTAGTTGTGCCAATCATAATATGTATTAATGTCCAATTCATTAGATAGCTCCTTTGTCATATCAACATCATATGGAAGATATATAAATATGATATTATGATCAAATAACTTGGGAAATATAATTTATTGATATTGTGGTAATTATGTAAACTTCCTCATTTGAAACACTATATTAATTTTATGTGTAGTATGGTTGGTCTATGATTGTATTAATGTAGTAATGCATTTATTTTTAAACTTATAAATAGGTTGTCATAATTAAAAAAATATATTTGTTCAATGTTAATTCATAATATCACTATAATAATATGGTATTCATTTATTATATGTTAATCAACCCACAATTATATGCCAAGTGGTATGTAGATCTAATAAATAATTATGAAGTAGCATATAAAATGAAATGATTGGTATATCTTGTACACTATTGATATGTAGTTTGATAGTATGTTATATATCCATGAGCTATACATTTTTAAATGAATCTATGAAAAAAACTTTGTGTTTGCCTTTGGTACATCATGTAGTGTGTTATGTCTCTTATGTTTTGTTGATACTGAAACTAAAAAAATACAATCTCAATGGATTGCTTAGCATGAAATATTATTATTATGAATTGATACTACAAAAATTATTTACATTTAAATTATTATGAGTACTTGGAAGGGATTCTTTCATTATATCTAATGTTGGTAGCACTTGAAGGATAATTTTTGACTTATAAATGCTCCCCATGTGTGAATCATCTTGATACTCTCTTAGACCAATGGGTGTAAAATTTAGATGATAAAAATACTCATCCATGTTCATTAGACATTTATTATTATTATTATTATTATTATTATTATTATTATTATTATTATTATTATTATTATTATTATTATTATTATTATTATTATTATTATTATTATTATTATTATAGTATTCTTTCATGAATATCTTATTGTGGTCGTTTCAATTGACTAGTAGAGGAAGATATGTTGTATCCAGTGTTTATGTGTGAGGACCATTCATTGTGTCTTTTACCATCTCCTAATTTAATGGAGTACTTAGAGTTGGCTTTTTTTTAATTAAATTTCTTGATTCCCCAAATAAATATTTATGTATTATTTTTTGTGGTATGATTTGTAATTAGGGTATTATGATGGACTAAAAGTAATTATATTTTAGATTGAATACATTGTTATGTTTTGATACTTTACATTATTTGAAAGGTTGATTATCTGTAAGAAAATTATGCAAACATCTCATATGTAAAAACTTTAATAACTGATGTAAGGTATATGGTACAACTTCCATTACATGAATCTATGGTGAATCTAAGACCAAATTATAATGAAAATGGTTTGGCATCACATGAAACATAGTTTAGAGTTACTTAGGGTCCATTTTCATATCTAGATTAGTTTATCCTAGCACATGGTGAGGGATATTATTAAAACCTATAATATTATTATCTAAATTATGAATAGAGACCATACTGATTTATAATATTAGTATAAATGTGATGTTGTAAATATTCACTTGGGATCCATAATTTACTAAGACACTCTTTAATACTTTATTTAATATTTTAAATTGAATGAATAAGGAAGATTATGATCTATACCATATTGATAAAGAAAATATTCCTTCTCAAAATAAATAAAGTCTTCAATATACTTTAGTGTATTGATGATAAATGTAAAATAAACTAGTTTTGTGTCATTTGGTAAAGTTTTATCACACAATGTTGTATAAATAATACACTTGTACATATTTTAACTCTTTATTATTTATATAATGGAAATAATTTATTTATTATTATTAAATTTATAATTGATATTATATTGTATAATTTTATTATTTTTAATCTTTAGAGGGGGAGGGGTGAGGATGGAAAATTTTGCTACCTCCATTCTACTAAGTAGGATAGCTCACCCTTCCTCTTTGTGTTGTGATAGAATGTATAATATAATCTAATGTAATATTAGGGTGAATAATAATATATGGATGGTATCTATCACCTCCTTGAGCTATCCATTTAGGAGGAATGAAAGGATTCATGCATGCATTTTGATACCTAGTAGAAACTACAAGAATCTTTTTTGGATATTTACATACTATGAATTATTGAGGAGAGTAAATAAGTATTCATAATTAATTTAAAATTTAGTTTTAATTCATATTAATTTTACTCATTTCATTACATGGATGTGAAATGTATTATATATTTTAGACCAACAACATGTAACTTTGACTATCATAGTTTTAACTAAAAAATATAAATTATGCATATCCATTATAGCCATGATTTTATTTATGTGGACAAGAGGAAATTACAAATATAATTTGAAAACATAACATAAGACTATGAAACCATTAAAAGAGATAATGAAACCCAAAGGGAAACCTAGGGTTTGTTGTGCTTCAAAGACTAATCAACTGAACAAGAATGTTTTAACATGTTTTGGTTTTAATAATATAAATGAGCTATAACTCAAGACTATTAAAATTATGTTAAATTATAAATAAATTATGTATACATAAATGTTAAATCATATTGGTATTGGGCTTACTGTTTATATAATTGAGTAGAGGATATGGTACATATCTTTTTTAATATTATGGTATTAACTTTGTCTATGCATAGTCATCAAATTTTCTATATAATGGATCTATGATCACTCAAATTTTGAGACTAATAATTAAATTATTCCACAATTCTATCAGTAAAGTTCAAAGACCTATGGTTACCACATGCATCCATTGTATACATAAGTAATATTTTGTGTGTGTGTGTTTTTTATATATCTATTATGCCATATATCATTGCATCTACCTCTCAATATTATGCTTCTTTAATTTTAAATTCTTGGTTATGTGCCCATATTTATATTTTCTATTGCTTTGCTTAAAACCCTAGATCTAATTTTGACACTTTCTTGGCATGTAAAAAAGGTTTTTAGAGGATGTACTTGATATCATCAACCATATCATAGTATGTGGTTACATAATGATAACCTTGCATAGTCTTAAAATATATTTTGTTATTTAACAAATAAATAATTTTTTTATGATGCATAGCTACATGATATATTAGATTTTAAGGCTTTTAAGGCTACACAAGTGTCCACTTTTGTGGGAGGAATAAATCTTTTAGTTTCATAAAGGTTTGAAAAATAATGTGTTATGACATGACTCATAATCCAAAAATACATGAAACTAATTTTCTTAATTATAAATTAATAAAACTATTGAAAAATATACGAAGGAAGAACTCTGATGGAGGAGAGAGGAGAGTATGTATCATGAATGGTCTTCAATATTTTAGGGTTTATCTCATCCTATTATCACACTGCCAATGTGTCCAATCTAGTCAAGAGTTATTAATAGTGCACTTACTATGCCAAGTTAGGATACCCATCTACCCTTTAGGTAGTTAGTCACCTTCCCCTATATTAAATGCCAACCACCACCCCTCTTGCATTATTTAATTTAGGTACCATCGATGTTAAATAGAGAATCCATGGCACAAAAACAAACTTATAAGTTTGTCCAAAATGTTTACCATAAGTTATTGATTCTAACTCTAATGCTCCTCTTTTAGATGTGGTTTTGGATTTACTAGAGTTTTATAAATCCTATCATTATTTTCAAAATTTTACCCTAGTTACTTATTTTATGGGGCAAGTTCCTCTGGAGATAATTTTGAAATAATGAGTTTAAAACCATTGGAAACACCATGATATGAAATTGGAAAGATTCTAAAACCTCACCAAGGGTTTCTTCCTATTTTATTTCACAAATCTTGAACACTATATAAAAATTGTTAATCAAGTCCCATCATTTATTCATAATAACCTAGGTGTTTTTCCCATTAGAGTAGACACTTCCAAGTCTCTAAACAAGCTAAGATTAAAATACCAGTATGGGTAGAGTTTTTAATCTTACCTATACTTTTGTGGAACTTTATCAACGAACTTATCAATCTTTTGGGCCATTTTATCTAACATGAGCAACCAAAGTTATATGCATCATGGCCTCTAAGAAGGGTCTATGTCAAAATTAATCTTGATAAAGACCTCAAAGAATATATTAGCATTAAAATGGGAAATAACCATTTATCTCATTGTGTGATCTATATTAACCTTTTGAACACTTATTTTAGGTGTAAGGATTTAGACCACATGATTAGCGAATGTCCTTTAATGGTCACCACTCTTGAGGTCCCTCAAGATGAAAGTGGGTTTGAGATAAAACCCCCATTATTTGATTGGTGGACAATGGTTTGTAATAGGAAAAACACTGCTACTCATGGTAATGTTAGACCTCAGTTAGCTATCTACCAGCCCATGAGAGGTCCAAGTTCCTTACACCCTTTCGATAAATCCATAACACAATCTCAAGTTAAACCTTCACCTCCAATTTATTGATTACCATAAGTGGTCACTTAGTTTGTGTATGTTAAGCATAGGATATAATAAGAGGGGGGTGAATCAGTATATTGTATATCTCATAAACTTTCACATAAACAAATTCCACTTAACCATTAATTCAAGATATGAAATAAAAAAAACAATAAACACCATATAAGATAGAGAGAGACATTAGATTTAACATGAAAACCCAATATGGGAAAAACCATGGAGAACAATCTCAAGTATATAAATGAACACCAACTCAAACTACAATATTTGAAAGCACCAACTTTAAAGAGCAACAACTCCTTTATTGATCACCAACACAAAAACTATTCATGAACACCAAACCATAAGAGCACCAACCCCTTTGTTGAGCACCAAAATAGTAACTATTCATGAGAACCAACCCATAGGATCACCAACCACTATTATGTATACCACACAACTATCTCTCAAAGTTGTTTTCTCAATAAATGATAGCACATTACAATATATCTTTCTTTTCTCTCTTTTGCTCTTATAAGCTAGATATGACAATTACAAATCATACTCTCTTAAACACTTTACAAATGGCTTCCCAAACCTTTATTTATATCTTACCAAATGACCTTTGGCATTCACCCTTTGTGACCCTTAAAATCCTTGCATTTCAAAATTCACATGGTGATCCTTCATGAGAAAATGCATCCTTTTCCTTTTTGTCTTTATTTTGGTGACTTTCTGAATTCCTCAAAGTGTCCCTTCATGATAAATTTCACCCTTCCTCTTTTTTCTTCACTTGGTGACTCTTGGAATTCCTCAATATTACTCTTCATGGGAAAATGCATCCCATTCCTCTTTTATCTTTAGCCCATGACTCTCTGATTTCTCCATGGGCCCTCTTTTGAATTTATACAACCAAAAATATATTCATTAATATTAAATAAATATTAACACACATTATCCAAGATATGAACATTAAAAACACCATTAAATTCTATGGGACCTTTATCACCAATAATGCTAGACCTTGGACATCAATGACAATATTTCCAACAATCTCCCCTTTTGTCATTGATGTAAACCTTAAACTAAAATTGCCACATCCTGAAACCTATATTGCACATGTCAACCTACATATATATCCAAGCTAAAAAACATATAGTAACTCCCCCCTTACTGTATCATCTTGTACCTGTATCTATTTTTTTACTTCTCCCCCTTTGACATCAATGGTAGAGAGCCTATCCTAGAGTTAACACTTAGTTCCCCCTCAACTAATGATAATCCTCAATGTCAATAAGTAAAATAAATTACTCTGAAATCCTCTCACAAGTCCATGAATGTGTCCTTTAATCATGCTTTTGTGAAGATATCTGATAACACATATAAAATATTGGCTATCCTCTATGCATCTGTAATCAACTCATCTAAATCTTTTCTTCTAATCTCAAAAAAATTGCATAAAAATTTAATGTGTATCCATGATCACATATTTGACTTACACTCAATAGATTATACTTAAGTCCTTCTACATACAATACATTCTTAGTCTTGGTTCTACCATTATCCAAACTCAAGGTACCTTTTCCAAATATCCTAGTAGTAGTTTTATCTTCAAATTTCACTGTGACACCATTGATCTTATTAGAGTTATAATTTTTTTCTTGTCTCCTATCATGTGCCTCAAACATCCATTATCAATGAACCATGGCTGATCTTCATTTCTTTCATGTAAAGTTATCTAAACTAACATAGAATCTTTAGGTTGTTTCTTCTGCCATGAACCTATCTAAACCTTCTTCTTGATGAATGTAACTTTAAAACTTTGGTCCTTCTTGATTGACTCTAATCCACTTATATAATTTTGATCTATGTGTCTAAAATTATTTTACTTGTAACATATTATGCCCTCTTCATCAAAGCTTGATAGAGGAGAAAAAGAGTTGTGGCTTCTACTTGACTCTGCATGAGTTTCCTTCTCCTTGTTTCTAAAATTGTTATCTCTTTTCCAACATTCTATTTTCTTATGACCATATACATTACAATAAAAATAGTAACCATAAAAGTAGAACCTGTTTGCATGTCTTTGTCCTGATTGTCTTTTGTAGCTCTGTTCCTTCCAGCCTTCTTTGTTTGAGATATCCTCTGTATTTTTCACTTCTTCCCTTTTTATTTACTCTTTTGTAAGATATTCAACATATCTATTTCTCTTTTAAAATTTGATACATATCTTATCTTATATTTACTTTTGAATTTCCAATATCTTTTTTAACATGTTAGTGTTATCCTCAAATTTTGAATCATTGACTACTTTATCATTGATTGCTTTCACAATATCTTCTTTTAAAGAGGCAATTTCAATAACATATCTTTCTTATTCTTAAATCAATTTCTGAAACTATGTTTTTAGATATTTTTCATTCCTTTTGGCTTCTTCAAAGTGTGCTTGTAGATATTTAATTATTTCCTTTGACTACTTTTCATTTTTCTTGATCTAACACTTCAATCTTTGATTCTTCTCAATATATTCTAATTATTTTAAGGTACAAATGAGTTGTCCTTGTAGATTCACTAAGCTTCATCCTCAATTTCATCATGTTCTTCTTCTTGATCATCTTTAATTTTTATTATGGAGGTATCTTCATGTATGGTCATGAATAGATTTTCTTCTTCATATGAGTCATTGATTCCACTATCTTTAACTAAGCTAAGATATTTAGAATATAAACTCTTCTTCTTGAATCTCTTCTTGTATTTGCCTTTGAATTTTTTCTTGTATGTAGACTTTCCTTCTTCATTGTCATCATTATTATTATTTTGGAATCTATCTACAAAATGTCTAATCTTACCACATTTAAAACATTTAAATGGAAATTTTCCTTGATATTTACATGTGCCCTTTTTAGGCTTGCAAATGAATAAAGCTCTGTTGTCATCTTCCTCATCACTAGAGTTGTCACTTGATTCTTTAATCTTGGCTTTCTCTTTCTTTGATGTCTTGAAAGTAGCTTCCATCTTTGGTGTTTCTCTTGTTTTGTCTACATCTCATATGCCATAAGAATACCATGTAGTTCATCCATATTTAGCTTGGAAAGATCCTTCATCTCCTCAATTGCTGAAATCTTTCCATCATATCTCATTAGTAGAGATCTTAAAACCTTTTGTACCACTATTGACTCTTCTAACTTTTCTCCAAGACCTTGAATCTCATTTACTATTTGATCAACCTACAAAAGATAACCTCCTATATTTTCTTCCTCTTCCATCTTCAAACTCTCAAACTATCATCTAAAAGTCTGAAGCTTAGCCCGTTCAACCTCTCCATCACCTTTGTAAATATTCTCAAGCTTTACCCAAGTCTCATGAGAATATTTTCATTGCATAACTTTAATAAATTTTGATTCACATAAACCACATAAAATACCATTTAAATCTTTAGCATTATTTTCACTTTCCTTCTTTTTGTTTTAGTGGTCATAAGTGTCTATGGATCTTCATATTCCTCCACAACTACTTGCTAAATGTTAAATCTAAGAAACATACAATAAGTCCTCATCGTTATGCTCCAAAAATCATAATTTGTTCTATGAAATAAAGGTACCTTATTTTTATAAAAGCCTTCAAGTGATCTAGCCATCATGCTTTCCCCGATCTACCTTCAAGCTATAAAACTTTTTCAAAAGGAACCTTCTCTGATACCAATTGTTAAGCATGAGATATACTGAGGGGTGGTAAATCAGTATATCATATATCTTATAAAATTTCACTTAAATAAATTCCACATAACCATACATTCAATATATGCAATAAAATTGAAATAGTAAACACCAGACAAGATAGAGAGACACCAGATTTAATGTGGAAACTTAATGTAGGAAAAGACCATGGAGAACAATATCAAGTATATGAATGAGCACCAACTCAAACTATAATATTCTCAAGCATGAAATTATAGGAGTACCAACCCCTTTACTAAGCACTAACATAGAAACTATTCATGAGTACCAACCCCTTTGCTGAGCACCAACACAACAACTATTCGTGAGCACCAACCCATAGGAACACTAACCCCTATTATTTATACCACACAACTATCTCTCAAAGTTGATTTCTTAATAAATGATATCACATTACAATATCTCTTAATTTTCTCTCTTTTGCTCTTCTAAGCTAGATATGACAATTACAAAGCATGTTTTATTTCACACTTTAAAAATGGCTTCCCAAGCCTTCATTTATGACTTACCAAATGACCTTTGGCATTCACCTTTTGTGACCATTCAAATCCTTTCATTTAAAAAATCACATAGTGACTCTTCATGAGAAAATGCATCATTTCCTTTTTGTCTTTATATTGGTGACTTTTTTTTATTACTCAAAGTGTCCCTTCATGAGAAATTGCATCCTTCCTCATTTGTCTTCACTTGGTGACTCTTGGAATTCCTCATGATGAATTTTCATTTGAAAATGCATCACATTCTTCTTTTGTCTTTACCTTGTGACTCTTTGACTTATCTATGGGCCCTGTTTTGACTTTATGCAACCAAAAATATATTTGTTAATATTAAATAAATATTAACATGCATTATCCAAGATATGAAAATTAAAAACACCATTATATACTATGGGACCTTTATCACCAATAATGTTAAACCTTTGACATTAATGACAATATTTCCAATACTTTAGTCCCCATATCCCATCCTTATGGCCATTTTATCACAACCCCTATCATGGGTGAATGATTTAGATTCAGATCTAGATCTTGTAACCTTCAATTTCAAGGTTATCATGTTCCACTCGTGTAGTCCCTCTCCCTCCAAAGATGAGGATTATGTGCCAAATAAAATTCAAACCTTTAATATGGGAGAATTTTCTCTTTTAGGCTTAGCTTTTAATTAGTTCATAGACCTATCATACCTCTCCAATGGAAATGATATGACTTTAGATGTTTCCCAATGATAATTTTTTTTTTGATGTATGAGGACTCACTTATCCAACTCGTAAGTATATGTTTAGGAACAATTGCCATCAATTTTATCACATGAAAGTTTTATGAATGAAAGAAGTCAAAAGTATTTTGATTTTTCTCCAATCTATAGCTTGTACTATCTATCATATGTCCCTTTATCTAACCATCTATCATGAGTCTAGCTAAGGGGGAATTGTCACCCTTTTGACACACAAAATAACATTTCTTGGGGGTTTAACCCCACCCACTAGGTGGTCTAGACTCTTTTTAACTTTGGCAATCACATCATTGGCCTTATCAATCTATATGCATCTAATGATTCTATGAAATGGATCTTACTCTATAGATAGTTGGCTGATTCACTCCTATATATGCATTAGATTTTATATGGTGACTTTAACATGGTAAAATATATAGAAGACAAAGAAGGCCACCTCCTTATGAAATGGTGTGTATGAGAACATGAATATTTATTTTATATGAAAAATGAATGTAGGGTTTTTGATCCATATCATCATAGAATAGATTATTCAAATTCCCTATGGTTCACATGGTCCAACTTCCATTAAGTAAAAGATCAATTCTTTAAACACCTTGATCATGTGCTCCTTGTTGAGAAAAATATTTTCTTCTTTACCATTGTTCATGGGTGACTTGTGTCCATCATTGTAAACTCTTTTTTGTCTGACCACCATCCCATTTGTTTTTGCTTAAGTTAGATCCTCACTCAGGTTAAACCCAAGGGTTCTCAGTTCTACCTCAACACTACCCATCTTAAGCATGAGTATATTGTAGAAATATCACCAAGATTTTGAATCTAGACCCTAGACCCATAAGGAATGCTAATTGGTTTGAGTGGTGGTATGATTTTATAAGCCATACCACTTCCTTCTTATGGATAAATGAAAAAAAGAGGTTATTTTTAGGCAACAAATTCAAAATGCTTAAGATTATGAATACCTTAGGGTTTCATAGAAGTTATAAGTTGTACCCTTAAACTTACATCTATAGACTCAAGTTTCCATGTGGAGACACAAGCTCCAAGTTTTAAATGCTTATAAGGCTAGAGGATCTCAACTCAGATTAAGGATGAATTGGTTTAAGGTAGGAGACAAACTGACTACAATTTTTTTGCCTTTAGTCAAGATAAGTTGATAACAAAATCAAATCCATTATATGTGCTTTAGATAGGTTTACCAAACTCCAAGATATCTTCTAAGCCTTTGTACATCACTACCATGGCGTCTTTATGGTACAACCTTCATCTCTTATTTGTGAGGCTTACCTCTTTCAATGCTTTGATGTGGTCCCTCGTAAACTCTTAGTATCTCAAAGAGTTTCCTATGATAGACCTCTTAGGGTCAATTACCTTAAGGAATCTATTATATAGATGGCCTCTAATAAATACCTTGGTATGAATGGTTTTCCCTATGAATTATATCAAACCTTGTGGGATACTATTAGACCTCATCTTTATAGAGTTTACTCTAAAGAGGTCCTAACCAATTCCTTAGGTCACCTCTCAATTAGGGAAACATCAAGTTCATCTCCAAGGTATAGGATGATGAAGTAATTACCAACTGGAGACCCATCACTTTATTTAATGTTTATTACAAAGTCATAACCAAATCTTTGGCTCTTAGAAATAAAAACTTAATTCCCTTAGTTTTTCAAAGTGAGAAAAATAGGTTCATTTAGCATAGATATATTTTGGACAACATTATTTCCATATGGGAAGGCATGGAATAGGATATAATATCTAACCAAAAGGCCTTGTTCATAAGTATTGATTTTAAGAAATCCTATGTCTAAATAGAGTGTCTTTTTATTATATCTATGTTATATTCTATGGGGTCTGGCCCCAAGTTTTTTCATACTATTATTATGATTTTTCAAGATGATGGGGCCTACATTACCATCAACATATCCAAGTATCAGCACTTTAAGATCCATAGGTCTATCAAACAAGGTTTTTCCCTTACCCAGGCACTTTATGTATTGGATGTTTAAGGTTCTAGCTATCATTTGGCTAGTTATGATTCCAAGGGTCTAGTTAAATAGATATCTCTACCTAATTTAGACCACTAGTTAATTGATGGGCACTTTGTTGATGACTCCTTCCACATCCTATATGATTATGAATTATATATCAATCATGTCATAGAATGTTTAGATATTTTTTAAATTACTTCTTAGTCATCTATTCAATAGCATAAAACCAAGTGCCTACCACTAATGTTTAGTGCCCAAACCTCTTTAGATGGAGGGATATATGTGGAAATGGATCCTTCTCAGGGTTTAACTTAAATGTTTAGGAATATATTTTTCTTTCATATCCTCTCCTGTAGAGTTATGGTCTTATGTGGTTTAAAGAGTGGAGAAAAAATATATTTTTAGATCACTAAGTCTTTGACCTTGGCCAAATAGTTTCAAATTTGTTCTAAGGTTCTCACTACTACTCATGTTTATTATTCATATTATTGGTCTCATTCAAATTCCTCCTACACAAAGCTTGAAAATATTCTACAAGATTACTTAAGGGCCAATTTGAAAGGACACTAGGGATTTCATCGAGTCTCTTAGGCCATCTATTTCCATCCTAAAGAAGCTGACAGGTTGGTTCTTGTTAACATAAAACTTCAAGGAACCACTCTTGGGGATAAATATATCATCATAATGCTGAAAGATGATGAATCCTATAAAAGTTTACTATGACACTACATTTTTCAATGTTTCCCTCTCAGTAAAAAATCATGGCAAAGCATAGGCAACTAGTTTGATGAGTTGTATACATGAAGAAATGTCACATGAATTTGGGAAGAAATTATTTGATTATAAGAAGTATAAATTTTTAAATTTATGTGTTAAAACATGGAAAATATTCATCAAAATGTAAAATGGTTATGACCAAATTTTTTGTATCTAATTTCATGTTTGAACTCAAGAATAATATTATCTACCAATATGCAAGACACACACACAAATAAAAATGGTTAGAAAATAAATTAAAAATATGCAAGGACAACTTTCCAGTTATCACCAATATTTATGTTGTGGACTTTACTAATAAATACACACTATAACCACATAATGAGGATCAATACTAATATTAAAATTCAACTCAAGCTGTAATTTTTGTTCATATACATTCATACATGCACTTGATAGCACAGATGAAAACATAAATATTTTGATGGAGTATCAATTTTATATGAGTGATGATAGATCACATTCTCTACATTTTTTCCAAACTTGTTTTAATATTTTTATATAAATATGAATGCAATATAAATCATGTTTGATGCACACTACATTTGGTCAGACAATTGTTCAGGTTAATTTAATAATTATAAAATGCTTTATTGGCTAAATAAAATGGATAAGAAGAATGACATTAAAAAAATTGATATTCTTTGAGATTGGACATGGAAAATGGGAACATGATGACATAGGTACATGTGTAAAAAGATACCTTAAAAGAGAGTAGGCAAGTCAAAAGGATGCTGGTAAATTGATTGATGTTGTAAGTATTGTGACTTGGTGTAATGAAAATATTTGTCATGGAATGGATAAACATTACCATGTGTGAAGATTATTTTGGTTAATAGAGGAACATAAGGAAATGTATGAAGATTACATTACATTACCTAGATTAAGTATTTTCCACTCTATTTAAAGCTCAAATTCAATTTCATGGCCTATTTATACTAGGTATATGGCATGTTTTTGTTCCCCATATATGGAATTTAATTATAATTAATGTGAGTCAATATAATGGGTTTATAAATGGTATTACAGACCCATATCACCTTTAGAGAGTAACCATTCACTCCAACAATTGATGGATCATGAAATGGCATCATTAGTTGACTTTGAAAACATCTCAAATCTTGTACAACTAGGTACAATTTATTATTTAATTAAATATGCAACCTTAGATATTAGTGATCTTTTTATTTTTTGTTATATGTGCTTAAATTTTGATTATACTTTTAAATGGACATATTTTTTTAGTCATTTCACCTGAGGATAATGATGAGGGAACAAACCACTACTTGGATTTCTATGTAGAGTCAAAAAAAAATTAACCACAAATGTTATCGATGGAAAAGAGCTAATTTATCCTACTAGATCCATAGTGATTACCTAAACCTATATTTGTGGGTATTATCATAAAATTAAAAAAAAAATTGAGAAATTTGAAACACACAAGGAGGTGAATCATTATTCAAATTCGGTTATTGATACAAATATTTAAATGATCAAATATTATGGAAATCCTCATAATAGAACTTTATGGAAAGGACATGAATCTGACCATGAAGCAATTATTGAAACACTTTCAAAAAAATCTGATCTTGAAGGTATGTTAGATTGAATTAGTAAGTTTATCTAGTGTTTAAAATTAATATAGTAAAGTTATTTGATTTAATGTATTCAAATTTTCAACTATTTTATCATTATTTGTTTATATTTTTTACTAACTATTTTAATGTATGTTAGTGTTACCAGATGAGCTTCCACCTTCATGTATTTAGTGCCATTAGTAGATAAGATTATCTTCTTGAAATGAAGATAAGCCAAGAATAATTCATATTAATGTTATGTACCTTAAGCAAACCTTTTTTCACATTATCTATATTTATACTTTAAATAAAACATGAAAACATTCTTACATATACTCTCTTAGAGGATTCATAAATCCATTTGTAGGATATAATGGTTCATCTCTAGACCTTATGGTTTTCTTTCAACATGTGATGGAAGTTTGCTTATTTTTCACACTCAAGGACTAGTGGATTCTCTTAAGGGATGCTTCAAATCAAATTAAACATTCACTTATGGGTGTCTAATGAGACCTAAAAATGATTATTCTCACCTTAAAATTCCTATCTTGATGTGTCCATGAAGATGGTTCATTGATTGGGCTAATGAGTCAGAATATAGGACCCCTATTGACCAACTTTTGGCCTATTCTGAGAGATTTTGATGTGAGATAAACATCAATATGGAAATTAATCTAGGTTAATTTATAAATAATCCCTTGTTATCTCTTATAGTACTTATCTTCGTATGTTTATGATTTGATGATTCATCTCTATCCCTCATAGTTCTCCTATAACACATGATAAAATTTTACTCATTTTGCACACTTAACAAAGAGTGGATTCTCTTAAGGAATACCTATGATCAACTACAAATTTTTCTCCCAAGGGTTGAAAAAGAATATAAAATGGTTTTTTTATCCTTAAAATTTGTATCCCTACATTTTTTCATAGATGGTTCATTAATTGGGCTAATGAGTCAGAATATATGGTCCCTATTGACCAACTATTAGCCTATTCTAAGGGATTTGGTTATGATAAAAACCTCATTGACATATCTCCTCCATAATTATTCAAAGAGAATAATCTCATGTTATCCTATAGGACTTGTCTATTCATGTGTAATATTTTATATCTCATATCTATCGCTTACGGTTCTCTTGCAATGCATGATAGAAGTTTGCTTATTTTGCATACTCAAGGACAAGTGAATTCTCTTAACGGATGCCTCTAATAAAATTAAAAAATTAATCATGGGGCCTAAATGAGATTCTAATATGGCCATTATAACCTTAAAATTACTATTTATATGTTTATACATAGATGGTTCATCGATTGGGCTAACGAGTTAAAATATATGCCCCCCGCTAGCCAACTTTTGGCCCGTTCTAAAATATTTGACCACAAGAAAAACCTAATTATCACATATAATATAGATATATTTAAATATAATACTCTAAGGTTATCTTATATAACTCATCCATTCATGTTTATGAGCTTGCATCTCATATTTATCCCTCACAGTTATGTTAGAATGTGTAGTAGAAGCTTGCTCATTTTTCACACTCAAGGACGAGTAAATTCTCTTAAGGGATGCCTCTAACCAGATATAACCTTATGTACTAGGGGATAAATAAGATTTAATAATGGTTTTTAGAGCCTTAAAATAAATATCCTAATGTGTTCACATATATATTTCATCTATTGAGCTAATGAGTCAGAATATATGACTCTTTCTGGCTAATTTTTGGTCCATTCTAAGGGATTTAACTACAAGAAAAACATATTTAATGTGTCTCCTCTAGATTTAGTTAGAGATAATAATAATAATAATATATCTTATAATACTCATCTATGTATAGTTAGTATCTTATGATTTCTATATCCCTCATGGTTCTCATGTAATACACGACAAAAGTTTGCTCATTTTATACACTCAGAGATGAGTGGATTCTCTTAAGGGATGCCTCTAATCAAATACAAGATTAAATACCAAGGGTTGATCAATAATATAAAATGGTCTTCCTACCATCAAAATACATATACGTACATATCTAAGTACATGGTTTTTTTATTAGGATAATGATTCAAAATATATGATCCCTACTAACCAAAATTTAGCCTATTTTGAGAGATCTAGTTGTGAGAAAAACCTCATTTCCACATCTCATCCTAATTGAGTTAGAGATAATTATCTTGGGATATATTATATGACTTTTAATTTCATGTTTAAGCCCTAATGGTTCATCCTTATCCCTCTCAGTTCTCCTACAATGTGTGATGGAAGTTTACTCATTTTACATAGTCAAGGACAAGTGGACTCTCTTAAGGGATGCCTCTGATAAACTACAACATTAAATATTGATGGTAAATCAATAATATTAAATTTTCATTATAGAATTAAAATTCCTAAATCAACATGTACACATAGATGTTTTATTTATTGGGCTAATGAGTTAGAATATATGATCCCCACTCATCAACTTTTGGCCTATTCCATGAGCTTTGGTTGTATGAGAAATATCATTGCTACATCTCTTCCAGATTAAATTAGAGAGAATACTCCTATGATATTTTATAGGACTCATATTTGCACATATAGGATATGATGGCTCATCTCTATGCCTCATAGTTCTCTTGAGATGTGTGATGAAAGTTCACTCATTTTATACAGTCAAGGATGACTGGATTATCTTAAGGGATGACGCTAATCAACTACAACCTTTGCTTATGGATCCCAACTAAGATTGGAAAATTATAATTATATACTTAAAATTCCTATCTAGAATTCTTTGTATATATGGTTTGTTGACTGGGATGATGAGTCAGAATATATGATCCTTGTTGGCCAACTTTTGGCTTATTCTAAGAGATTTAACTGTGAGAGAAACCTCATTATCACATCTCATATAGATAAATTTAGAGATAATCCTCCCATGTTCTCCTAAATGACTCATTTTTGCATAGATAGGATCTAATGTCTCATCTCTATCCCTCATGGTTTTCTTGTAATACATGATGGAAATTTTCTCATTATATACACTTAGGGACTAGTGGATTCTCTTAAGGGATGCTTCTGACCAACTAAAACCTTTGATTTTGGGGCTATACCAAGACCAAAAAATGGTATTTCTAGCCTTAAAACACATATCAGTATGTTTTATCATATATGGTTCATCGATTGGGATGATGAGTCAGAATATATGGCCCCTACTACCTAACATTTGGCCCATTCTAAGAGATTTAACCATGAGAAAAACCTCATTTCCATATCTCATCCATCTCAAGTTAGATAAAATACTCACGGTATTTCTTATAGGACTCATCCATGCACATATAGGAGCCAACAACTTGTCTCTAGACCTCATGGTAATATTGTACTGCATGGTGAAAGTTTTTTCATTTTGCACACTCAAGGATGAGTGATCTCCCTTAAGGGATTCCTCTAACCAATTTCAACATTTTGACTCTTAAGGCCAAATTGAGACTGGAAAATGTTTGTTTATCCTTAAAATTCCTCTCCAAATGTGTCTATGTAGACTATTTATTGATTAGGCTAATGATTCAAAATATATGACCCCTACTAATCAACATTTTTCCCATTATAAGCCATTTAACCATGAGATAAACCTCATTACCACATCTCATCTATCTCAAGTTATATAAAATCCTCCAATATTTGATTAGAGGACTCATTCATGAACATGTAGGATTTGACATCTCATCTCTATCCCTCTCATTTATGCTACAATGTGTGACATAAATTTGTTCATTTTTCATACTCAAGGATGAGTAAATTATCTTAAGGGATGCCTCCAACAAACTATAACCTTCACTCCTGCAGCCTACTCAAGATCAAGAAATGGCTATTATAGCCTTATAATTCTTATCCATATATATCCATATATATGGTTCATTGTTTTGGATAACAAGTCATAATATATGGCCCCTAATAGCAAACTTCTAGCCCATTCTAAGAGATTCAACTACGATAAAAACCTTATTACCATGACTCATCTAGATTAATTTAGAGATAATTATCATGGGCTCTATTAGAGGACTCACCCATGAACGTGAAGGAGCTGATGGATCATTTATATCCCTCATGATTCTCCTTCAATAGATGATGGAAGTTTGATCATTTTTCACACTCAAGGATGAGTGGATTATCTTAAGGGATGCCTCTAAGAAAATGAGACATTCATTGTAAGGGAATGATCGAAAATGAAAAATGGTAATTATAGCCTTAAAATGACTATATAGACATTTCCATGTAGATAATTCATCGATAGGGATGATGAGTCAGAATATACAATCTTGATGTCCAACTTTTAGCTCATTATAAAAGATTAAGTTACAAGAGAAATATCACTGATGTGTTTCATCCATATCAAGTTAGAGAGAATCATCCTAAGATGTCTTAGAGGACTAGTTCATGCACATGTAAGAAATGATGTACTGTCTCTATCCCTCAAGGTTTCTCCTACAATACATGATAGAAGTTTGTTCATTTTTCACACTCAAGGATAAGTGGACTCTCTTAATGGATGCCTCTAACTAACAATAACCTTCATTTTAGGGGCCAAACTGAGACTAGACAATTAATATTATAGACTTTAAATGTCTATCTGGATGTGTCTTCATATATGATTCATTGATTGGGATGATCAATTAGATTATATGACCCCCAATTGCCAAATTTTGGCCTATTATAAGAGATTTAACCATAAGAGATACCTTATTGACACATCCCATCTAGATTGATTTAGAGATAATCTTCTTGGGATCCCTTAGAGGACTCATTCATGTATGTGTAGTATCTTATGGATTGTCTCTATCCCTCATAGTTCTCTTGCATTTTCTGATAAAATATTTATCATTTTGTACACTTAGGTATGAGTGGATTCTCTTAAGGGATACCTCTAACCAACTATAAACTCTATTCTCAAGACCTAATCAAGACCAGAAAATTGTTATTCTAGACTTAAAATGCCTATCTAGATGTGCCCACATAAATGGTTTGTTGATTGGGATGATGAGTCAGATAATATAGCCCCCAGTGACTAACGTTTGGATTATTTTAAGAGATTTATATGCAATAAAAACCTAATCCTCCTATGAATTCTTAGAGGACTCATCTATGCACATGTATGAGCTAATGACTCATATCTATCCCTCATGGTTAGGATTTAACAAGAAATAGAAGTTTTCTCATGTTACACACTCAGAGATAAATGAATTCTCTTAAGGGATGCCTCTGACCAACTACAACCTTCACTCCCAGAGATTGATTGAGACTAGATAATGATTTTTTCATCTTTAAAATTACTATATAGACATGTTTATGTAGATGGTACATAGATTGGGTTGATGAGTTAGAATATGTGCCCCTAATGACCAAAATTTGTCTCATTTTAAGAGATTTAGTCACAAGAAAAACCTCATTACCATGTCTCATCCATATCAAGTTAGATAAAATCCTCATAGGCTTTCTTAGAGCACTCATCCATGCATGTGTATGAGTTGATGAACAGTCTCTATCTTTCACTATTATGTTATAATTCATGACCAAATTTGGAGGAGGATCTTATGGGTCATCTAAAGCTTTGAACTACTTGAAACATGAAAGTTAAGGTGTATAGGTATTACAAACAACTTGAATCCATGATAGGTTATTTATTACCAAAAACACACTATATACACCATAATGGATGATGCTTCTACATCACTTGATGACCTTTGGTACTTCTTAATCTTTCACTTTGAACACACTCTTTAATTAGGTCTTATTTTCAGTGAGTTTTAGTTAGACTTTTTTATATTATCAAATGTATTCTCAACATATATGGTTTTAGTTAGTATGTAATATTATTTTATTTATTTAAAATTAGTAAGAAACCAATTTGAATTATTGATGTCTTAAGAGATTAGGTCCAAAACTCTAAAACTCTATTTTAGGATTCTAGGCCTAATAGATCACTCAATAAGTTGAAATACTATTTGAAACAAATTTGAACCCTTGCCTTAATCAAAATAAAAGCTACATACCAAAATTTATGAGTTTTCACTTCTTAAAAATAAAAGTAAATGTATTTTTATACATGAAACCATGTTTTACACCTAGTAGGCCTAATGGCTACTAATAGGTAAAATCATAAAATACTCCTTTCCAAATGTAAATAATGCCCCTAGGAAGTTTTTAAAGGCATAAGAAAGGATCCAAACTTCACTTCACATTTATAGACTCATATTTTAAAATTTTGAGGAAAAATTCCCTTCTCGCTATCAAGACCACTAAGATATTAGGGTTTTCATAAACTTAGTCATAAATAATATAGTTCATATTCATTTAACCTAAAACCACTTTTATCTTTAAGGTTGTTACAACCCTTTATAGACACATAGAACACCATTCTAGACCTATTAGACTCTTAATAATTTACAAAGCATTGCAATTTATCCATGACCTTACATATTCATATTTGAAAATTCAAATTGAAGTTTTGGTGGGAAAACACCAAAGTAACATATAGGATCTATATTTCACTCTTTCAAGTCCATGTGAGACATATTATTGAGTAAATGAAAGATATAGGACCTATAAGACACTTAAATAAGGACCTTATATAGGAACTATGATTAAGTACAACTTATAATATTTACGTCCCTAAAATTGATCACAAGTCTACTTACATCACAATTGTAAATTGATATGTAATTAAATGTAAATGAAATAAATAGTAAATTGATCTAGCATCATTGGGCCTCCTAATAATTATGATCAAGTACACTTTATAATATTTACATGTCCATTAAATTGATCCTAAGTCCACTTACATCACAATTGCAAATTGATATGTAATTAAATGTAAATGAAATAAGTAAATAGTAAATATCACATGTAAATGTAAAATATACACAATGATGAAGAACCTAACTTTGAGAATAATGTTAATTTTTTTAACCTCATATGAATTAATAATTATCTTTAACCAATAATATGTGTAAACATTAAATGATTGAAATATAAAATATGCATAGGTAAAGGAAACATATTGTCAAATAGTATATATGTGATACATGGAAAGTTATACTTCATAATTTAACATAAATAATATAACATATATCAATAAAAAATGTATACCATAACATGTACATAGAAAAAATGCATCATATAGGCATACAATGTGGGCCATATCAAGATACAAAATTTATTGTGCCTACAACTAGACCCCTAGCATAATAACTAGCTCTCCTACGCCTCATTGCCTCAAAACAAAGTGCACTTTGTTCACATATACATAGAGTTAGGGGTATTGGATGCCTCAATACGAGGAGATAATCTCCTCTTATCATGTGATTCATCCATTATTTCATAAACAACTGATGAAAATTGTTGTGTCTGCACAACATATGAAATATAAAAATTAATGCATTAAAATTGTATATTTGAAATTTGATAATTTTTTCAAGAAAAAATTGTAGAAATTTATTAGACACTCATCGTATTCCATCTAAATGGTTGTCTATGGATATGAGACTACATATGCACCCATGATGGGGAATCCTATGGAGCATACATATATTGTTAGATCTAGGTGTGCATATAATTATGGAAATATGACATCAACTATCATTTTTTAAAGTTAAAAACAATTTTACTATGTGTTCTCACCAGTCTCTATCCCTAAATCATGACCTACTATGGAGATATTGGATTCTCTGATGTAGTCACAACATCAGCAAAACCTTCTTCTCATCCATGGGGGGTGCCCATATCATCCCTAATCATATATAAAATTAATAAATGAATAATGTGTGAATCCAATGAACATGATAAAAGTTTATGACTATAATATATATCTTAAAACATAGTTTTGGGTTCAAAAAATAACAAATATGTACATGAATAAATATGTAATTTAAAAGTTCCCAAACCTATGTATAGAATACGCCCATGCCAATTATGACTATAATTAAATTTAAACATGTGTATCAAATACATAAACAAACTATAATTAAAATTAGACTTATGTATCAAATACATATGGTAAAGTTGATAACTCTTGCACAATAGGCTAGTGTATCTTGATACGAATCATTAAAGCTAGTATATATAGTACAATGTCTTGCATGCTAGTGTCATGCATTGTTGAAATCTAAAGGTGGAATATGCTCTAGAATGCTAGTGTTATGAACTGATGAATCATATACAGTTATTATATACCCTACCATGCTAGTCTTCATAAATGTACTTTATGTATGTCATACCTAAATAGGAGGTCCCATACACTTCCTCCCACATGATGTGTAATAATGCATAAGAATTGTAATATGAGTAGGAGGGATATTGACACATATACCAATAGCATAAAAAAAAACTACTACTAGTACAACTTCTATCAATACCACTAACACCACCTATAGACTTAGTAGAAGTCTTCAATGTATGCATATCATTCTCAATCATATCTTGTGTCAAAATCATAACCACATCAAGGGTGTCCATCTATACATTAAGATGATTTTTTTTAAGAATAGAGACATGATATTGTCATTGTATTTATCTGAGCTTGATTATGATGGTTTTGGTCTTGGTTAGCACCAGTTCTATAAAATGAATACTAGATCCCCTACCTTGGAAGGCCTTCATGTCAAAATAGTTTAGAATTTATTGCAACACAAACTCACAATATAATTTTCTTAGAAAGTATAATGAAACCTCATTATTATTGAATGGAGGCTCATCAAACACCATCCACCACCTATCCCAAAATTTATTTTTCATCTCCTCAAGAACACACCAATCAATACTAATATGTTTTTAATTCATTGGTGGAGGTTGATTAGTTCTAGTATTAACAAACAAAGCACACATAGATTATTTTATTATTATTTTTTCTTAACATATTCATATGATAATTATTGAGAACAAAATTTTTTCATTTCCTCTCTTCGATGCAACATTGCATTATGTTGCAAAGTTACATTTCCCACCTCATTAAAAATAGTCTCTAATGTATTGGAAAGTGAAATGTGTGCATTATCAGCTAAAGAGTGACTCAAACCATTTATTATTATTTTTAATTGTTAACATTTTCAATTATACTACTCATACAATAAAACAACTTCTTTTTCCAAATCAAATTGTTTGGGGTTTTGTCTAACATTTTATTCATGTAATGGATCCATAAAACTTGTGTATCTAAATTTAAATAGAAATATAGGTTTATTTTAGGCAATGCAATAGAATCTAATGCAAACCTAAATTCAAAACCCTACTTTAATAAATACATATAAATAGAAATAAAAATATATATATATAAAAATCAGCATACCTGACATACAGTAACCTGAATGCTGAATCACGTTGGTAGGATGTAACTCCAAAGTGCATATGTGAATCTAAATTTTAAAAATGAAGAGAGGAGAAAGATTAAAATTGAATGGCCATGAATTTTCTCTATATAAAAATAAAATTAAAATTAGAAAGGGCATATTCCCTTTATGATTTATAAAGGGTGTACACAAAGGGTGAATGCATTTTAATTTCCAAAGGGCGTACACTCTTTGAAAAGAGCATACTCCTTTGAGGTTCGAGCACAAGCCTATGCCTCAAAATTTTTTAAAAAAGGTGTATGGATTTTATGAAAAAAATTAAAAGTTGGGGGAATGTCATAATTTGTGTCCCCTAAATTTATGCATCGACCCATTATTGCAAGGAGATAATTACAGTATTGACTTATATACACATTATCAATTTCCTTACTATTGGTTCCATATCTACCTTTCTTGTGAAGGGTAGAGCCACTCTCAATGGATGAGATTTTTGTAGGGGATATGAAGGATTATCTATATAGAGGTAAAGTCTTTGATAATTCTCTTCTTCTTCTTTCACAGTTCTTGATTTAGTGGCAGTCTCCTACATCCTCTACTTTATTGACAAATAGGATATAGACTACGGGTTGTTAGGGATTGATTTTTTTAAATGTTGACCAATATCTTAGTGAGAGGGATACATACAAAATAAAGGTTAAAAATGTGAGAAAATCCACCTTACAAGAAGTCATATAGAGATCCTTCATGTCATTACTTCAAATTTGTTCCACCAAGGTGATATCAACTTGTATAAAAGGGATTAATATAAATAATATTATATTTATTTAAATGATTCTAATTTATAACTCTTTCAAATTGATAGTATTCATGCAAATGCACCTTGGACTTCACCTATAGATATACATTATATGTCAAAAACTATTATTTAATTGGTGTGTAAGTTGCTTCATGTAGGTTAGCAATGTTCTAAAAGTCTTAACCCATTAAAATATTGGTAGTGATCAATATTAAAAGTTAAATTTAGTAAAAATAAATTTAAATAATAATAATAATAATAATAATAATAATAATAATAATAATAATAATAATAATAATAATAATAATAATAATAATAATAATAATAATAATGAAATTTAAGTGATTGGGTTAAGTGGTTTGTTTATTCTAAGTTTTTCTTATATTTAAATTTTGTGAAAGGTATATGAGGTTGGTTGTGGCCATTTATATTCTTAGGCTAGTTATCATTGTTGTTGGTACTTAGATCATTGGTGGTCATTGGTGCAAATCTCAGAGCCATTATTAGTCATTGGTGTTATTATTGAAGTTGTTCATGATCATTAATGCATTTTTTTGAGAAATTAATGACCACTAGTGAAATTTTTGAAGTTATTCATAGACATTGGCATGATTCTCAAACCATTAATGACTAAGATTATTTAATTAATAAATTAGGATCTAGTATCCAATTATACCCTAGATCAATTTTAAACTCTAGTAAAAAACCTATTAGAGGTATAAAAACTAAGAGGGGGGATGGTGAATCAGTGATCCCAAATAATCCAAATTAAATTTTGATCTTTATAAACACTTAATCAGTTACCACAAGCATTCATGAAGCATACATATCGTTCATAAAAATCAGCAAGAGAGACAATGAAATATCAATCACATAACACATGACATACATGGGAAACCTTATTAGGGTATGAAACCCACTAGAAACTATAGTTATACTAATATCCTATAATGATAAGAACTAATTTAGACCATCTATAAATGATCAAGGAACTACAATCCCTATTTATTGAGACTACAATCTCACAAGGTGCTACCACACTTGTCTAGCTGAGCTCCAACAATAACCAAACATTTTAACAAGTTTTACCTTGTAGGGAGGATGTAACCACCTTAGATTTTATTCTTCCATAACAAAACCTATGATGGACCTCTGATTAACACTCTTCACCTTTGTTCATTATCAATAAGAGATATATTCTGCCAAAAAAATTATGACTTACACGTCATACAAATAACCCTTAGTCTATTCTTCTATTTATATCATCCTTAGGGCACTCCACCCCTCCTTTTCTCCCTAATTCACACACACAAGCTTCTCACAAATATCCCAAGTCTCTCTCTCTCACAAACTCTAGAAATCACCATCTTTAATTTCACTATTTATAGATCATACACGATAATCAAAACCTTGGTTAGCCATTATGCATGACTTAGCCCTTAAGGCATATCTCACATGAAGACTTAACTCAATACAATCTTCATATATCAGCCATAGAAACTATTCATCATGCTTAAGTAGCTACACCTTTTAATAAGGCCCTTGTAGCTCTTATAGGTCTCATAGAGACCTATTTACCTATTTAGCACACCCTTGAGCAAAACAAGAACCCAATAACACTTTAAAATACATGGTTCCACTGATTATGTCCCCTTAAACATCCTCAAATGATTGTAGTCATCTTATCTCACCTCTGTGTATGATCAAACAACCCAAACACTTACCTTATACATATGAACACCTTTACAAGGCATACAATCAACTTATTAATAATTTTTCATACTTAAGATAGATTGATCACACATCCAAAATTACTCACAAAACATCCTCATGGAGTCTACAACACTCCCAAATAGAAATTTTAACATGAGAGATTGAAACATAATCAAAACAAGCTCAAATATCCTTCTTGAGTCATTTGCAGAATAAACTTGAACACATAGACAACATTAAACATTAATATCTTTGATTGTACACACTTTTAGATCTTCAAATTAGGTTCATTAGATGTATCATGGAGTCTTCTTTATATTTTATTTTTATACTACTAAAAAATTTTACTTTTATTGAAATATATGGACAAAATACAAAGCTCTAGTTTTTCCTAGTGTTAAATTCAAATATTTGAATGACAACGATCATAACTAAAATTTGAACACAATGGTCACATCTCATGTCCTCATTAATCAAATCAAATATGTACCATCGATCTTGTTTGATCTTCAACACATGTTCTAATGCTCAAACATTAAACCTCAGTCACTTTGACCTTATCTTGTGTAATCTTGAAATGTTTACTCCATGCAATCCATTCATCTTTATGGATTAGTCAGGTATTTATCATGTAACTCACACCATTTGATCAAGATGCATGAAAAATTATTATTTTTTAGATCCTTATCATGTACCTTTACTTAATCATTAAAAATTATGCACCTATCCTCATCTCTCTACTTCCTAACATCTTAGATAAATGTGTACCATCAAGCTTTATCAAAATTTAACTTGTACAAAAATGACTAAGTATGGGAACCTTTTCAATATGCCTAGAAGGCCAACTTTGGATAGATATATGTTTTTTTGTGATTAATCTCATGTCCCACAAATTACACCATATGTTCTCCTTTCAAATAAGAATCCAGCCATGTACCAAACTAATCTTAAAACCTTCATGCATGTGAGATATAATTCCATTAAAATGCTCTCAAAATTTTCTATCACAGAGATAACTATGTCAAAAACCTACTTGGGAGACCAAATTTGAACAAGTATGTCTTTTGACATGATTTAGTAGGACCATCATCTTTGTGATCATATTTTAGGTCACTATATTCACTCTCATATGATGAGATGGAACCTTCTTTGGTGTATAGAATATTTTTGTTTTTAAAAGACTTCTTATTATTAAACTTTTTGAATCCTTTCTTATTATATGTCTTCTTATCATCATGTTGGCCTTCACCATTCTATTTATCATTTTTATACCCATGATTATGAGGGAACTTATGAGAAAAATGTCCTATCTCATCATAATTAAAACATTTTAAGGGTAGTGTACCCTTATACTTCCTTAAACCTATGTTCAATTTCTTAGTAATCAAAGTAATTAGTTCATCCTCATCAATATCAAATATGTCATCCTCTTTAGATTTCTTACCTAGAAACTTATTCTTAGTCTTCATCTCTATCTTGAATGTAGCTTCCTTATTTAGTGGTATATCATCATTTATTCTCATCTCATATGTAGTAAGGGTGCCATGCAATTGATCCATCTTCAACTGAGAAAGATCATGAGTCTCTTCTATGGTAGAAAATTTTAGATCAAACTTGAGAGATAGAGACCTTAATACCTTTTAGACTATGGTAGCCTCTTTAAGATTATCTCCAAGACCTCTGATGATATTCACAGTCTCTTCAAATATTTGTAGAAAGCATGCTACATAATCTTCTTCCTTCATCTTGAGAATTTCAAATTGCCTTCTGTGAGTCTACAACTTAACAAGCTTGACCTTTGAATCTCATTAAAAAATTATTTGCATTTTGTCCCATGTATATTTAAAATATGTCAAATAGATTACTTTGGTGTATTAATTTTTTGAAAGACCACAAGTAATAACATTCATTTCCTTCAAATTGTTCTCAAATAATTTCTTATCTACAACACTAGATGGAAGAGTAGTAGGAGCAACATAACCATCCAGAATAGATTTTCATACATCAAACCCTAAGAACAAATTATATGTCCTCATACTTGAAATCCAAAAAGGATAATTAGATTCATTTAACATCAATGTTTTCTTAGTAGATAAACCTCATTTATGACTACCCATTTATACCTTGGATTACCTTTAAGCTATTAAGCCTTTACCAAAGGACCTGCTTTGATACTAATTGTTAGAGGTATAATTACTAAGAGGGGGGTGAATCATTGAGTCTAAATAGTTCAAATTTAATTTTGATCTTTACAACTACTTAATCACCTACCACAAGCATTAATAAATCATTCATATCAATGAGCAAGAGAGAGAAGGCAAGATCAATCACATAACACATGACATACATGGTAAATCATCTTGGGGAATGAAACCCACTAAAACCTAGAATTGAAATACTATCCTATAATAACAAGAGCCAATTTATACCATCTACAAATTATCAAGGAACTACAATCCCTATTTGGTGAGACTATAATCCCACAGGGTATTGCCACACCTGTCCAGCTGAGCTACAATAATAACTAGACCTTTTAAAAAGTTTCACCTTGTAAGGAGGTTGTAACCACCTTAGATGCTCAACTACCATAATAAAACCTATGAACACATCCACATTTTCACTAATGTATTCAACACCTAATTATTGACCTTTGATTAACACTCTTCACCTTTGCTCATACCTAATCAAGAAGAGCTCTATTTTACCAATATAATTATTACCTATAGGTCACAAAAATAGTCCTCAATATATTCTTCTATTTAGATCATTCTCATGGCACTCTACCCCTTCTTCACTCCCTAGTTCACACATAATCTTCTCACAAATATCCCATGTTTCTCTCTCACAAAGTCTAGAAATCACCATCTTTGGTTTCACTATTTATAGAGCATACTTGATAATCAAAACCTTGGTCAGCCATTAGACATGACTTAAACCTTAACACATATCTCACATGAATACATGGCTCAAAAAAATATTCATAGGTCATCCATAGCAACTATGGGTCACCCTTAAGTAGTTACACCTTTTAAAAAGGCTCTTGTAACTCTTATAGGTTTCACAGAGACCTATTCACACATTTAGCACACCCTCAAGAAAAAAAAGAACATTTGACCCCTTTAAAATATAGGGTTCCACTCTTTATGTTCCTTTTAACATCCTCAAATGATCATTGTAGTCTTAGCTCACCTATACGTATGATCAAACAACTCAAACACTTACCTTATACATAGGAACACCTTTACTAAACACATAGTCAACTTATTAATCATTATTCATACTTAATATAAATTGATAACACCTCCAAAATTACTCACAGATCATCCTCATGTATTCTACAACACTCTCGAATATTAAAGTCAACATGAGACATCGAAACAACATCAAAATGAGATCAAATATCATTCTCAGGTCATTTGTAGAATAGGAATGAACACAAAATCAAATTTGAATATTAATATATTTTACTGTACACACATTTATATCTTCAAATTAGGTTCATTAGATGTGACATGTAGTCCTTTTCATCTTTGATTTTTATACCAATAAAAAATTTGACTTATATCAAAAGATATGGAAAAAATACAAAGTTCTAGGTTTTCCCTGTGTTAAATTCAACTATTTGAATGACAACGGTCATAGTTAAGATTCAAATACAATGTTTTCATCTCATTTACTTGCTACTCAATCAAATATGCATCATTGATCTTATTCAATCTTTAACACATAGGTGTTAATTCTTAGATGTTAAACCTCAGTCACTTTGACTTCATCTCATGTAATCTTGGAATGTTAACTCCATGCACTCTGTTGATCTCTATAGATTAGTTAGGTATTTATCATGCAACTCACACCATTTTATCAATCTATATGCACACCCACTCACCATTAGATCATTATATTGCACCTCTAATTAGTCATTAAACATTATGCACATGTACTCATCTTAATACTTTTTAGCTTCTTAGAGTAATTCACATTGTCGATCTTACTCAAACTTTAATTTATGAATAAATGACCAAGTATGGGGACCCTTTAAATATGTATAGAAGGCCAACTTTGGATAGATATATCTTTTTCTACAATCAATCTCATATCTTACAAATTACACTATATGTTCTCCTTTCAAAAAAGAATCCAACCATGAACCAAATTTATCCTAAATCCTTTGTGTGTGTGAGTTATAATTCCATTAATATGACTTCTAAAAATCTTCTATCATAGATCCAACTATGTTAAAAACGTAGTTGGGAGGCCAAATTTAAACAAGTATATCTTTTGACATACTTTAATGCATTATATAAATTTTAGTGAAAATTAACTAGGATTAAAACTAAACAAACCAATATGATCAATTTCTCTTGAAACCTTCACACTTTCAAGATATAACATCTTCAAAGTTCCTACTCAAATTTTTTTTCATATAAATTTGGCTATGTAAAAACATAATCAAACTACCTGGGAGCCCAACTTTGCATATGCATATATTTTAATGCACTTCATCGCATGATCTACAATTTAGTGAAAATAAACTAAACACAAAAATGAATAAACCCATATGATCATTTTTTACTAAAACCTCCATGCATGTGAACTATAAAATTATCAACATGTTTACTCTGCTTATTCTAGCCACATGCAAATTTGGCTAAGTATTGGAAAATAATGAATCTTTACTGAGAATACAATTTTTCACCCTCATATCTTTGACCACATTTTGATGCATGAATTAATATCTAACACATAAAAAATATATACTAATGTGATCATAAATATATAACCAACTCCCCTTGACTCATTCCCATGTGGAAATGGTGATGTCATCAAACTACCTACTCAAATTTGTTACCATCAGACCCAAAATGTCTAAATGAAAACTATGATCAACCAGATGAAATCCACTCATGCACAAAAAAACTTAAATCATAGAAAAAATATTATAAGGCTCCTTTCACATTCTCAATACTCCATACTCATACCTAAACATATCTATCCATGTCAACACTGAAGATCAACCAAGCCTTCTTCAAGTATACTAGGAGAATCACATTACACACTGTGATTATTACATAGACTATCAAGGCTCTTCATCCATTCACCATAAAACCTCCATTACATCACCATGAAATCATCATGAAAACTCTCCAAAAATATCCCCATTTGTCATTGATGTCAATAACCATCATATATAACAATATATAACTCACCTTTTCTCTCTTTAAGAACTCCCATAATGGGAACCTTATCCCCCTTTGACACAATGACAAAATAGGCACCAACTAATATTGAGGACATAAAAAGATCATAAAATAGGAAAGGACCATCTTAAAAAAATGATACAAACTTACCCTTATCTTGAGCCTAATTTATCTTGCCTTGATAACATCCTCTTTCTCCATGCCAGCATTCTTTTCATTCAAACACTGCAACCAATGAAGAAAGAACACACAAAACTATAGAAATATGATGGAACTCACCAAAAACATTGAGAGGGACTCCTCCTAAGATATTTTATCCATTTCATCTTTTAATCATCCTTAAATCTCCATACACCATGAATAACCACTACACATTCTTACTCACCTTCTTTATCAAGCTACCATAAGGACCACCAATGGAACTTCATGCCACTCACCTGTTAGGTGTGGAGCCTGATTATCTTCTAGGATCAAAGGATAAAAATATGATGTTATTTTAGCCAAGTTTTGGATCCCATTATTTATATCCATAATGGCATGGGGGGTTACAATAGGGGAACCCTTCTTGTAGGGTTTGTGGGGAATGACCTCCCTGGTGGGGATTTTGGGGGCCATAGACCCTAGCGAGGGTTCAGGGGTAGCACCCCCAAAGCAAAAAATTTATTAAAATTGCATTATAAAATTGTAATTTCATAGTCAACTTGGGCCATTGATTAAAGGTTTCAAGATCTGATGGTAGAGGTTATGTTTAGGTGTTTTTCTCCCTAAAATCTATTATTACATGGCTGAGATGAAATATGAAATAGATGGCACACAACAAGGAGGTTACAAGAGGTAGAGAGGTGTAATAAGGTTTGTTTCATGATTTAATTCTCTCTTGTATTTTTGAAAATAATATATTGGACAAGTTTGGTGGATGTAGCCCATCATGGATGAACCATGTTAAATATGGTGTCTCCTATTTTGTGCATGTTTATGATTATTTTTTGTATATTTAATTGATTCATTTCATAGTTTCTTGTATGAAATTTAAGGATAAATATATGTTTTATTTTATCCTAAAAAGTGGTATCAGAGCAAAGGTCTTGTTTGCATAATTTGAAATCATAGGAAGAAAAGTGTTTGACCTCGAGTGGGAGCTATGGTGGATGAAAATAAATATAATCTGGAGAAGTTAGATGGATATAACTTTGGATTGTTAAATATGTAGATGGAGGAATACCTTTACCAAAATAATCTATATTTTCCATTAGGAGGGCAAGCTAAGAAGCCATCGGTAATATCAAATGAAGGTTGGGAACTATTAAATTGGAAAGCCCTTAAAACGATACAGTTTTACCTTGCATCTTCTATAGTTTTCAACATATCAAAAGAAAATATAATAAAAGTTATTGTGAGCACATTAGGAAAGTTATATGGAAAACCTTTTACCTCGGATAAAATATTTTTGATGAAAAAATTATTTAATATGCAAATGTCAAAAAATGGTTCAGTACCAGATCATTTAAATGAGTTTAACATGGATACTAGTCAGTTACATTCCATAAATATTGACTTTGATGATGAATTTATGGATCATATTATTCTTTGTTCCTTGCCTAAAATCTAGAATAGCTTGGTAACGGTAGTAAGAAACTATGTGTCTAATAATGCTAAACTAAAGTTTGAAGATGTGGTGGGTGTTATCCTAAGTGAGGAAATGTGAAGGAAAAGAATAGGTGAAACATCCATATATGTAAATTCATTAATAGTGGAGAACAAAGGAAGGCAAAAGAGTAGAGGAAGAGGAAACCATGGAAAATCAAAAGGGGTTGCAAGATCTAAATCAAGAGGCAAGATGGAATGTTGGATATGTGGCAAGCTAGGACACATAAAGAAAGATTGATTGTTTCAAAAGGATAAATCAAGTAAGTACCAATAAGAAGATAATAGATAATCAAATGTAGAAAGTGATGTACTACAAGATGATCTTATACTTTCTTTGAAAATATTGTTGAATCTTGGGTTTTAGATTTAGGTGCTTCTTTTCATGCGACCCCTCATAGACATTATTTTATATATTAAATTCAAGTTAATTATGAGAATGTTTACCTTGGTGATGATGAACCCTATATTATTGTTGGAAAATGAAGTGTTCAGGTTAAATTATAGAATGGAAACACTTGGGTACTAAAGGATGTCAGGCATGTTCCAGGATTAAGGAGAAATTTGATCTCTATAGGGAAGTTAGGTAGTGAGGGTTGTATGGTCACATTTATAGCTGAATCATGGAAGGTTACAAAGGGTTCTATGGTGGTTGCAAAAGTTAATAAATTAATCACTTTATATTTGTCTATATATAATCTCAATTAATCTTGTGTTCTAGCTATTATAAGTAAAGATGCAACTTTTTGACATTATGGACTTGGCCACATGAGTGAAAATGGAATGAAGACCCTACATTAAAAAGATAAACTACCAAGTTTTAAATAATTAGATCTAGACTTTTGTGATCACTGTGTATATGGGAAATAAAAACATGTGAGGTTTCTTAGGGTTGGACCAGCCAGGAAGGAGAAAAAGTTATAAATTATGCATATGTATATATGGGGATTAGCTCAAGTATCATCACTTGGTGGTTCAAATTATTATGTTACATTTATTAATGATGCAACTAGGAAGGTTTGGGTATACTAAATAAAAATGAAGTATGATGTTTTTAATACATTTAAGAAATAGAAATCTTTAGTTGAAAATGAAACAAGTTTAAAACTAAAATGTCTCAGATGAGATAATGGAGGTGAGTATTTTTAGTAACACTTTTTATAATTATTATTCAAAAAGTGAAATTCATAGACAAAAAATAGTTCCAGGAAAACCACAACAAAATGGTGTGTTAGAAATAATGAATAAAACTATTATGGATCATGCCAAATGCATTGGATTGCATGCAAGTTTTCCTTTATAGTTTTGGGAAGATGTTGTAACTATAAAAATTTATCTAATAAATAGAGGACCTTCGAGTGATTTGGATGGTGGAATACCAGAGAAGGCATGAACTGGAAAGAAGGTAGATTATTCTTTTCTAAGAGTTTTTGGTTTTGAGGAATTTTCTTATATTGACAAAGATCATAAGAATAAGTTAGAAGCTAAGTCCTAAAAATGCACATTCTTTGGTTATGGAATTGATGACCATGGATTTTGGTTCTGGAATCTAGAAGATAAGAAAATAATCAAGAGTTGAGATGTTGTGTTCCATGAAAAAGACATGTACAGGGATCAGTTGTAGGAAAATAAGCAAGAAGAATCCAAAAGGGAATATATAATACTAGAAGACTTTACATAGAAACATGTCCCAGAGGTTCCTAATCAGGATATGCAATAGGAACAAGTACCTCAAACCTTTGTTAAAATATCTATAAGAGTAAGTAGATCACTTGATCATTTTACTCCTTTATATTATTTATTACTTACTAATGGTGGTCATCTAGAAAGCTATGAAGAATTAGTGTAGATTGATGCTAAGAATAACTGAGAACAAGCTATGGATGAAGAGTATGATGCTTTAATGGAAAACTAGACATGGGATTTGGTGGAGCTTCCCAAAAGAAAGAAGGCATTTTAGAATAAGTGGGTATATAAGATAAAGGAAGAGAATGAGTGTAAAAATAAATTCAAGGCTAGAATGGTGGTTAAAGGTTTTTCACAAAATAAAGGTATATACTTTTTTGAAATATTTTCTCTATTAGTTAAAATTACTTTTATAAGAGTTGTTTTAAGTTTGGTAGTAGTACAAGATTTGCACCTTGAATAGTTAGATGTGAAGACTGCATTCCTTCATGGTGACTTGGATGAGGAAATATATATGGAGTAGACATAGGGATATGAAGCCAAAGGTAAGGATAAAATGGTGTATAGGTTGAAGAAGAGTTTGTATGGCCTAAAACAAGCTCTAAGATAGTGGTATTTAAAATTTGATAGTTTTATGATAGAACATGTTTATTGTAAATGTCATTCAGACCATTATGTAATTTTAAATTTTTTGAAAATGGTAGCTACATTATTTTTCTTTTATATGTCGATGATATGCTTGTATCTAGTTATAACATGAAAAATATTAATGTACTCAAGAAACAGTTAAGTGATAGATTTTCTATGAAGGATCTAAGTGTAGTTATATAGATCTTTGGTATGAGGATTATTAGAGATAGAAGGAATAGGAAGCTATAATTATGAAAAGGAGAGTAGATCAAAAAAGTGTTGGAAATATTTAATATTTATGCTGAAAAATTATTTGTGAAACCTTTGGCTAAAAACTTTAAATTAATAAAAGAACAATGTCCTAAAACACAAGAAGAAAAGAACTTGATGTCTAAAATTCCATATTCATCAATAGTTAGAAGTTTAATGTATGTAGTAGTGTGTATGAGCCATATATTTCACATGTAGATGGAGTGGTGATTAGGTTCATGAGTGATCTAGGAAGGTAACATTGGAAGGCAGTAAAATGGATCCTTTGTTACTTAAGAGGGACCATAGATACAGTGTTAAGCTATGGTATATAAGATGTGACATTATAGGGATATGTCGATTCAGATATGGTAGGTGACTTGGATGGTATAATAAAAACTACAAGGTATGTGTTTATATTAGGTGGTATATTAGTTAGTTGGGTACATTAGTTACATATGGTTGTGGCATTTTCAACCATAGAGGCTGAGTATGTTGCTGATACAAAAGCAAGAAAGGACATAATTTGGTTATAGAGGTTGATGGAAGAATTGGGATATAGTCAAGAAATATTTACTCTACATACTAACACTCATAGTGAAATCCATGTAGCAAAAAAATCAGCTTTTCACTCTAGATCAAAACATATTCAGTTGTGGTATCATTTCATTCATTCAATAATAGAGGAAGAACAACTAAAATTAGAGAAGATACATACCAGTGAAAATCCTATGGATATGATGACCAATGTGGTTACAAGAGAGAAGTTGAAGATTTGTTTAGCTTAAATTTGTATTCATGGATGATAATTAAATTAATTAACTTATGTAGGTCTAGATAGTATATTGGATGTAGTAGCAGTGAAGTTTCTGCAATCAATCTCCAAGTGGGAGATTATTAGGTGTGGAGCTTGATTGTCATCCAAGATCAAAGGTTTAAAATGTGATGTTATTTTAGATAGGTTTTAGATGTCATTATTTATATCTATAATGGCATGTGGTATTGCAAGGGGTGAAACCCCCTTGTAGGGTTTGGGGGAGGATGACCCCCATGATGGTGGGTCTGGGGGTCGCATCCCTTGGTAAGGGATTGGGGGAAACATCCCTGAAGCAAAAAAATTATTAAAATTACCTTGTAAAATTATAATTTCATAGTCAATCTAGGCCATTGATTAAAGGTTTCAATATGTGATGGTAAAGGTTATGTTTAGGTATTTTTAACCCTAAAATCTATTGTTGCATGGATGAGATGAAATATGAAATAGATGGCATATAGAGAGGAGGCTAAAAGAGGTAGAGAGGTTTAACAGGATTTTTTGTAGGACTATTTACTCCCTTCTGCTTTTGAAAATAATATACTAGAAAAGTTTGGTGGATGTAGCCTATCTTGGGTGAACCACGATACATATGGTGTCTCTTATTTTGTGTATGTTTATGATTATTTTATGTATGTTTGATTGATTCATTTCATAGTTTTTTTTATATGTGATTTAGGGATAAATCAATGTTTAATTTTATCCTAACATCACCAAATAGTAAACATGATCTCAATAAATTTTAAATATATCCTTGAAACAAATATACCTTACTCTTTTGGATAAACAAAGCAAAAAAAGACTCTTCTTGAAACTAGGCATGTCTAGCCTCCTTGTAGCCCTACCTAAAACTTGTAGAGCCCATAATTTTTATTAGATGCATCTTCGAGACCTAAAACTCTATATCTAGAGAAATTTCATATTCATCCTCAATTATACAAATTTGGATTACCAAGATCATCCTCTTTAACATACTTCCTTCACAAACCAACTAGCCAATTAGCTCTCTATATTAACAAAAACATGAATAATTTGAGAACCACAAACCTTAATTTCTATGTGAAGATTGATTTTAACACACATTTTTCCTATTAAATATATTAAAAATCCTTAATCCTAAATTCACAAGGAAAACTACTTTTTTAGTATAGCCCAAAACCGTAGAATCTTTAAAAAAAAAAGGGTCAACAAACCTCCTTCTGGTTAATGCATACCTCTGAAAATTTTTGTGCACATGGAGACACCTATCACACACTTCTAGACACAAAATTTAGTCTTTAAACCTTTGGGATACTTAAATTCTTATAACCCATTTTAGGCCTACTTGGCCTTAATCCAAAAACTAAGAAAATTGAGAGCACTCAAAAATCTTTAATTTGTTACAAACATACCTTCAAACCATAAAAACACTTAAATTTGATCAAAAATAAGTGTATAGACCTTTATAATCATCTATTTTATTCTTGACATTTGCATCAATCTCATTAAGCCACCTTGAACTATCCATTCTAACTATATACTATAGCCCCTTCACAAACCTCTAAATTAGGCTCATGAACTTGTTTTTTCCCCCTTAACCAAAGACCTTCTCTGATTGAAATTATCATCTTGAGTACATAAACATGATTCTCCATTAAAAGGATTCTCTTTAAGAATAAGATATAGAGACCTCTCTACACCATAATACTTTTGGAGAAAAAACTTCCTCATCCATTATAATATTCTCCTTTTCTTCTATAATTAGATTGACTATACATGGAGACAACACAAATTCATTACATAGCTTTTCATTTAAAGGATCCAACTTGTAGTTTGGAACCTCATTACTAGCCACATTTTATTTACATTATACATGCTTAACAATAGTATGATGTTCACTTGGATCCATATATACCTCAGGACTAGATTCAACAAGCACCTTGGTCTTCTCTTTGACCTTGATCTCTTCATTCTAAACATGAGTAGATAGTGAGACCACTTGGTACTCTTTAACTTTTGAAGCATTATCCACCATAGAAAATAAATTAATTGGACCTGGAGTCTCATTATAACTCACACTTTTCACCTTTGGCTTCTATGTGTTAATCCACCTTCTTCCTTGTACTTTAAGAGCCTTATTCAACTCATTTTGACTTGATGGCCTTTATTTAAAAAATATAGCAATGTGACCTCTCTATTCACAATTATAGCACACCATACTCATTGATGGAAAAATAGTTTTTCTTACCATGTTTGGATAGAAACTTTTCATATGTCCTATGTCATGGCAAACAAAACAACCTCCCTTTTTTGAAGAGGTTTGACCTTGTCTAATCTTATAAGGATAATGGTTTGCAAAGTGTCCCACATCAATATAGTTTAAGTACTTAACTTTTCTCACTCCTTTTGACTGATGACCCTCATTATATTCCTATGCAATATCATTTCTAATAGGTCTCTTTCATTCTCTATCCCTATGACCAAATTTATTACATGTTTAATAATAGCCATTGAACCTTGCATACCTCATGGCATTTGGTTGTATAATCTAATTTTTCTTCATTATGCCAGTACTTTCATTCCTTGTCTAATGAATTTTATTTAAAATATGATTTTCCTAGTTCATATTAGTCTTTATCTTGTCTTGAGTTACATTATTTTATTCTTCTTCATATCCAAGACTAGTTCTATCACTAGCATGATTTTGACCACTCAAAATGTTATCTAGATCACATGAGCTCTTTTAAAATATCTTAATTACTTCACCTTACTAGATGTCTTCTATAACTTAGATTTAAAGAACTCATTTTCATAAACATACCTTGAACATTCTTCTTCTTTGGCTCTTAGACTTTTAGAGATAGAATTCAACATAGAATTAAGAAACACGACAATACCTTCATGCTCCCTAGACTCTTAATAGAAAGGATAATGTGATCCATTTAACATCAGTGATTTCTTAGTAAATAGACCTCCTTGATAAATACTCATATTTTACCTTGGATCACCTTCAAGTTGTTAAGCCTTTACCAAAGGACCTTATCTACTACCAATTATTAGAGGTACAATCATTGAGGACGGGGGGTGAATTAGTGAGCCCAAATAATCCAAATTTAATTTTGATCTTTAAAAACACTTAATCAGTTACCATAAGCATTCATGAAACACACATATCATTCATAGCAATGAGTAAGAGAGATAATGCAACACCAATCACATAACACATGACATACATGTGAAACCCTCTTAGGGAATAAAATCCACTAAAACCTCAAATTAGACTATTGTCCTATAATAACAAGAACCAATTTACACCATCTAAAAATGATCAAGGGACTATAATACCTATTTATTAAGGCTACAAGCCCATAAATTACTGCCACACCTATCTAGCTAAGCTGCAACAACAATAATACATTTTAACAAGTTTCACCTTGAAAGGAGGCTAAAACCACCTTAGATGTTGATCTTCCACAAAAACATATATGAACACATAAACCTTTCTATTAATTCCTTCAACACCTAATGATGGACCTTTTATTAACATTCTTCACATTTGCTCATACTCAATCAACAAGAGCTCTATTCAACCAACAAAATTATGAGCTATAGGTCATACAAATAGTCCTCAATCTATTATGGCCTTTATATCATCTTCAAGGAAATATACCCCTCATTCACTCCCCATTTCACACACATAATATTCTCACAAATATCCCAAGTCTTTCCCTCACAAAGTTTCTAAATCACCATCTTTGATTTCACTATTTATACAACATACTTGATAAGTAAAAACTTGGTCAGCCATTAAGCATGCCTTAGACATTAAGGCATCTCTAAAATGAAAAAATGGCTCAAAAAAATCTTCATGAGTTTACCATATAAAATATGCATCACCCTTAAGTAGCTGCACCTTTTAATAAGGCCCTTGTAGCTCTTATAGGTCTCATCAAGACCTATTCACCCATTTAGCACACCCTCAATCAAAACAGGAACACAAAACCACTATCAAATACATGAGTCCACTCCTTATGTCCCCTTTAACATCATGAAATTATCATAGTCATCTTATATCACCTTTGCATATTCTCAAAAACTAATCTTATACACAAGAATACCATTACCAAACATATAGTCAAATTATTAAGGATTGTTCATACTCAAGATAGATTGATCAAACCTCTAAAATTACTCATAGAGCATCGTCATGGAGTCTACAACACTCTCAAATATCAAGGTCAACATGAGACATAAAAAAAACATCAAAATGATCTTAAATATCCTTCTCAAGTCATTTTTAGAATAAGCACAAACACACAATCAACTTTGAACATTAATATATTTGATTGTACACACTTTTAGATCTTTAAATTAGGTTCATTAAATGCACCATGGAGTCCTCTTCATATTTTATTTTTACAACACCAACAAATTTAAATTCTATTAGAAGATATGGAAAAAATATAAATCTATAATTTTTCCTATGTTATAGTCAAATATTTGAATAACAACTGTCATAGTTAAAATTTGAACATAATACTTGCATCTTGTGTCTTACTTGCTTAGATAAAATATGCACCATCGATATTATTCAATATTTAACACATAAGTGTAATTACTCAAATGTTAAACCTCAATAAATTTGAACTCATATTGTGCAATCTTGTTGACTCCATGTACTCTATCAATATATATAGATTAGTGATGCCTTTATCATGTAACTCACACCATTCAATTAATCTATACAGACACCCGTGCATCATTAGATTTTTATCCTATACCTTTTCTTAATCATTAAACATCATTCACCTATCCTCATCTTGTTGCTTCTTGACTTTGTGGATAAATTCACACTATCAATCTTGTTCAAAATTTAACTTGTGCAAAATTGATTAGGTATGGGGACCCTTTCAATATGCTTAAAAGGCTAGCTTTGGACATATATATATTTTGTTGTGATCAATCTAATGTCCTAAAAATTGCACCATATGTTCTCCTTTCAAAGAGGAATCCAACCATATACCAAAATTATCTTGAAACCTTCATTCATGTGAGATATAATCTCATTAAAATCCCTTATCTAGATCTTGTCACATAACCATGTCAAAAACTTTCTTGGGAGGCCAACTTTGAAAAAAACATATGTTTTGATGCACTTTAGTGCATTATCCAAATTTTAGCTCAAATAAACTAGGATCAAAACTGAACAAACCCATATGATTAGTTTCTATTTACACCTTCACACATGAAATATATAACATCATCACAATGTCTACTCAAATTTTCTTATCACATACAAATCTGGCTATGGAAAAACACAGTTAAATTGTTTGGGATCCAAAATTTTCATATGCATATATTTTGATTCACTTCATCTAATGCTCTAAAATTTAGTGAAAATAACTAGGTATAAAAATGAACAAACCCATATGATCATTTTATCTTAACATCTCTACATGTGTGATTTATCAACATGCTTACTCGGCTCTTTCTGGTTATATACAAATTTGTCCAAGTATAGGAAAATAATGAATTATGACTAAGAAGCCAACTTTACACCCTCATATATTTGACCATGATTTGATACATGAATTAAGATATGGTGCATAAAAACTAGGGATTAATGTGATCACAACCATATGACCAACTCCCCTTGACTCATTCCTATGTGGTAATGGTGATGTCATCAAACTACCTTCTTAGATTTTTTACCACTGGACCCAAAGTGTCTAGATGAAAACTATGATCAACCAAATGAAATCCAATAATACACACAAGAAATCAAATCATATAAAACCTACCATAGGACCCCTTACACATGATCAATACCCCATACTCACCCTTAAACATCTATATCCATGTCAACATTGAAGATCAACCAAGCCTTCTTCAAGCATACTAGTGCAAGCACATTTTACACTTTGTCATTGTTACATAAACTATCAAGGCTCTTTATCCACTCATTAGGACATCTCCATGACATCACTAGGAAATCATCATGATAACTCTCCAAAAAAACCATTACCTAACCCACACACACAAACACACACACACACACACACACACACACACACACACACACACACACACACACACACACACACACACACACAATTAGTACCTAATGGTACTATTTTTTTCACATTAAGAAATTAATATTATTTGATCTTCTTCATTAACCAATAAGATAATGTTGATGTTGATATGTGAAAAATATGTTCATAAGTTTGGAGGTGAATGTTTTCTAATTTCCCAACTAAGATTAAAGATTGAATAGGGGCCTAGCATGTAATAAATTAGATGATTATATTATATTTATTTTTTCCATGATTCCTTTTGTAATACCAAATATGTGCTAGCCATTTAGCCATGCAGATGGAGGAAATGTGTCAAGGGAGAGCATTACACACATTATCTATCTTGCAACTACTATTTGTTTATGAGGATAACTATGATGTTGTTGAGTTAAAGTGGTATCTTCTTCTCCAATTAGTATAGTAGTGGTAAAAACAAAGTCAAAGATAAATACAATGATATGAATAGAAGTAAATGAGGAGAAATAATAATAATAATAATAATAATAATAATAATAATAATAATAATAATAATAATAATAATAATAATAATAATAATAATAATAATAATAATAATAATAATAATAATGGATATTTCATCAGTGGAGTGTAAATATGAGACAAAGGATTGCATAAAGGAATAAAAAGGTGGTAAGACTCCAATGAAGTTGCTTATGGTGGTGCCACTAGCCAAATTCATCTATGAACTCTACTAGACCATGGTAACATTTATTCTAACCCTTATTTTTTTTCATTTTGCTCCTTACTATTTTCTCCATGATATGACTAGTTTTAGGGTAATTTTTAGTAGTATTTTTTTTGTCATTTGGCTAGTTTCGCATATGGTAATGCTTGGTTATATTTAATTGACAACTACCTCTATTCCATATATTTTTGGCCAAGTTTAGTAAGAGAATCATTATTAATTTATGTTTTTATTTTTCTTCCCACTTGGTTGAAAGTAGGTACTTCTCTAATTGGCCATTATTTGATAGGCTCCTTATATTATTTTAACATTTACATACCTTGCATGACATAAATGAAACCAAATTTAGTCAACTAACTCATATAAAATAAATCTATGGATTTATTTAACTTCTAAGATGGAATTTACTTGAGGCATTTGGTCAAACATATAATGTGTTATGTGCATACTCCCACAATTACATATATGATTACCATGACTCTGTGGGTGATAAAAAATCAACTACCCATTGTCTATTGAAAGATGTTATATTTTATAAGCATATAACACATACTAGGAAGTTTAGAATATTCTATTGTTAATTAGATACTATTGAATAAAGAGCTCCTTCCCTGATTTTGGTTTAAAATAATAACTAGATGTGACCACACATTAATGGGATTCAAAGTAGTCATTTATATTTCATTTTTGTGGTCAAGATATGACCTAGCATATTGATCTGTTTATTGCTATAGTGAGATAAATTACTAACTTTTTCTAAAATTATAAATTACAATGAAAGGCCATCTAAAATATAATATTTAAATTATGTGTGAGATAATTTTAAATTAGGATGATTTAAGAGAAGATTTAGCTTATCATCATTTTGTTATATAGTTTATATTCTTTTCCATGATTTTACATCTTGGTAATAATTGTGGAGCTTGTATTTTAACAAATTTCTAATGATAACCCTTAAATGCCTAAGACATTGTATGTTCTATGCATATTATGAAATCCCTAAATTCTTGTTAGGGGGATACATGCTCCTTTAAAGCCTTTAACTCATGAGTAGTTATGTTATCTTGGAAATTTTTAGGAATATTTAGTGGCATCGGTCATAAATCATTTATATTAATTTAATACAAAACAAGATGGAAAGTGGTCTCAAATATTTTCTAGATGCACATTCACTTTAATAATATGTTGAATTAATAATAGTAGTATGTACTCTTAAGGCCACATTTTAGTTAATTTGTATTCGGAATAACATTATTCATATTGATAGTGTGATTTGAATTACATATAAATATAAACATTTTAGCAGACCAATCATAACAGTAAATGAAAATGTTTAGCGAGTGTATATTTTAATCCTTACTCAAACTATGGTTTAAAATTAATATACACCATTCATTACACAACTTATTTGAGCCAATTTTCATTACACAATTCTATTATATATATCACTAAGTAATTCACATTGAAGCATGGTGTAAGCAATCAAAAATTTATACTGAAATTCATCTAACAAAAATCTAGGACTTGGAACATGGTTTAAGGCCATTTTTAATCACATAATACTAAGTAATCCACATTGAAGCCAATACCAAACAAATGTTTTTTTTGAGTTTAGGAAAAAGAATGTTTATTCTTCTTTTTCCCACTAAACATATGGATTGATTAAAGCTCCAAAAATTCAAAGCACTAGAAGTATATTGGTAATAAGTGCAATGTTATTTGTAGTGCTTCTCTCAATGATCAATTGTTCATGGTCTTTATAAATGACATAGTGTGCAAACTAACAAGTAATAAAGCTACTCCATGGCACTTGTTAATAATAAAACTAAAATAATAAATAACATCCACAAATAATAGTCATTGAAGGCTTAGTGTTTTAGCCAAATATTATCCTTTTACCTATAAATTTTGACTAAGCTATGATAAATACCAGAATTAATTTGCATACATATCTTAATAAACTTAAAAAGATTGCAATAATGCTATTTAATCATTTTAATACTATATTTTGTTAATAAATATCTAGTTAATATTGCTAAAAGTCATTATTATGTTAATGCACGCATGAAAGGTTTGTTAGAGGATATGAGTATGTGATATGGATGTAAGAATTAAGAAAGGGTTACTAACACATTAATATTATTATCTTATTTTATGTTTTTTTTTAAATTGTTGTTTCTTAATTAATTGTTTAATTAATGTATTATTTAATGGTTAAAATTTAATCTATTATACTTTAATTACTTTAATGTAATAAAAAATAGATATGACTAGGAAATATATTTGAATACTCTATTTAATTGTAGGTCTTGTAATTATATTTTGTATTTATTATATATATATATATATATATATATATATATATATATTTGATATAATACAAATTTAGCCTTTAATAAATTTTAATGATGTGAACTCTATGTTTGACATATGTAACATTAATAGTCATTATGAAACCTTCAAAAAGTTATGAAATCTTAATTTTTTTGGATCTACACTCTCTCTCTCTCTCTCTCTCTCACACACACACACACACGGGCATAGTACACACATGTACATATATATATATATATATATATATATATATATATATATATATATATATATATATATATATATATGATTATGGGATGAGTTATCCCACACCTGACTTGAAACATAAGAGGAGTTCTATTTCCCATACCTATACATGTCAATCTACCAATTATGTTCATTATCTAAAACCTTTAAGTAAATTCTGGTTGAAACTTACTTTCTTCTAGAATAGACATTGTCCTTTAGTTTCTTTGAAATAAAATGATAAAACTAATTTAATTGTTTTCATTATTTCATAAACAATCATCAAATTTTTTTGAGGATGATCCCATTTTATATAGATGGTATAAGACACATATGCATTACACTATCCGTTAATTACTTCTCACTAGTTATTAACATAGTTTTTTTTTTCTAGGTGGTCATTGTGGAGCTATTGTAATGTTATGATAGAAGGGTTTTATTGTGTCCTAACACACCCAATTTTTAATAATTCAAATATGGACCTATTAATAACATAAAAATCAATATTGACACAATATGCATAATCCTAAGGTTTTTTTTGAAGTTTACTTCACATTCGAAAGTCATGAGAAGAAAATAAAATAAAAAGTAGGAATAAGCTATATTAATGTTATATATTTTGCCATTTATTATCTTTTAATAGGATTATGTATATACGCAAGTTTTCACTTTAATAAATAAAAGGGCTGACATGTTATATTCTAGTTTGTTTTCACTTGGTCTCTTTCTTCTAGATAAATACTATTGTCTATTACAATTTATAAAAGTCATTGATTTTGTGAAGTTTTAACTGATATATTGTTTGAAGGGATGTGGAAAAAATAGAGTTAAAAATGTGAGAAAATTTATATTACATGTCATCATAAAGAGATCCTTCATTTCATTACTTCAAATTCATTCCACCAATGTGTTATCAACTTGTGTATAATGGATTAATATAAATAGTATTATATTTATTTATAAAATTTAGTCTAATTTATAACTCTTCCAAATTGATTGTATGTATGCAAATTCACCTTGGAATTTACTTGTAGATATACATTATATGACAAAAAATATTATGCAATTGGTGTGGAAGTTACTTCATGAAGGCTAGTAATGCTCTAAAAGTATTAAAACACTAATATAAAGGTAATGATCAATAGTAAAAGCTAGTAAAAATAAACAAACATAGTTTATTAATAATATATTATTAATAGTGCTAATGAGATATTATTAATTTGGTTGTTCCATGTCCCACCCAGGTTTAAATTTTGGGAATGACATATGAGGTTAATTGTGGCCATTTACATTCTTGGGGCTAGTTTTGGTCATTGTTGCTACTTGGGACATTCATGGTCATTGGTACAAATTTCATATTAGTTATTGGTCATTGATTGATTCTCAAGGTTATTCATGACCATTGGTATATGCTTCATTCATTTTCACACAACTCACTCCTATATTCTGTGTTAACTAATCAAAATATCCAATACATCTATTACCATATCCTACACAAACTTCTTGCTCTCTTTTTCATGTCTTTGGGTATGGATGGAGATGGAGTTTTAAGAAAACAATAAATTTTTCATATGATTACGTCCATAAAACCCCTCCATTTTACTTTTGAATTTTTGACATTTAACTTTTCACTGTCACTTTTCACAATCACCTCCCACTAAAAATGAATTAATGTATACACATAATACACTCTTGCATGGATTTGATGCAACAGTAAGTAGATAAGAGGATGATGATACGAGGGTTTGTATGGATTATTTATACATTAAAAATTTATCCATTAATAAATTGTAATGGTGTGAACTCTACAATCCATGTACATAACACTAATAGTCATTTTAAAAACCTCAATCATATGAGCTCTTTTTTTTTGGATATATATATATATATATATATATATATATATATATATATATATATATATATATATATATATATATCCAAAAAAACAAGAGCTCATATATTTGAAGTTTTTAAAATGACTATTAGTGTTATGTACATGGATTGTAGAGTTCACACCATTACAATTTATTAAAGGATAAATTTTTAATGTATAAATAATCCATACAATACACACACACACACACACACACACACACACACACACACACACACACACACACACACACACACACACACACACACACACACACACACACACACACACACACACACTTTCATGATTTCATAAATAATTATCAAAAAAGTTTGAGGATGATCTCATCCCACATAGATGGTATGAGACACCTATGTGTTACACTATCCCTTAATTACTTCTCTCTAATTATTAACATATTATTTTTTAGGTGGTCAGTGTGTAGCTATTTTAATGTTATGATAAATTGGTTTTATTGTGCCCCAACACACCGTATTTTCAAGAATTAAAATATGGGCCAATTAATATTAGAAAAAATATTTATCTTTTATGATCTATATCAACCCTAGAAATTTTAATATTGACTCAATATACATGAGCCCAAGGTTTTGTTGGAAGAATAATCATTGAGGGGGGGGTGTGAATTAGTGTACAAAAAACTTTTTTTCAATTATATACAATCATTCATGAACAATGAAAGCAACATTAGGATCTATCAATGTATAAAGAACATTCACATGAGCATAACACAATAAAACACACATGTGAGTGGCAAACACTCAAGGGGAAGAAAACCCACTATGATCCTTGAAAAAGGACTACAATCATATAAAATAAAAGATCAATTTTTTTTTAGAATCAGCTCAACATAGAACACCAACCCCAATAAATTCAAGCACCCTTTTCACTAAGCTTAAAAAAACACCTACTTGCAAGGAAGCACCAACTCCCTAAGTGACTTATCACCAAATCAACCACCTCATCAATTTTTATCACCAAATATTTGCTCTACTATTATGATCTTATTTAAATATATCCTTCTAATCTAACAAGTAGGATTTTAATTCACTTATATTGCTTACTTTCAAACAGGCCTAAACTACCTTGTATATATACTGGACAAATGTTCACACACCATTTGGTCAGGAAAACACCTTCAACCTATTATGTCGGACATATAATATATCTTATAACATCATATGAACATGATTAAAATGTAATTTTAACCCATTTTGGTCTACAACAACTCAATTAGGACTCATTCTCTTTTAGGTCTCATGGAGACTTGATTGCATTAGGTCTATCTTTTTAGAATCAAAGCTTAATAATATTTGGCTCAAATGGCCTTCTCCAAGAATTAAAAACCAATCAATCACATAGTTAATGAAATCTAAAGACCTTCTCCATGATTTTTTATACCTATATCCTTCACTCATTATAAGATTTGGCTAAAAAGCCACCCAAAAATCAAAATGAGTGAAAGGAAAGAATAGCAAGGAAACCAAATTTGATAGAATAAATTAGATTCTATTCAACATGAATGCTAATACAAAGCCTTCACATGTTTATCTATATGCTTCTATATATCTAAAATGAGAGAAAGAGATGAATATATATAGGATATACCACCTAAGAGACTAAAAACACATAAAATGTGGGATAAAATAAAAAAACCCCAAGTAAGCTTAAGTAAGTGTGAAAAGGTATAAGTGATGGAACCGGTTAGGGAAATAACCATTTTCACACTAGAAAGTGAGAAAAAGACCCTAGAAAGATACCATACATGAAGATAAACCTTCTAAACTAACATCCCCCCTTAAGTGCCACTTCGGGGAAAAACTTGCAAAATCAAATAAGAATGGGTCCTACAAACTAGGACTGATAAGGTACCCATGTATAATGAAAAAAACCCTTAGAAAAGAAGAGATGGAGAAAACCTAGTGGGAAAAAACTCCCCCCATGAGAAGATGAAGGAGAAGGTTAGGTGACTCCCTATATAGAAGTGATGGCTCATACCCCTAAAAAATCTTGAATATGGAGATATTTTTTCTCTATAAAGGGTTTGGTGAAGATATCTACAATCTACTTTATTGTTAGACAATAATACAGGTCAATGGCATAATCCTATATCAGCTCCTGAATAAAGTGCATATGGATCTAGATGTGCTTGGTTCACTAATGATGAACTAGGTTCTTCAAGATCTGGATCACACTTTCACTATCAAAATATATAATAGATGGTTGAGGAATAGTGAATCTGAACCCTATCAAGATATTTTGAAGCTAGATAGCCTTAGTAGCTACATTTATAGCCTTTCAATACTCAACCGTAGTTGAGGAGAGAACAATTGCATGTTGCATTTTGATCTACCAATAAATGGGGCTAGAACCAAGAAGGAAGATATATATAGAGGTTTAAGATCTCCAACTTAATCAAAATCTATGTACGCAACCAAGTTTAGTCCAATACCTATTGCATAGTGAATCTCATATCACTAAGTTCCCTAGATGTAATGAAGTATTCATTTGGCTAGTTTCTAGTGAAGCTCATGAGGCTCCTACATGAAGCATGAAACTATGCCACTACAAAATAAATATTAGGGTGAGTGTGAATCAGATAGATGAGGTTATTAATGAGCTAATGATACAAAGTGACATCAATAAAAGGAGTGGAACACTACACCTCAAGCATGGCCCCAGATAAAAAAGGAGTCGGTGAAATTTTATAAGCAGTCATGTGAAATCAAGCAAGTAGATCAAGAGTATACATGGGTTGAGAAAATATAATCCTAGAAGAGGACTGAGTGATCTCAATCCCAAGACAATAGTGTAAAGGTCCCAAGTCAGTCATGGCAAACCATCGGTGTAAAGTATATTTAACATCACCAATGATGGATGAGGTGATCTCTATAAGAATTAGGTCATCAACATAGAGGACAAGAATCAAGTGAGAATCATCTTACTAGATAATGTATACATTAGGATCTAAGTGACACTATGAGAATTTGATGGAGAGAAGAAAGGATTTCATCTTGGCATACCAAGCTTGAGGGGCTTGTTTGAGTCCATAAATAGAATTTCATAATTTACAAACCAAATAAGAGTACTGAATGACTCTTGGTGGTTGCTCCATGTAAGTCTCCTCCTGTATATCCCTGTGAAGAAAGGCACTCTTCACATCCATCTAATGTATAACCTAATCATGAGTTATAGAAATGGAAATTGTGAAGCGAATGGAGTTCATATTAGAAATGGGGGAAATTTTCTCTATGTAGTCAATACAAGGAACTTGAGAGAAACTTTTGGCCATAAGTCATGCTTTGAACTTGTCAATTGATCCATTTGCTACAAATTTAGTTTGATAGATCCACTTACATCGAATCAAATTTTCTTCCCTTAGGAAGTGGAACAAGCTCCCAAGTTTTGTTCTATATCAATGAGTTATACACTTCCTCCATAGATAAATCCCATTTATAAATACCTGAAGCTTCACAAAAATATTATGAATTAGAAGTTGTGGCAATATAAGAATGTGTGAGTTCATGGTGTTGTGACTATGTCATTATAGTGTCAGAAAGATCCCCAACAAGAGTGCTAATAGATTGGAGAGTTTTTCAAGCCCATTGAGGCATAAAAGTAGAAGTGGATGGAGGAAGAGAATATTAAACCTATGAAGGGGCACCTAATTAAGGTGGAGGTAGAACCACATGATCATCCCTATGGATAGAAGAAGCTAATGGAAATTCTTTTGTATCACTATCATCTAAGTCCATGGTGGAGGAAGGAAGCGTAAGAGAGGATGAACTAGGAGAGTCTTCATCAAAAATAACACTTTTCTCAATGAAGATCTCATGAGTGTTAGGATATAGGACCATGTATGCTTTGACACCATCAGTATATCTGATAAAGATACAATGTTAACTTTGAGGTTCTAAAGCTTTACATTTATCCAAAGGTATGTGAGAACAAGCAGAATAACTAAAGACTCTAAAGTGTAACATAATAGGGTTTTGACCACACCATACTTCAAAGGGAGTCATTCCCTTCAAGGCCTTATAAGGAACCCTATTCTAGATGTGTGTAACATAGTTGATGACTTTGACCCAATATGTTGGTGGAAGGGAATGAACATGGATCATGTAGCTAGTCATCTCTTTTAGGGATCTATTTTTTTCATTTTGCTACACCATTTTGTTGAGGTGTATAGACAATAAAATGTTGAATATCAATCCCTTCATGTGTGAAATCTTTCTCAAATCATTGGTTCACATATTTTCTACCATTGTCTGAGTGAAGAATCTTGACAAACTTTCCATACTATTTCTCTACATGAGCCTTGAGTTCTAAAAATTGATCAAAGACTTCACTTTTATATCAAATAAAGTAGACCCATGTGAACCTATAAAAATCATAAATGAATGTGAACACATATCATGGATTGCTAAAAGACATGGTTGGAAATGGAACAACAAGATCACTGTGAACTAGCTCAAGGACTACTAAAGTTTTCCAAACCTTCCCTTTGTCAAATTTATATTCAAAATGCTTTCCCAAGGCACAACACTGATAGATACCATATATACACCTAATGTATGGAAGACCTATGAACATATCCTATTTTTTGATCTACTGAAGGTAGTGGTAGCTGAGATGGCCAAACCGTTCATGCCATAGTTTTCTCACTAATTTTGAATGGGTGAGTGATGTAGTAGAAGGTGCATCAGTCACAAAGTGAGAGAAGGCATAGAGTTGAGAATGATGATTAGCCTTTCCAAATTTAAGTAGAGAATTTTATTCAATATCCTTAATGACAATAGAATCTAGAGTGAATTCATCCTTTTTTCCATTCCCAAGATGGGTGATTTAATAGATGGAAAGGAGGTTGGTTGATAATTTAGGCACAAAAAGAACATCTTCAAATATGCCATCATCAGCTTCTACCTATCTCTTCCCAATTACTTACATTAGAGAGTCATAACCAATGAGAATATGTGGCATAAAACATGGTTCTAACAAAGAAAATTGTTTTTTTATTAGAACCATGTGATGTGAAGCACCTGAGTCAAAATCCACTACTTGAAAGAATCTACTAAAGCCACAAGTGTAGTTGTTTTCCCTTTGCCTAATTTTGAACAAGGAGTTGGATAATGTGGTGTAAATGAAGAATAAAAATTGATGTGATTCTTCTTAATAAGATGAGTGAGTTCATCTTTTTTCTTTGCATGATACTGATGCTCATGATGACCAATATTTTTTCAATAGGCACAACCTGGTCACTCATTCTTTTATAGGTTTCCCTTTGATGAAGAGGATTTAGAGTCTACCTTAGAGGAATAGGAGGAATATAATTGATATACTTGTGGTTTATGCTTAAAGTGCTTCTATTTCTTATTATATTTGCTTGATTATTTTTGTCCTTTGGGCTGACCAACCAATAAGGCTTGAGACTATGATGTCTCTAAGAGACCCATGGTGAGAAGCTTGCCTTGTTCATGAATCAATTTTTTTGAAAATGTGTCAAAAAAATCCATCACATAGGTAGATACCATAGTCAACTTATGAGTATGAAAACTAGAAACAAAGGCTCCATATTTAGAAACTAATTTGTTCTTTGTATTATAGATCAATTGAATGTCCTTTTCATCAATGCCACAATCTATGATTTGTGTTTTTAGGTCATTAACATTTGTAATGCATTCTTGAATGTTTTAATAGTTTTATGGATCAAGAATCATCAATTCATTATCAATTTGATAGCCTCTAACTTCATCAATTTTACCATAGGGTGCCTTCAATTTGTCCAATGCTTCTTTGGAACTTGTACATGACTCAATATGAAATAGTATATGTAAAGACACAAAAATCCTTACACATCTAAGTGATTTAGTGTTTTCAAGCATCCATAAAAAATTTTCCTTAGCATTAAGAGGTTTAGGAACTATTGCCTCAACATAGGGTGTATACCCTTGAGTCATTAAGGCATTCCATGCATTTTGTTTCCAAGTTAAATAAATGTATGGATTTAACAAAGGAAACTTTAAATTACCCATATGTGTAGGAAAAAAGACATGAACTCAAATGCAGAGATAAAATGCATAGTCACAAGAGACACTCCCTTGATTCACTCAATAGAGAATCCCCTCCCAAAAATAATGATTTTATAACTTTATAATTCAGTGCATTTACAATGTTAGATTTTTTGTCCATAGTTTTACAAAGTCTAAGATGGACCACAAAATTAAAAGTACAAAAAAATTATAATTTCAAAGTGATACCAATATTTATATATCAAAAAAATAATCACTTTCACAAAAAGAATCCCCTTGATCTGAGGTCATATGTGAAAGTTACAAGCATTTAAAGGTCAAAAAATTGTGATTATCTACCAGATCTGATGACAAAACTAATTTTATAAAAAATTGGAAAACTATGAGGAAAATATGATTATAAAACTAAATAAATCATGAAATTATACCTCAAATAAAAAAAATTAATGCTAAAAAATGAGTCCATATGCTCAAGATATGAGCTTCTGAAGTTGAACTATGAATTAAAAAACATGAATGGTGATGGGATCAATATCCAAAAAAATTATCCTAACATAAACATGATGTCATATACCAAATTTGGTGGAACTACCAACAATTTTATGCTCATTTCCAGATTTTTTTGATGCTAACTAAATTTAGTAATCAAAAACTTGCTTCCAGAATTAGTGAACCACCACATTTGGTGAAACTACCAAAAGAGATGCCAAATTTAGTGGGGGTAGCCCTACCATAATTTTTTTTTTAAATAGTAGTTAGTAAAATAGTGATATTTTTTTTTTCTCAACAAAATTTATAAATACAAAAAATTATGGAAAGCTGAGAGCGAGAGGCACAAAACTAAGAATTTTTTTTGAGCAATTAATTATAGTTAGAGATCTATATGAAGAAGAAAAAATGCATTTTTTTAAATTAAAAACTTATATCTCACTTCAAATTTCCAAATAAGACAAAATAGGAGCTAGATATATCTTCTCATATACCCTAAATGTAATTAAAAAACTTTTATTTGCTCTTGAAGGTTTAAAAAAATGTATTTGGATTAAAAAAAACCCTTCAAATTTGCTTCAAACCTCTCTAGATTTACATTGAATCACTGCAAAAACACATGTAGAAGGAGCCTCCAATTTTCAACTGGAAACAAATTAAGAGAGATAATATATTTCTTGGATTATCAGATTGTGGTGGTGAGCTCCATATTTACTCTAAGATGCTTCAAAAATCACCTACCACTGGTAAATAGATAAAGAAACCCCCCAAAATTTGGTATTTCTTTCACAACTTTCTGATTCTCTAGATCATTCAAAGATGAAAGAGAAGAGAATACTCATTTTATAAATAAAATACAATATATTTACTTCCAAATAACCTTAAAATATATCCTACAACTCACAGCTGCTCTATTACCATGTAAGATTTGGCTAAAAAGCCACCCAAGAATCAAAATGAGTGAAAGGAAAGCATATCAAGGAAATCAAAATTGATAGAATAAATTATATTATATTATATTAAATAGGAATACTAATAAAAATCCTTCACATACTTATCCATATGATTTTCTACTTCTAAAATGAGAGCAAGAGGTGAGTATATATAGGATATACTACATAAGAGACTAAAAACACATGAAATGTGGAATAAAAGAAAAAACCCCAAAGTAAGCTTAAGTGTGAAAAGGTCTAAGTGATGGAACTAATTAGGTGAATAAACCTTTTCACACTAGGAAGTGATAAAAATACCCTAGAAAGGTACCATACATTAAGATAAAACTTTTACAACAACACTCATACAATGAAAGCTCTTTTAGGATAAACTATCCTATTAGGCCTATGTACCTCAAAAGTTTTTCTTGAAAGAATGAATCTTAAACACCTTTAATATATTTAAATATAATAAAATAAACATTTAGATAGATTATACATAACCTCAGGGTCATCACTAAATACTTGGAACACTTTCACTTAGGATATAAAGGCTCAAGAACATCTCTACAACTAACTCACTTAGAACTACCAATTTAGCTCAACACCTAATCATGATGACTTAGAACTCCAACACATATATAGACACTTATAATAACTCATGATGAGTTTAAATGGTCCTATGAGATCTATAGACCATCCTAATATAGAAATATCATATGGTCTAATGGCAAATATTAGTCTTGTAGACCAATTTCTTGACCTTATATTACATAGTCTTATTTGAACCAGATAGGTCATTTTGTGAGCAACCTTTTAACTATATTACTAACCTAAAATACTTATTCAAAAAATAAACATGACTTACAAGTAATTAATAAATCCTTCATTAACTTTAATACATCAATCTAACATTCTTAGACCCTCAAATCCATCTTCTCATTTTGCCTGGGTTTTGCACTAATTGCATCATTAGTTATATCTATGATTGGTTGACTTGGATGACCAAATTAAAAAAAATGAAAGATAAAACCTATCTATAAATCATCATAGACATAAAAAATGAGTCTTTTTCTTCTTATCACATGAATTTTCTTTTCTTGACCAATACAATGTTTGAGAGATATAATAATTTCTTGATAAATAAGCTTGTATTTGTGCATTTTTCTCTCTCATCTAACTAACCACCACCACTTAGAGGTACCTGGGAGAGTTCAATACATTATATAATATCTTTTCTAGGCATTTAAATCCATTCCAAGCTGATTTGAGTAACACATCAGGTTCTTATTAGGTTTTTATGGAAGTTTAACATAGGTTTTAGTTTTAATGATTATTCATAAAGGACTACCCATTGAATCCAAAATCAATGCCTAGAGATATTATTTATGACCCTTCACAATCTCTCCTTAATAGTTCAAGTTCCCATGTAAAGGTTACACATGACAACAAAAGTCTGAAAGTATTTCTCGGGTCTTGAGAACTTATTCTATGAACTCAAAAAGGATTGAAACACTGATACATGAAATTTCCTTTAAACCATGACCTCAATGTTTTTAAACAATCCTAAAAAAATTATTTCAATTGTGTTTATGTTCACATATGCATATTTTCCTTGAAATATAATCTTCACACCTCATTAGGCCAGGCAAGGTCTAAGATAGGTCTAGATGTAGTCTTCATCTAAAGGTTCTACCCCTATAAGGTCACCCTGAAACTCTCATGAATGCTTCAATGCCTCACATACATGTTCAAAAAGTAAAAAAAACCTTCACATGCCTATGTTCATTCATTTTCATGCACATACCTCTTCATGACATGACTAGGCTTATGAATAGGTTTTTTATGCAACTTTGACATCAATGACCTATACATTCATGCAAACATAAAACATTAGTTGCCTTTAAATTCTCTCTTAGTTGCCTTAAAATTATCTCTCTCTTTCTCTCATGAAAATACTCTTTCATGAAAACACTCTCTCAATTCACCTTGTCACATCACTCATTGTTAATAATGCTTAGTCACCTTTGACATAAACATTCATAAGATGTACATTTTACATCAATGATAATGCTCAACAATCTCCCCTTTGTCATTGATGCTAGCCATTCTCAGAACCTTCTCTCAATAGACAATTTGTCCTTCATTTTGAACTTTCTTCCCCTTTGACATAAATGACAAAGAGATGTCTGCAACCTCTTGGATCACATCTCTTGCAACCAAAACACTCAACACACAATATTATGAGTTTATGATGCAGCAAAAAAACATGCTCTCGATATCTTAATTCATACTTTCTTGGCACTACTAACCTACTCTTAGAGCTAATGAACCACCTGATTAGCTCCCTATAATTACCTAACTTCCTCAATGACTACTAGGGGTAGGAACTACACTCATTTCCTATCTTAAATGTTCAAATGTTGTCTTTGGAGTGGCTTGGTCATAATGTATGTAATTTGATCCTTTGTAGAAACATATTTAAGTTTAACACTTTGTTCACTTACATTCTCTCTTAGGAAATGATGCTTCATGGGGATGTGATTAGCTCTTGAGTGTATGATAGGATTATTTTAAATGTTTATGGCACTTGTATTGTCATAATAGATAGGGCTACAATTATCATACATAACCTTGTAGTATTTTAAGTTATATCTCATCCATAGGACTTGAGTGCAACATGAAGTTATTGTAATGTATTTAGCCTCACAATTAGTTAATGTCATTGATGGCTATTTCTTACATGTCCATGATACTAGGCACTCTCCTAAGTAGAAGGCTCCTTGTCTAGTGTTATTCCTATCATCTAGACTCTATGCCCAATCTACATCTATGTAGGATACTAAATCAAACTCATTATTCCTTGGATACCATAACCCAAACTCCAAAGTCACCTTGAGATACACGTTGGCCATTTTTGCCCCATAATTTCAAGCTGGTCCCTAGTGGTTAACAATCCTAATATGGGGAAAGAGGTAGAGCTTTGACTAGTGGTTTGAACAAAATATGGATGGTTATGAGCATAATAGTGATATCTTGAATGTAATAAGGTTTTTTAAACACTTTAGGTACACCTAAAGTGTAATTTGTCAAAATTTTAAGGACATGTCTTGAGCTACAAAAGCTCCATGGAATATATAGGATGAACATGGGTTTCTTCATATTTCTCCCAAACTACTACACACCAAGTCTCAAATCATTTGTACCCAGTTACAGCTCATGTGATGAGGTAATATGGAGGTTTTACACCTTTATAGAGTGGATCCACATAGTAAGATGACCAAGCCTTTATACTTGGCCATTTTTAGATGAGGATTGAGTAGGCCAACCAAATTATGCATTTAATATCTTTAGTTAGGAAGCCTTCTAGGCTAGTATATCAAATGGGTTTTCTCTTTATATCATTAAAACCATCCCTTTAATGTTTGGTGTCTTCATGAGTTTTATGATTCAAGTTACATGTTTACAAAGTTAGCCAAAATATGTAGGATGTCTATGCAAGTGTCAACTTCATACCTAGGTAAAAATCCATATGAGTTTAAATTTGATAGTCTATGAGATGTCAAAAATGTTCTCATAAACATCAAAGAACATTTTCATGAATGTCAAATTTAGGATCTATGAACTAGCTGATGGGGTTCAAATATCCTTGGTGGAAACCTAGGGAAATGCACATGGCTAACAAGTGTTAAGATTGCAAGATCTTCAGCATGTCAAATAGTTAAATTTCTAGTTGTTATAACATGGAAGCAAGTTGGGGTAAGCAAGATAAAGAACTCAAACTCAAGCCTGACATGAGTTGGTAGAAGGAAGGAGCTCGATATGAACAAGATTGACTATTAGATAAGGTATTATAGGAAAACTAATGTCTTTAGATTGGTTTTCCTCTATAATTAATCTAGTTTAAAACCCAAGGCATATAGTATATGTCAATAATAATAACAAATCATGCCTCAACAAGTTATTATTTAGAAAAAGCATGATGTGTCCCCAATGGGTATGAAAATTCTATCTTTTCAATGAAATCTAGTCGAAATCAATAGTTGAGAACTTAGGGATTTGGAAAGTGTTTGGGGCATTCACTCCCATCTAGATTAAGACATATCACCTATGGTTAACTTTTGTCTTCTAGTGTACTTTACTCAATTAGTGGAATTATTTTGGGGTCAATTAGAGATATCTCACTCATAATAACCTATCCTGATTAGACCCAAAATGATGATAAAAGTAACCAAAAGTTTATAGACAATTGTTACCAACTTCTCCCTTATCTCTCTTTCTCTTCTATAGATAGAGGCCTTCTGGCCAAGAACATACATCTCTCACTTGTTTAGATATATTATTTATATATCTCTCTTTTTTTCTCTCAATTCCCTCTATTGGTTAGACCAAACTCTACCAAGATGGATTGTGTAACCTATTGAAGTAATAGAGGCTTATGCTTTGAATTCATTGCTCTAGTATAATGTGTACTTATATCACCTAGCTACTTGTTCATCAACTCATATTTATTGTGTTTTAGTGTTCTACATCTCTTAATAAAATCTTTCATATGGATAGTATGATTGGTTTGTATCTTACTTTAGACCTCTCCTTTTGTTTACCTTAGCCTAGATCATTCAGTAAGCCTCTACATGGATGTATAGTAGATAGTTGGATTCTAAACCCAATCTCTACTCATTTCATTAGTGTTATTTAGGTCAAGTAGGGAGGATAAAGCTATAGTTTTGGTGCATCACCTATTATCTTTCTTAAGAGCCCTTATCCCCTTCTAACAATTTTCTCATGAAGCACTAGTATTAGCTTTAGTTTAGGTCAGCATTAAATAGGAATTGGCCTACTATGGAGATTCAGTCCCATCATGAGATATGCATTACCCAGGGTTATTCCCATTGTTTTACCAGTATTTGACTGAGGAGATTTGAACAACCTCCCTACTCAATCTAGGGTGTAATTCTATCTATTAATAGTTTCTGGCATGCCTAGTAGGATGACAAACTAAAACTGTAGAAGAATCATTAGTGTTATTCTTCTGCATGTTAATCTTTTGAGGCACATTTTACAAACCTCAATGGAAACTCTAATATTTATCTAGTTATAATAGTCCAAGTAAGCCTTCAAGTAATTTTATTTGCATCTAATCTCCTTTTGTGAGTCTTTATGGCTAGATTTATGGTAGATTTCCACCCTTGCCTAGTTGGTGAGCCTTATCACCAACCAAGTGGAGCCTTTCAACCATTTAGTCACTCCTATCATTCTTATAATGAGCATACATATCCTTCATAGCAACCCATTTACCCATATAGCCACCCTTATGTTACTACATCCTTGTTGGCCCTTAAACCAAACATGATAAAGTTAGAAGACTTGATGAGGATGTGGGAAATAGAGTTTGAGGTAATCCCACCTCATCTCATAAAAATGATTGGAAATTATTTTAGATGATGGAAAAGAGTGGATGGATATCAATGAGGAAGTTCAATATAGTGCTATCAGTAATGATCTATATGAGATGAAGACCCTGATCCAATGGTGAATAGATAGATTGGTAAAATGTGAGGGTAAGGAGAAACAATCCCAGCAACCTATGTCCCCTACCCCACCATAGCCTTTCATTCCCTCTCCCCTTCAAGAAGATATTATTCTAAAGAAGTAAAATTAAGATGAGGGAGAGGATCAACAGGAGTCATAGAGACATTTATACCATGACATAATGAAATAAATGGACTTGGTTTGGGGTCACACAATCTCTCTATCAAGCGAAGGAGAAACTTTCTTGATCAAACACTTTAAGACATCAAAAGAACACTTTCATCCCCAAGATCATGGTCAAACATTAAATATATTTTCCCCTAATGATGTATACATTAGAGAACCACACATGATAGTTCTAGATGTCAAAACACCCCTAGATCAGACCATTACCCAGCCTTTGACCATGACCCTAAGTCAAGTTGGCTAACTAGCTAAACCAAATAACTAACCTACCTTTTTAACCCACTTGACCTTTTACCCTCAATAATATATGGTCACCTTGATCACCAATGGTCACCCTAACCATTGATTTTCAAGTCCTTACCACCTGATCACTCAAACTTGGTCCGTGTGCAAACCCAAACACATTATAATTTAATTCATGTAGTGAACTAATGTATAGATAATTAAATTTGAGTAACCTTTTTCACATTTTATATAACCTACACCTCCATCCCTTTTTCATATAAAAAGAGAGGAGTAGGAGGTGAAAAATTATCCAAAATCTAAGAATTTAACAATCAACCAATCAAGCTATCTACCAACAATCATCAGGAGCTTCTAGCATCAATAACTTTGTAGATCTTCCCTCTAGCAAGTAAGCAACTAAGACAAAGACCCAAACCTCTAAAAAATTTATCTTTAGGAAAAGTACCATCACTCTATCCAAATCACCCCTATATTAGCTACCAACTATCAAATAACTAGTTAAGTATATTTATAGTTTTCAAGTTTTGATTATTTATTTTCTGATCTAAACCCTTCTACATCATATCTTCTAACCTCCCATCCCTAACCAAACCTTTAACAATCATTGACCTCATCATCCAAAGTTTTTTGAATACCTTTAGAACACACATCAACCATTGATGGTCACCTTGAATATCAATGGTCATCTTCATTATCAATGACGACCCTGACTACTAATGGTCACTGTGGTAAGAAATAGGAACAAGTTATTTCCACTTGCTTAACCTCAACCAAATTCCACTTTCTATCCTTCTTCCTATTAATAAATTCCCCACCTATTTTTTGTACCCAACCTGACCCATTTAACATTATTATTGACCTAATTATTACTATAATTAGTATATTTCCTTTATCAAGCATTTATTTCTTCTTGCATTCTCTTTCAATCTTTTCTATCATTTGATGTAAATACTTGATGTTTATTTATTTAAAATTAATTTTTCTAAGAGAATGGATTGATAGCCTCCCAGTAAGGTCACCCTTCTTGGATATAACTCACGCTAGGCAATATACCTTTTTATCCATCTAACAACCCCTTTGATTTAGTATTTTCTTATCTAAAGGTCATTTTTCCCAAGATAAAGAGGATCTATTCACAATCATCTAGATCACGCTTGCACAAAATAAAGTTATACCATACCGGTATCTAGTTTCTTACTTCTTATTTTCCAAGAAAATAAACTAAAATTGAGAAAAACATTCTAGCATGCCTAGTGGGACCTACTAGCATCTAGGTGCCCTTTTATTCCTTACTCTATGCTCATATAAATAAATCAAAATTTATTTTGTGTATAAAATAAACCTTGCATAGATTGATTGTTTGCATGTTTAGCTCATGTAGTTAAAATTAAAGGCTAAGTAACTCAATCGTAGCTTCACTTCTTTATCACACACCATACCAAACCACATAAATCAATCAAAACATCATAACAATTGACATAAGTTATGACTAGGGTTTCATCTCCTGGTGGTTCTCCTTCACCCTTTGGCTATCTTACTTGGAGGTCATTATCAAGAATAGAAACCAAAACTTATCTCTTTGGTTGAGTCTAAAATCTATAAATTAGTATATACTAGCTAAGTAGCCAATACCCTTATCACTATAGTGTATGAAGGGAAGGGGCAGGCCCCAATACCAAGCCACATATTGATTTCTAACACAAATCTTTTTGAGAGCCTTAAATACCTGAAACAAACCATAGACTTATTTTCTAGTACCTATTCTACAAACCAAGTTCTTCTTCACACTTTCCAACTAAGGCATAGGCCAAAAGAGATTTAAAAGGTACCCTACAATTTTAAACGCACTTTACTATATGTTTTTGATTGCTTTGAGATATTTTTATTTTATTTCCTTTGTGTTTGAGTGTTGAGCTTTCCTTCATTTCTTTGTATTCCTCAAATGGTTTTCCTAGACAATAGTTGAGGAACCAAACCAACCAAGATCCACCTTCCTTTTTTTCTTCCTCCATGGAGTATACCTCAGATGTTGAGTATTATCCCCATTCTTTTACCATCCCTACCATGTCTCAGATATTTTCCCAAGGTGATATAGATTTTACCACCTTCCTTGATAACAAACATGTGGCCCTCTTGTTGACCATTTTTTGCCCAATAGGGTAAAAACTCAGTCCCCTTCTTCCCCTGCTATTCAAGGCCAATTCATCTTTTATTTTTGCACAAGTCTAGGAATTTCTATAGACTCTACAAGTCCATTTCTATGGACTCTACAAGTCCATTTCTATGGACTCTGCAGAGCTTGGTTTTCTATAGACTCTGCAGGTTTCTATGGACTCTATAGGTTTCTACGGACTTCACAAGTTTTTCTATGGACTCAACAGGTGTAATCCTTGGCAGATAAAAATTGGTTTCAGAGAGTATGGGGTTTTACAAAGCTTCTTTGGGCTCTTGTCTAATGAAAATGACAAGAAGAGTTGGCACTTTTGAACTGTTAAACTAGTTCAATTGCTTGGTTCAATGCCTTGGTTCAATCAACGAGTTCATCGGCAAAGTTCAAATGCATTGGTTCATCGACATAGTTCAATGCTTCAACTTAGTTTAACACTTCAACAAGTTTATCGGTGAGCAGCATTGAACTATTGAAATGGTTCAATCACTTAGTTCAACATGTTGGTTTAATCACTTGGTTCAATGCCTCTAGTTCAACGCACAGGTTCAAAAGTTGAGGCAAGCAAGAAAAGTTCAAAGGCTTAGTTCAATGGGCTCGGTGCATAACATTGAACCATTGAACTGGTTCAAGAAAATAGTTCAATGGATTGGTTCAAGTGAATGGTTCAACAAGTGGTTTAAACAGATATATTATCAACTTGGTTCAATCAGCTCGATGCATAACCTTGAACTGATTGAACTGATTGAACCGTTGAACCTTTTTAGTTTAATAGGTTGGTTCAACGGCTTGGTTCAAGGGTGCATCCTAGGGCCAAAGGATAGGTACCCTCACGGAGGGCAGTCTTGGGTTTAAGAGCCCTTACGGAGGGAAAGAACTTTTCAAAAGGAGCCAAAGAGGTAAGTCATTAGAATTTCACCAAAGTCTGAAGGAATTCACTAAAAGGCCACAGTAATAGAGCCTAAAGGAAGAAGCCTACCCAAAGGGTATGTGCCCTTGTAGGGGGCTCTCATGGAGGATGATGGACCGTTCTTAAAAAGTTGAGGGTCTTTTTCCCTTTTGGGAGGGATAAATAAAGGAAATCAAAGCAGCCAATTCTTGTAGACGTTTTGCCCACAAAAAAAGGCCTAAAGCAGAAAACCCAAAAGAGCAACTTGCCAAAGAGCCGAAGGAGAGTCCAAGGGTGATAGGCCTGAGGATGTCAAATTTAAGACTACAAAATAGCTATTGTTTTTTTTTAAATTGCTTACGCACCAACTATGGAATGAACCCAAAGAATACAGTAACCCACCATAAGACCACCCTTGATGGATGAAGGAGCAGAAGAAGACAAAGTAGGAAAAGGACAAATATCCCAAGAAAAAAGAGAAGGCAAAATTGCCAAGTGGAGGAGCAGACAAAGTGATCCAAGTGACATAGGAAAGTGTCGATTCAAGAAGCTATTTCAGTGGTTGACACAGTACCTACCACGTGATCATCAAAGAGCCACAAATAGTGTAGCATGGCTTGTTCTTCTTTAAATATGCATTGAAGATCAGGCAAATGGTGTGGCTCATAAATTCAAACCCTCACAAGGGCTGACACAACATTATATTCAGACGACTTCCTCATCCCAATGCTCGAAAGGCACATGGGTCACTTGTAAAAATGGCATGAAAAGGCCTCTTTTCTTCCTCTATATATTGGAGACTTGTCATTTGAGAAATAATCTTCCACATTTGTAAGATGTAGCCCTAGCAAATTTTCACCTAAAATCAATAAATGCATTTTTTTACCTTTATCCTGGTTAGATATCTCTATGTATGTCTGAGTGTTAGTTTGTGTTTAGTCATTGCTTCTTAATGCTTCCACAGGTTTAATACCAACATACCTAGTGTCTATAAAGTGCCATTTATGTAGCTAGCAAGGAGAGCTATATTTGGAGGTGCAGAAATAGAGGAAGTTACTATATAGTGTGCCTTTCCACAACACCTTTGGTGAGTCTCTATTTTTTATATGTTCCATTAAAGCCTCCCTATTAAGTTTCTTACAGCCTGGTCCTTCTACCAGTTTGAAGTATATGTATGTGCTTGTCTAATTTCATGTGTGAATGTGGTAAGGTTGAATTATTTTTGGTGCATCACCCCTTTTAGAGTATATTTGTTTTCCTGTAATCCTTATCCCTTTTCACCCCCCCCACCTTTTTATTATATATCTATATACCTGTATTAACACTTACTGAAACAAGTTAGATGCATCAAAGGGAGCTAGCCCTTACCTAGAGACTCTCCCCTCCAGATTTGCCAGTCCCACAAGTGAGAGGGGAGTTTCCATTATTGCGTGTGGAAGGGCAAGAGCTAGGCATCCTACCCCTAGGTACAATCCACTACATCAACACCTCCAACATTACCTCAACACCTTGTCTTACTACACCCCTTCTTCATTTCCTCCCAGTGATCCACCTTATTTAACACTTCCCCATATTATGGGAGACACCTTATTTGATGTTTCCCCATATTTGATGCTTTCCATTGTTACATGTGGAAGGGTGGGAGCTAGGCATCCTGCCCCCAAGTGCAATCCACTATGTCAATACCTCCAACATTACCTCAACACCTTTTCTTACAACATCCCTGCTTCAGTTCCTCCCAGTGATACACCTTATTTGATGCTTCCCCATATTAGCACTTACTAAAACAACTCAGATGCATCAAAGGGAGCTAGCCCTTACCTAGAGACTCTCCCCTCTAGCTTTGCCAGTCCCACAAGTGAGAGGGGAGTTTCCATTTTTGTGTGTGGAAGGGTGGGAGCTAGGCATCCTACCCCTGGGTGTAATCCACTATGTCAATAATTTTTGGCACGCCTGGTGGGACCCAATTTTACAACTTAGTAAGGTTTTAGGATTGATGTTGTTCCTCTTAAAATAAATCAACTATTTAAAGCATCTGGTGACTCTACTGGTAAGAACTTCATTTCCTAAACAAAGACCAGTCTGACTTCCTATGCCTAAAGTCACCACACAGTCTACTTCTAAGGGCATCCCTTTCAAATTTATTGAATTGCCTTTAAACTCAACAAAAAGACTAAGGTTTGAGAAGACCCATCCTTATTTAGCAAACCACCCTCCTAGACCTATTGTAAGGAATGCATATGGAACAAGGCTGAAATTACATCCCATCCCAGCTATGGCATTACCCTTTGCATCTTTTTGTGGTGAGAGCCCCTTGAATCTCCCACATTATGACCTAATTCTGGGAGCAACCCTAAAAAATGTGCCTTCTTTCGATGGAGAGGCGGCCATTATATTCGTTGAGCACATTATAAATATTTCTAACCTCTACAATATTCATAATGTCATGAAGGAAAATATCTCAATCAGATTGTTGGCATTGTCTCTTAAGGGAAAAGCTCTTGACTGGTATGGGACTTTGCCTATAAATTCAATCCATTCCTAGAATGAATTGGGTACTCAATTAACAGACTATTTTGGAGAAAAGAGTGACCACCTCTCACTTGCTAAGCAGCTAACGACCATGAAAAGAGCCCCACACGAATATATGCAGGATTTCAACACGTAGTTTCAGAAGACATGGGATAGAATCCCCATTCTGGTAAGACTGACTACTAGCTATGCTTTCCTATATTATTTAAGAACATTAAAAAAATGATATTGCTGTTATGATACAATCCATGGGAGGGCATGTGATGCCTACTACCTATGACATAGCCATAGCAGCTAAAAATTACTTAGTACATGTTGGGAAAATAGCCCCTAGACCCCATATGCCACTTTTTCTAGAAATGCTACCTCTAATTTAGGCTGTTCTCCCACATTAGCTCCTCTACCTAGCACAGAGAAACTAGCTACTGCTCCATCCAATGAGCTTTATGAAGTTAAGAGTATGTCAAATGAACTTGTAGCTCTTAAAAGGTAGCAAGCTCAAAGCCATAGACCAAACCAAGGATACCAATAGTATGGTCAAGCTCTAAAACCCCCTTTCCAAAATTGCAATCAAGGATAGGATCAAATTACTTAGACCATACCTTTCCAAGGCTACAACCTAGGCACCCCTTCATCATCTAAGGTCATAGTTCCTGTTCAAAACAACGTAGTGCAGGAACAACCAAGTTGTTCAACCATGGGATATGATCAGGAGCAAGCCATTTATATAAATGAGATTATGGGTTATTACCCAAATGGGCAAGACAATTAGGTAGCCACTCATTCCTAGGTATTTGAGGCTCCAATGCAACCTAGCATAAACAATAGTCAGAGTCAGCTTGACTCTACTCTTATGAACCACCTAGAAGGTGAGTTCTATGCAATCAATTATGTGAGTGCTATAGACAATTAGGCTAAATATGTTGTAGCCAACACCAGATTCAAGGGGAGAGAAATGGGAGAAGCCCAAGCTACTACCCAAATGGTAGCAGCACCTTCTCCATCACACTCAAATCAAAAGGTCCCAAACTTCAGATCGCCGTTTGTACCTTCAACCCCTCATCCTGCACCTTAGGTTGGAATTAGCCCCAAAGAAAGCTTGAAGGGAGGCAGTCCTCAAGTCAATGTGGTGGACTAGATGAAGAAGCTGCATATGAACATCTCCTTATGGGATTCATTGTCTCTACCAGGACAAAAGGATATGCTATAAAGGGAATTGCATGAGCTAGATCAACAAGTTGTCCCAGCAAGGACAGATAATGTCTTGATGATGAATGGACAACCTTCTACCTTAGGCTAGGTAAAGAAGGAAGAGAAAATTCCCCCTTTATATGTGTCCTTGGTCATAGGAAATTTCTTGGTGCACAACTGCATCATTGATAGTGGGGCTACTACCTTAGTAATACCCAAGTGCATAGCTGACAAGATGGGACTAAAATATGAAGAGATGAATAAGGGAGTCCTACACCTAGATGGGACACGTATAAAGATAGTTGGGATAATGAGGGGTTTGAGCTTGACATTACTTGCTTGCCTAAATTTCTCAGTTCCCCATGATATAGTAGTGGCAGATGTTCCTCCTTATTTTGCCATATGCTTATCTTGGGACTTCACATCCAAGATAGGTGGCTATCTAGCAATGAAATGGTCCTATTTGGTATTCATAACCAAGAATGGGACCAAGGTAAAGATTGAATCTGAACCACTCCATAGGGACCATCCAGAACCATATTCGCTCAAGGTAGCGAATGTCAGCTACACCATCATCGACTAAGAAGAGTCCCAGACAGACCAATCTCTATCCTCTACTCTTGAAGGAGTTGCAGACCTACTCTTGGATGAATGGGGAAGTGATAAATTTGAGCAATAACCTTACAATTCCATAGAGGAGGCATGCCTTAGAGTCTAATGCATACATGAAAGGGGTACCTTCATACCAAATGTAATGAAGGCAAGCCAAGAGGACCTAGGTCTATGTCAGTTGTACTTTGACGGTTCTAGAAGTAGGTTAGGAGCTGGTGGTGGAGCAATATTAGTCTCCCCCTCAAAGGAGAGATACTTTTCAGCTTTCTATTTCCAATTTTCTTGCATAAGTAATGTTGTAGAATATGAGTCCCTTATCCATGGTCTAGAATGGGCAAGGAAAAGAGGAATCAAGGAGTTGCAAGTTTTGGGTGACAGTGAGCTAATTGTAAATTAGGGGAGAGGCCAGAATTTGACAAAAAATTGTTTGCTAAAGTCCTACAAGCATAGGGTCTAGGACTTGGTGGAAGATTTCCTTGCTTTCAATATCATCTCCATTCCTAGAGAGCAGAACAAACAAGTGAATAGGCTAGCAGCAATTGGTGCTCAGTTTGATGTTTCCAGGGAGATAAGCTGAGACTACGGTTCATGCTACTTGAAGGTGGTAGTTCAGCCCTCTATCCCCGACAACATTTCAAACTAGTAGGTGTTTCAAAATGACTAGAAAATAACATTCTTCCTATAGGAAGAAGCTGAGTTTGCTACAAAGAACTAGGCAAAGCTGCAACAACAATATGGCAACCAGATTGTTCAACTGAAGAATAATAAGCTCCCTAAAGGTTTGGTCACTTTAGAGAGTGTCTTCAATGGATATGACCAATTGAGAAGTGACAAAACATGCATCAAAACTAAGGAGGAGAATTATGAGAAGGTTGAGATCTTCAAGGATAAGCTACTTGCACTTGGAAAAGTCTACACAATTCAAGAAAGGCAGACTTTCATTTTGTTGTGTCAGGAGTTTGCTAATGTCTTCACTTGGGAGTACAGTGATTTGAAGGGGTTTGACCCAAGACTCACTTAGCACACCATCAAATTAGAAGAAGGTACCAAGCCAATCACGCAGAAGTAAAGACCTGTCAACCCAATGATTAAGCCTTTCATGCAGAAGGAACTGGCCAAATTGATTGAGTCTGAGATTATATTTCCAATCAAACATTCCTTTTAGCTGGCCAATCTTGTTCCTGTCTAAAAGAAGAATGGGGAGATCAGGCTATGTGTTGATTTCATAGACCTTAATAGAGTCTCTTTGAAAGACCATTACCCTCTCTCGAGCATGGAGTGGATCTTTTAAAAGGTAACAGGAAGTGAGTGTTTCTCCCTCCTAGATGGATATTTAGGATATAATCAGATTCTAGTGTAAGGCTATGACCATCACAAAATAGCCTTCACTACTAAATGGGGAATGTTTGCCTATAAGAAGATGTCATTCAAGATATCTAATGTTGGTGATACCTTTTAGTGAGCCATGGGCATGGCTTTTTGAGGCTTGATAAACAACAATGTGCTGGTATACCTTGATGATGTGATGGTATTCTCTAAGGAAGTGAGCCAACACATGAAACACCTCAAGCAAATCTTTGAGAGGTGTAGAGAGTTCAACATCTCTCTCAACTGGAAGAAATGTGTGTTTGTTTTTCATGAGGGGAAACTCCTTGGCCACAATGTGTCCAAGGAGGGCTTATCCATTGACCCTGAGAGATTTCATTCTATCCTGGAGATGTCCCTACCTAAGCACAAGAAAGGCCTGCAGAGCTTCTTTGGTAGGATAAATTTCATTCAAAGATTCATCCTAAATTTTGTAGAGATAGTCAAGCCACTGACCTCTATGCTGAGGAAGGGTGAGGAGTTCAAGTGGACAACACAAAGGAAGGACAAATTTGAAGCCATCAAGTAGGCCATAACTCAAGCTCCTACTTTGATCAGACTTGACTTCAACAAAGATTTCAACCTCTACACTTTTGGCAATGAAGAGGTAATCTCTACCATGCTTACCCAGCAAATGGTGATGACCTTAAATAACCACTTGCATTTTTTAGCTAGGGGTTAGAGGATTTCATAGTTAGATACACATATGTAGAGAAGTAAGTCCTAGTAGTAGTATAGATCCTGAAGAAATTTAGGCATATGCTATCCAATAGCAAGATTCACCTCATGGTTCCACATCATGACATCAAGGATTTCTTGACTAGCCAAGACCTAAATGAGAAAAGAGTGGGGTGGATCACTAGGGTAATAGAGTATGACGTAGACATCAATATCACCAAGCTAGTGAGGGGAAGAGGCCTATGAAAACACCTTGCTATGGACTTCAAGCATGAAAGGGAAGACAACTTACTAATTCATGATGCAGCTGTAACAGAAGAACCAGCTGTCATGAAGGATTGGACATTGAACCTGAGGTGTTTCCTTCTCACTAGTGAGTGCCCATAGGGTTTTGATAGGACCAAAAGAAGGTACTTTAGGCTCTAGTCTCTCCCTTATGTTTTGGTTGATGGAGTATTATTTAGGAAGGATCTCTCAGGGGTCCTTCTAAGATGCATAGACTCAAATCAGGCTGACAAGGTGTTGTCTGAGTTCCATGATGGGCCAATGGGCCATCATTTCACTCCTAGGGCTACTACAATAAGGATAATGAGAGTTGGCTATTTCTAGCCTACTCTTTTTAGGGACACCCATGCCTGGGTAAGAAAGTGATAGAAGTGCACACTTTTTGATGGGAAGCAATAGTTGGCTACCATGCCTCTACAGCCTATTCAGGTGGAGCAGCCATTCATGCAGTGGGGCCTGGACTTCATAGGGATCATTAATCCTCCCTCTACTGCTAGACACAAGTGGGTTTTGACTGCCATGGACTATTTCACAAGGTTGGTAGAGGATGTTGCTCTGAAGGAGGCAAATGAAAGTGTGGTCCTTGAGTTTTATGAGGACTTAGTGGCAAGGTTCAGGGTTCCAACAACCATAATCTCATATAATACACTAGTTTTTTTGGGAACCAAAACAAGTGAATGGGTACTAAAATATGGTATATATCTCAACACTTCATCCAATTATTACCCATAGGGGAATGGGTTGGCTGAGTCCACCAACAAGAACTTGATCAAGATCATCAAGAGGACCAGGAAAGAAAATCAGAGGACTTGGCATGCCAAGCTAAAAATAGCCGTGTGGGTGGATAGGGTCACCTTGAAGAGGGCAATCGACAACTTGCCATGCACACTCATCTATGGAAGGGAAGCTAGGCTCCCCATTTCACTTGAATTACCAGCCCTGGATCTTGCTCACCAGCTATAATTAGAAGAAGGAACTAGCATGGAGGTTAGATTATGTGAGTTGATGGAACTATAAGAGGTAAGGGACTGGGCTATGGTTTCCATGACTAGCCACCAACAGCAAGTGAAGAGACACTTCAACAAGAAATATTCATCAAAAGGTTTCTCTGAAGGAGACATTGTCTTGAAATGGGATGAAGATTGAGCTAAGCCTGGAAAGCATGCAAATTTTGACATCTTATGGAGTGGCCCATACATAATCACTCAGTGTAAATAGCACAATGCATTCCAACTCTCTAGGTTAGATGGTGAAGAACTCTATATCCCAATTAATGGGATACATCTTAAGCATTAACATTGAGCCCTTTCTCCATCATGAATATATCTTCCCTTGATTTTCTCCTATTTTCTCTAAGTGCTTTCTACACATGTTAGTAGCTTTCTTAGCTTTGTGTGTGTTTTCATTTCTTATAAGGTAAATCTTTGTGATTGATTCTATAATTTATCAGGGTTGTTGCTAATTTTAAAGTTACAATCTAACTCCATGCCTAATGGATTTGAGGCAACTGGTCTCTAAGCATTGCAGGAATGCTTCCCCTAGGAGTCACTAATTTGTTGACCATTTTTTGCCCAACAGGGAAAAAAATTGGTCCCCTTCTTCCCCTACTATTCAAGGCCAATTCATTTTTGATTTTTGCACAAGTCTAGGAATTTATAGGTCCATTTATATAGACTTTGTAGGTCTATTTCTATGGACTCTATAGAGCTTTGTTTTCTATGGACTTTGTAGGTTTCTACGGACTCTACAAGTTTCTACGGACTTCACAAGTTTTTCTACGGACTCAGCGGGTGTAATACTTGGCAAATGAAAATTGGTTTCAAAGAGTATGGGGTTTTACAAAGCTTCTTCGGGCTCTTGTCTAAAGAAAATCACAAGAAGAGTTGTCACTTTTAAACCATTGAACCTGTTTAATCACTTAGTGTGATGTCCCTTACTTAGGGGCTCCTTTTGTCTCTACACAACTCTGATATATAGCAATAAAAAGCTCTGAACACGATACAAATTTGCAGAATAAATTCAAATAACAAGAAACCACAGTAAATCTCTTAACTGGCAAATCACTAATCTTATTATTGTCCAGATGGTTACAATAGATGTCCTCAGTCATGCATAAAAGTAATATTTAAATACGGCCTTAAAACCCTAATTAACTTTTGCAAATCTGGCAATTGAGCTTGAATCTGTATGTCTCAGCTTGCTGTGTCGAACACACAGTCATTGACGTCGATCGATATACTACCAGCGTCGGTCTCTGTCAACCCTTCACTGCCGACATTGGTCTCTAGTCAGCCGATGTCGGTCACTGGGACTCTCTTTCTATCGTGGTCGGTCTCTGCCTGGATCTGTACGAACCTGTATGAACTTTGTACGGCCACCAAATAAGCACAAATTATCTATCTTCACCCCTGATCTGAAGATATACTATTATAATACTGAATATCTCTATCTGTATAATTTATTGAATAAAAACTAATAAAATAAATACCTGAATTACTATGATAACTTCTGTGTGAAGTTATCTCTCAAAATCCCTGAAACACTGTGATAACTTTTGTGTGAAGTTATCTCTCAAATCTGTACCTCTGTGATAACTTTTGTATGAAGCTATCTCTCAATTTGGTAATAAATCAGCTGATATCTCATAGCCTCTAAATCACACACAATGAAGAGTTGACGTTCTCCACTACAATGGAATCCTGGAACCCTTGGCTCAGTCTTCACAGAAGAATTTCTTCAATATAAATAATCAATAATCAATGCATAATCATTAATGGCCTCCATGAGAAACCCTTATACCCTCAAAAAGATATGCTTTCCCTAATTAGGGTTTCTAATTAAAAATAGGCTAAATAATTAATATTTGATTAAATCAATCAAATATTAATATCTCCCTCAATACATGTCAGATCCTCAAACCGATCAAAGCAGGTGAACCAGGGAGTGATTCTGCACATGACCATACCAAAATAAAGGTGCTCTACTGCATGTCAAATGTCCCTAAATAATAGGAGCTCAGGCCCAATGTGTCTGAAATAACCTGAATGAAAACCAAATGTAGAAATTCTGTGAATCAAAGTCAAGCCAAGCTCCATTATGACCCTCTATCCATCCTATTAGCCTACGAAGGTTGCATGATAGGCTAATCATAAACTCTGAGTGGTGTCACCTAAAAAGGGGACATGACAATCCGCCCCTCTAGAAATTGCTTGTCCCCAAGCAATCTCAGAACAATGAACCACTCAATCCACCTGGATCCCAAGGAAAAAGTTGTGTAACATCCATCATGTCACCAATCAACCCATGTGAATAAATCATCAACATCAACAGCATCAACAGTATCAAAATTAGCAACTGAAAAACTGCACTTGACACCCAAACAACTATCTGAAGACCAACTGTAGGTGTTGGTAGAAGAAACCACTCTATGGAACTCAAGCCAACTAAAACATCCACTCTATCAAAATTCAAGTCCCTGTCTAACTGATACCCACACCCAATTCGATCGTGGATATGACAATCATTGGTACCTGAGTCAATGACACCAAAACTAATCTCTGGATGCAAAGAAAAATAAGGAGCATACCTCACCATATGATGCTGGTAAGAACCCCCAAACTCTGCTACTGGCTCACTATTGCCAAACTGGGACTCAATGGATGGCTCCAATCTCGGCTCAACGAACCCCACCTCAACATCCATGTAAGGTAACATAGTAGAAAGGGTCACTAAAATCTCCTCACCCAATCTGCTAATAGCACTAGTACCTCGGACAAGAACACCTTCTGTCATCTTATGTGAGTCCAGACGAACACCTGCACTATCTAGCAAATACTCCATGAATGATTTAGTGCAGTAAAGATTATATGTGGAAGCATCAACATACTCCCCCACACACCCCAACTGATCTCTCTATAAAGGTGGCACAACCAACTGTACCACACTATCATTCATGTGAGAATAATGAATCTGGAGACTCGACTCCACTGGTATCCCAAACTCATCAAGACCAAATACTCCCAAATCCTAAACATGTGTGTCAACCTCAACAACATGTTCCTCAGTAACAACCATAGAAATGTAGTCACCACCAACCACCTCAATATACAAATGATCATCCATACTCTGTAAATCAACTCCAAAGCTCATATCAACATACGGAGTATCAACAACTGTAGCATCACTACCTAACTCTTCCATACAGAAAGAAACAATTGGTGAAACTAAGTCCTCAAAACTGTCCACTGCATTCTCCTAGGTGTCATTTGCAATAATCAGATCCTGGGACTCTTCTATAATCTCTGCCATAGCCGAGAGATTATCAACCCTCAGTGCACTAACATCAGAGCACACCTCTACACTCTGAGTGCAAGCATATAACTCATCCTCATCTTCCCTATATCCTATCTCATAATAATCATAATAATTATGGGACATGCTACTCTCTCATCTAAGTGATTTGTAGTGCTCTCTCCTTAGCTTAACAAAGCGATCAAAAGACAACCTCCCCTGAGCTTGTGGAGTTAATAACTCCCACTCATCCTTCGCTGTCATATACTGTGTGGGTTTGTTTTTGGACGTAGGATATGAAAGAGATTCATTTAACCTCTTCAAACTTAGTTCCAGCTTCTTCATATCATTGTCCCACTATTTTTGAGTATACGAAGTCATCATGATACTTTGTTGATTCAATCTACCCAATCTACCCAACAGGATGGCAAGACATTGGCTCTGATTTTCCCAAACTATCCAACAAGATGGCAGGAATTTGGCTCTGATACCACTATGATGTCCCTTACTTAGGGGTTCCTTTTGTCTCTACACAACTCTGATATATATCAATAAAAAGCTCTGAACAAGATATGAATTTGTAGAATAAATTCAAATAACAAGAAACCACAGTAAATCTCTTAATTGGCAAATCACTAATCTTATTATTGTCCAGATGGTTACAATAGATGTCCTCAATCATGCATAAAGGGAATATTCAGATACAGCCTTAAAACCCTGATTAACTTTTGCAAATCTGGCAATTGAGCTTGAATCTGTATGTCTCGGCTTGTTGTGTCGAACACACAGTCCCCGACGTCGATCGATATACTACCAGCATCGATCTCTGTCGGCCCTTCACTACCGATGTCGATCTCTAGTCGGCCGATGTCGGTCACTGGGACTCTCTTTCTGCCGTTGTCGGTCTCTGCCTGGATCTGTATGGACCTGTACAGACTTCATACAACCACCGAATAAGCACAACCTGTCTGTCTTCACCCCTGATATGAAGATATACTATTCTAATACTGAATATCTCTATCTATATAATTTATTGAATAAAAACTAATAAAATAAATACCTGAATTACTGTGATAACTTCTGTGTGAAGTTATCTCTCAAAATCCCTGAAACACTGTGATAACTTCTATGTGAAGTTATCTCTCAAATTTGTACCTCTGTGATAACTTCTGTATGAAGCTATCTCTCAATTTGGTAATAAATTAGCTGATATCTCACAGCCTTTAAATCACACACAATGAAGAGTTGACGTTCTCCACTACAATGGAATCCTGGAACCCTTGGCTCAGTCTTCACAAAAGAATTTCTTCAATATCAATAATCAATAATCAATGCATAATCATTAATGGCCTCCATGAGAAACCCTTATACCCTCAAAAAGATATGCTTGCCCTAATTAGGGTTTCTTAAATTAGAATTAGGGTTTTTAATTAAAAATAGTCTAAATAATTAATATTTGATTAAATCAATCAAATATTAATATCTCCCTCAATACATGTCGGATCCTCGAACCTATCAAAGCAGGTGAACCAGGGAGTGATTCTGCACATGACCATACCAAAATAAAGGAGCTCCGCTGCATGTCAAATGTCCCTAAATAATAGGAGCTCAGGCCCAATGTGTCTGAAATAACCTGAATGAAAACCAAATGTAGAAATTTTATGAATCAAAGTCAAGCCAAGCTCCATTATGACCCTCTATCCATCCTATTAGCCTACAAAGGTCGCATGAGAGGCTAATCATAAACTCTGAGTGGTGTCACCTAAAAAGGGAACATGACACTTGGTTCAATGCCTTGGTTCAATCGATGAGTTCATTGACAAAGTTCAAATGCCTTGGTTCATTAGCATAGTTCAATGCTTTGGCTTAGTTCAATTCTTCGGCTTAGTTCAACACTTTGGCAAGCTTATCAGTGTGCAACACTAAACTATTAAACTAGTTTAATTTCTTGGTTCAATGTGTTGGTTCAATCACTTGGTTCAATGCCTCCAATTCAACACATAGGATCAACGGTTGAGGGGAGCTAGAAAAGTTCAAAAGATTAGTAGAATGGGCTCAGTGCGTAGCATTGAACTGTTGAACTAGTTCAAGCAAACAATTCAATGGATTGGTTCAAGTGAATGGTTTAACAAGTGGTTCAAATAGACAGATTATCAGCTTGGTTTAATCAACTCAATGCACAACCTTGAACCGATTGAACTGATTGAAATATTGACCCTTTTTGGTTCAACGAGTTGGTTCAAAGGCTTGGTTCAAGGGTGCATCCCAAGGCCGAAGGATAGGTACCCTCACGGAGGGTAGTCTTGGGTTTAAGAGCCCTTGCAGAGGGCAAGAACTTTTCAAAAGGAGCCAAAGAGGTAAGTCATTGGAATTTCACCAAAGTCTGAAGGGATTCACTGAAAGGCTGTAGTAACAGAGCCCCAAGGAAGAAGCCCACCCGAAGGGTATGTGCCCTTGCGAGGGGCTCTCATCAAAGATGATGGACCGTTCTTAAAAATTTGAGGGTCTTTTTCCCTTCTGGGAGGGATAAATAAAGGAAATCAAAGAAGCCAATTCCTATGGACTTTTTGCCCATGGAAAAAGGCCTGAAGCATGTAACCCAAAAGAGCGACCCGCTAACGAGCCGAAGGAGAGTCCAAGGGTGACGGGCCCAAGGAAGTCAAATTTAAGGCTGCAAAATATCTGTTATTTTTTAAAAAAATGCTTACATACCAAATATGGAATGAGCCCAAAGAATGCAATGACCCACCATAAGATCACCCCTAAGGGCTGAAGGAGCAGAAGAAGACAAAGTAGGAAAAGGACAAAGAGCTCAGGAAAAAAGAGAAGGCAACATGGCCAAGTGAAGGAGTAGATGAAGTAATCCAAGTGACATAGGAAAGTGTCAATTCAAGAAGTTATTTTATTTGTTGCCATAGTACCTACCATGCAATCATCAAAGAGGAAAAAATAGTGTAGCGTGACTTGTTCTTCTTTAAATATGCATTGAAGAGTAGCCAAATAATGCAGCTCATAAATTCAAACCCTAACAGGGGCTGACACAACATTATATTTAGACAACTTCCTCATCCCAATGCTCGAAAGGCACATGGGTCACTTGTAAAAAGGGCACCAAAAGTCCTCTTTTCTTCCTCTATATATTGGAGACTTGTCATTTGAGAAATCATCTTCCACATTTGTAAGGCGTAGCCCTGGCAAATTTTCACTTGATATCAATAAACACATTTTTTACCTCTATCTTGGTTAGATATCTCTGTGTATGTCTGAGTGTTAGTTTTTGTTTAGTCATTGCTTCTTAATGCTTCCACAGGTTTAATACCAACATACCTGGTGCCTATAAAGTTCCATTTCTACAGCTGATAAGGAGAGTTGTATTTGGAGGTGCAAAAACAAAAGAAGTTACTATATAGTGTGCCTTTCCACAACACCTTTGGTTAGTCTCTATTTTCTATATGTTCCATTAAATCCTCCTTGTTAATTTTCTTGCAGCCTGGTCCTTCTACCAGTTTGAAGTGTATGTATGTGCTTGTCTAATTTCAAGTGAGTGTGCAAAGGTCAAATTATTTTTGGTGCATCACCCCTTTTAGAGTAGATTTGTTTTCCTATAATCCTTCTCCCTTTTCACCCCCATTTTTATTATATATCTATATACCTATATTAGCACTTACTAAAACAACTCAGATGCATCAAAGGGAGCTAGCCCTTACCTAGAGACTCTCCCCTCTAGCTTCGTTAGTCCCACAAGCAAGAGGGGAGTTTCCATTGTTGCATGTGGAAGGGCAGGAGCTAGGCATCCTACCCCCGAGTGTAATCCACTATGTCAACACCTCCAACATTACCTCAACACCTTGTCTTATTACACCCTTGCTTTAGTTCCTCCTAGTGATCCACCTTATTTGACGCTTCCCCATATTATGGGAGACACCTTAATTAACACTACCTCTACTTAACCTATGATCACTCAAACATCTTCCTCCAATAATAACCCATCCATTACCTCCATCCATACTCAATCAAAAAACCTAACCAATAACCAAACACCCCCTACACTAACCAACAACCCATCCAACATAAGGGTAACCTTACCTTTTGTCACCCATACTACACCTACCATAAGGATACCTTCTACCCATATTGCCACTATTAATCTTATCATTGCAAACCCATCAATCTCCACCCCACTTCAAAATGTGGTACTTTCTATACCTTCAACCATTCCACCTATTAGTACTAGAGTTACCACTCACCCCCAACCAATTAACCCACTCATACCTCTAACCCAATCCATGTCAATTTCCCAATATATTCATATCATACCTCTAAACCAACCCACATAAAATCCTTAATAAACACATATGCCACCCTACCGACATTATGTTGCTAATCCACAAGGATACATAGATCCATCTTTCACGCAACCTCTTGTGCCTTTAACCTGTATGTGGCACCTTATACCCAACCTCTTATGCCTTGTAACCCTTACGCGGCACCATCCCAACAATCAATGGCCAGATACCAACATTTGGCATCTTCTAAACCTTCCACCAATTATCCATATATTACATCAACCTAATCCCAAAAAAACTTACCATAAAATTATGTAACTCCCCAACCCCAAATAGATTTGGTCAAAATGTTGATGGATAATATGACCAACCTAGAGTCATCTATCTATGAGCCTCAAAGCCTCTTATATTATGACCAAATATGTAATGAACATATTCACCTATCCATCCCTATCCAACCTTACCCTCCTCAATGGGAGTTACCCAAATTTTCTAAATTCTAAATTAAGGAAGACCATCAACAACACCTAAGATAATTTATGCATTCTTTTCTACTTGATTGCCTATGATGATGCTCTTCTCCTTCACACCTTTCTTATGTCTATATTTGGAACAACATTATATTGATATAGTGCTATCACTAGGTATTCCATCTTTTCCTTTTCCCAACTTTCCTAAACTTGTTTAGTCCACTTATTAGAAAATATATCTAAGAAGGTCTCCATCACCAACCTCTACTCCATCAGGAATTTTGTTGATGAATCAATTACTAGTTTTTTATCTCAATGGAAAAGTCTTATCAACCAACTATTTTTCTCTTTTCCCTATTCCAAGTTGATTGAAATTTTCTCTTAGTCTTATGCCAAATACATTTCCCCTACTCTATAAGCTCAAACCTTTAGAAAGTTTGAAAATTCTTTCACCATGGCACACAAACTAGAAATCATAGCCATCAATGAGGGGAAGTTGAAACTAAGAAATAAAAACTCTAGCTTCAAATCCAATGACCCTTCCCCATCCAAAACCACAAACTAATATAACCACCCTAATACCAAACCAAAGGTAGTTGTAAAAAAAATTGTCCTTAAAATTTTTCCCCCTTTGGTTGTCAATCAACCTAACCAAACCAACTCCTCTAACTCCTCCAATCAACAAACCCGAAATCAAAATTGGGCCACCTAAAAATAATACACTCTAGTAGGGGAGTCATATGCTTTAGTTTTGGATAAGTTTCTCAAAGCCAACATCATATAACTTCCCCCATTAAACTTCCCCAACTATTTGATGCTTCTTTCCTTATACCCGATTAGTAAAATAAGAATGATCTATGTGCTTTCCACCATGTCATTAGACATGACGTTAGTAGGTGTAACACTTTCAAAACCATTGTCTAAAATTTGATTGATAAAGAAGAACTTGCATTGGATAATCCCAATGTACCCTCAAATCATTCACTCAACATATTTTGATAACCTTTTCCCAATCATGCCCCTTTTACCAACCATGATGACAAAAAACCATAATCATTTCATGCTCATGAGGTCCATACAATCAATGTATTCATCACTGAACCTATCATTAAGGAAACCATTACCTCAGCTACCTCTTCCTCCACTCCACTTATTAAAGTGGTCAAATTACCACCCATTCCTTTAGATACCCAGACAAAGGAATCAACCACCTCTTTTCCTTCACTTGATGAGGTAACAGACTTACCTTCCTCCCCCATCTTGGAATCACCCACTCTCTCTATATAAACCATTCCAAAAATGAGAGATCACCTTATTTACTCCTTCCATGGAGGAAACATCCTCCCAAATCTTAAAACCTTTCATCAAGGATAAGGGTAAAGAACCCATTCCCTTACCTCAACCTATGGGCCTAATCTTTGAAAACAATGCACAAGGAGCCAAACCAATTTACAAACCCTTCTATAGACTGGTCCTGAGCCTAGAATCCTCTTCTCAACCTAATATGGATCAAGCCACTTTTTGGCCCCATCTTAGGCTTCCCTATCAAAACAAGCATGAACCTTCTATCACACCTTCATCCACCCCATATTTAATCACACCTACCATTAAGCCTGTCATCACCTCAACACCTTCATCAAACACCTCTCCCTCCAAAACCATGGGGGAACCATCCAAACCACCTCCATCTAAATTTATCATATCACTTTACACCTCTTTAGTCAAACTTATCAAGAACCTAGGGGTAATTCCTAATCCTAGCCTTATCCACCCATCTTTGAATTTGGACTTAACCCCATCTAGTCCAACAAAGAAAACCTTAACCAAACCAACCAAGAAAGTGGAGCCACCTAAACTCCTACCTAGAACTAGAACTATACCATCCACTTCCCTCTTACCTTTTATAATGGGACCCCATCCTTCCTCCATCTTAGTATCTCATCCTTTTATCAAGAAGACAAACCCTCCCAAAAATACCTAAACTAAACTTCCTCATTTTATCCTACCTTTACCTACCCCCTCAAAATCATCAAACTCCCCATCATTTTAAACCAAACTATCTACCTCTACCTACCCACCTATCTCTAAACCTTCATCATCTCAATCATCCACCTCCAAATCTTTCACCTTTAAACCTTCCACCTCAAAACCATCCAACACCAAGTGATCTCAATCAAATAAACCTATTAAAACCATCATGTCACCTAAAAATTATATGGTGAAGACTATTTCTAAGAAGGTTCCCACCTTGAAAACCAAAAGCACATCACCCTTAACACCTTTTCTCATATATTATTCAACCATTTTACAAAGTTTGTTAAAAAAAATCTTCCTTAAACCTACCACCTATCAAACCCTTTGAACCTTTGAGTCCTAAACCATTTTGGTTCAATGATAGTATAATCTGATCATACCATAAGACACCTGGACATGACACAAAAAACTACAAATCTCTTTAAGCACTTGTCCATAACTTATAAGATGAAGAAAATCTATTATCAAGTGAACCGCTCTTAAGCCCATTATCAACCCAAACACCAAATGAACCTATCTAAGACTTACCCACTCCCTTAATTTCATCCAAGAGTGAGGAGGAACCAAAGCAACCTTCTATCCCCATGCTTCTCCTCGTCCACACTATCCATATGGTCACCCGATATTGGGCCCAACAAAAGGATAAGGGAAAGGCCAAAGTGTCCATTCTATAGACATACACTTCCACCCCTTAGCCTTCCAATCATACTCAAGTACCTTCACCTTCACCTTCACTAAAACACAAAATATCCATTTTGGGTGCCTCTCCCTCTAACCCTTCTAAATCTATCCAACAAGTAGTTATAAAATAACTTCACTAGACACTGATGAAGATGAGCTAATACAACTAATTAACACCTTACCCCATCACCACCAAGCACTAATAAAGGTCCTATAATCTATATAGGTCCAACCCAAGACCCTTAAGCTTTTTTAGCCTCTATTAGAGCTATTCAATCCACCATTATCATATTTAAGGACCTAGAAAGACCTTATATTCATCTTGAAGATCTTGATCTTCCCCTCTTCATCACTGTATACATCAATCAAACCCACATAAAAAGGGTGATGATTAATAGGGGAGATAGAATTAATATTATATCCTTTCATTATTATGACCAACTCTAGTTGCCAAAGAATATCATGTCAGAAACCATAATAATCTTCTATTCCTTTAATGATACTATGGCCACAACCTTGGGAAGAGGCATCTTATAGATCTGCTTAGGACCTCACACACTTCTAGAGATATTATCCATCATAAAATTCAATTTCTAATACAATTTCTTACCTGGACACCCTTAGATCCACTCCATGAGTTATTTCCCATACATCTTGCATCAATGTGTCAAATTTAAACATGAGGGTCAGGTCATCACCATACAAGCTAACCTTAGTCCTTTCACATCTTTCAACATGACATATTAACCCAAAAACATTATTCTTCCTCACTCATCCACTTCACCACCAACCAACAACAACTCCACCCCTACCATCGATGAAGCTTCAAGTAGCTCATCTATCCCTTGTTCTTATATTCCCATAGAGAACCCCTTAGAATCTACATTCTAATGTCTCTCACTAGGAGAGTATAATATTTTGGCCTCGGATGTCATCCCTAATCCTTAAGTATATGGAAATATTGACTATAATCTTAGTTATGATCCCAATATCAAAACCATCATTCCTTTTAGGTTTCCCAACCACCAAACCAATTTCATCTATGTGTGGCTTTATCATCCGCTTCTTGCTTTCTCCACCATCTCTTTTACCCAACCATTTTCCTTTGATTTTTCCTATTTGGACAAACCAAAATTTACAAATTATACCTTCATAGGTGTACCTAGAAGGTATTTAGCCTTGGTCATTATGAACATGGACCCCATGAGATACCTTTAATCAAAACCCAAATTCCTCATGAGCTATTTGGACTTGGGTTCATCCCAATAGAAGAACCCACCAATTCACCCAAACCCATCACCACCATTGATGAGGATGTTCCATCCTCACCCACCCCATCTCTTTTTAAGTCTATGGATTGAAAAACCATCTCATCTAAGTTTTTTTAGTCAATATTGCTAGTTTGGGTCCCCTAACATATAATAAGGGTGGCCAAACTAAAACCTTTCCTTTGATTCATCCTAAAATGGTAGAAAATGATTCTCCTACCATCCACACCATCCAACGTCAAGATGATGATTCCATTCTCACCTATATTAGTACATGGGATTATTATACCCATAAATCCATTCCTCTTGAAACTAAACCATGTTGAATGAATCCACTATCGATGTTAACTTGGGTACTCATGATAACCCTCACATTATAAAGATTGGTCAATCTTTAGATTCCTCAGAGCAATAGGATTACCCTTCCTTCCTTCCTTCCTTCCTTCATAACTGAAGCATAGAATTTTCTTGGTATTATTAGGATATACCTAAAATTGACCCTTCCATATCTCTCCACAATATTTCTATCGATCTTGATGCTAATCTTATTAGGTAAAATCTTCATAAGATGCACCCTCATATTGGCCTTCTAGTCAAAGAAGAGATTCAAACTCTTATCTATCGAATTCATCCAACCCATTGACTATCCCTAGTGGGTTTATAATATCATTCCCATCACTAAAACCACAAGTTGACTTTGCCTCTGTGTTGACTATCATGACCTTAACCTTGCTTGTCCAAAGGATGACTTCTCTTTTCCTAGCATCGACCAACTTATTGATCTTATAGCCAACCATAAGATGTAATCTCTCATGGATAATTTCTCTAGATATAATCAAATATTTATTTCCCATAAAGATCAATGTAAGACTTCCTTCATTACCCCATGGGGAACCTTCTATTATAGGGTCATGTCATTTGGTTTGAAGAATGCTAAAGTAACCTACCAGTGTGTGATGACCTACATCTATCATGATCTCATCCATAAAATTGTAGAGGACTATGTAGATGATCTCCTTATGAAATCCAAATATCTAAAAGATCATCTATAACTTCTAAAAGTTATCTTTGAGCACCTAATCCATTTCCAAGTCTGACACAACCCCAAAAAATATGCTTTTTGGGTCTTATATGAAAAGCTTCTTAGATTTATCATCTCTCTTCAAGGAATTAAAGTAGACCCTACTAGTTTCAAATCAATCCTTGAAATACCACCTTTAACCCACCTTAATAAACTTTGTAGCATATAGGGGTAGATCTAATCCCTATATCACTTTATCTCTTAGTTATTAGATAGATGTCAACCCTTTCACCATCTTCTCAAGAAAGTTACGTCTCTTAAGTGGCTAAGGACTATCAACAAGACTTTGATTCACTCAAAGAGTACTTTCTTTCTCTACCTATTATTATCCATTATAAATAGCATCAACCCTTATACTTTTAGATCTTCACCACTTACCATTCCTTAGGGGAAATGCTTGTTCACCATGATAAAAAACATAAAGGGCAAGTTGTCTAATATATAAGTTGAACACTTATAGAGTATGAAACTCAATAAACCCATACTGAGAAGCTTTGCCTCACCTTAGTCCTTATGGCTTCCAAAAATTTTCATTGCCTCCTTAATCACAAAAAATTTATCATCACCAACACCAACCCACTCAAGTTCATTCACTCTAAACCATACCAAAACCAATGTATGTCTAAATGGCTCATGCTCCTAGCAAAGTTTGACCTTGATTTCATCTAGTAGAAGTTAATTAAAGGACAAGTCATTACTGACCAATTGGATAAATCTCATTTTCTAGAAAAACAACCACTTCCTCTTTCATTTCCCAATGAGTCCATCATGACTCTTTCTCAAGAGGATGTCACCTACCAATTGACCATGTTTTTTGATGGCTTGAAGTGCCAATACGATGGGGGTATGTAAGTTATTCTCATTCCTCTCAATGGAAAACCTATTCCTCTTTATTTCAAACTTAATTTTGAATGTAATAAAAATATGGATGAGTATGTAGCCCTAATAATAGGTCCCCAAACCTCTCTATCCTTGGGAATTAAGATGTTTAGTGTCTTTGGTGATTCCCAAATTGTGGTCAACTAGATAAATGAATCTTATCAATGTAGGAATGATGTCTTGTAATAGTATAAACACCTAGTAGATTTACTCTTATCATCATTTAATCATTACCTTTTCCAATCTATCCCATGATATACCACTAAGTTTTTAGATACAATGGATTCCCTTGCCTCCCATATCCTATTTGTGCCTTCTGATTCTAAGATCTTTGTCACCATTCATCATTTTATAACACCCTCTTATATCCAATTTGACCTCCCTATCATTTATAGTGAGGAGGAATCTCCATAAAAAATTTGGTATGAGAAAACCTTCAACTAAATCAACCTCAACATCACTCCTCCTAACCTCTCTAGGAATGCTTAAATAGCCTTTGCTCATTATAAAATACTAGGGGGAATACATTGTAAACATGGTTTCTATTGGAAATATTGTCTTTGATGTCAAAGGTCTAGAATTATTGGTGATAAAGGCCCCATTGAATTTAATGTTGTTTGTAATAAGTATATCTTAGCTAATGTGAGTTAATATTTATTTAATATTAACGAATATATTTTTGGTTGCATATGAGACAAAATAAGGGCCCATGGATAAGTCGAAGAGCCATGAGGTAAAGATAAAAGAAGGATGGGATGCATGTTCACATAAAGAGTCATCTTGGGGAATAAAAAGAGTCACCAAGTGAAGACAAAAGAGTAAGGGTGCAATTTCTCATGAAGGGACACTTTAAGGAATACAAAAAGTCACCAAGATGAGGACAAAAGATGGAAGGATGTTTTTGGTCATGAAGGGTCACCACACGACTTTTCAAAGGATTGAATATGAAGGGTCATACAAGTTTGGCACCATTTTCCATGAGGATTGACGGGTCACAAAGGGGGAAGGCCAAAGGTCATTTGGAAAGCTATAAATAAAGGCTTGAGAAGCCATTTATAAATATGGAAGATAGAGGTTGATTTGAGATTTTAATATCTAGCTTAGAAGAGCAATTGTGAGAGATGAATATGCTTTGTATTTGTTATATCTAGCTTAGAAGAGCAAAGGTGAGAGAGAGGAAGGAGATTTTGTATTGATATATCATTTGTTGAGATAGCAACATTGAGAGATAGGTGTGTGGTATACACAAAGGGGTTGGTGCTCCTATGGGTTGGTGCTCGATAAAGGGGTGTGGTGCTCCTATGGGTTGGTGCTCATGAATAGTAGCTAGGTTGGTGCTCGACAAAGGGGTATGGTGCTCATACAAGTTTGGCTTGTGAATATTGTTTGGGTTTGTGCTCATTCACATACTTGAGATTATTCTCTGTGGTTTTTCCCACATTGGGTTTCCACGTTATATCTGGTGTCTCTCTCTATCTTGTGTGGTGTTTATTGTTTGAGTTTTATTGCATATCTTGAATGTTTGATTAAGTGAAATTTTTTTAAAGGAAAGTTTTATAAGATATATGATATACTAATTCACCCCCCCTCTCAGTATATCTTGTGTTTAATAGTTTCAACATCTTCCTTCTCCATTTCCTACACAGTCATGAATCTTTCCTTGTTATCAAAAAATGCATGAAAATATATGTGGGGTACACTTTAGTGTTCTATCTATCACAAATGTATCCTTAACCTCAAATACTATTTTCCCACCCTTAACCAAGACTATTATGATTATGTGAAAAAGTGTGTTAAATGCTAACAATACACCAATTTAGATCATGTACCAACCCATGGCCTTTAACTGTCTAAAGACTTTTGTCACTTCTCACAATGATTATTAGATCTCATTTAGGAAATCAAACCTCATTCTTCACAATGACACCACTCCATAATTACCACCACTAAGTATTTCACCAAGTGGGTGAAGGCTATTCCTCTCATCTCAAACAAGGTCAACAAGATAGTCTACTTCATCAATCATCATATCATCTATCATTTGGTGTTACCCATAAGATCATCTCTGATAATGGAAAATATTTCAAAAAAAAAAGTCCAAATTTTTGTGATGCCTTTGGCATCAAGTTAAGCTTTTCCTCTCCTTATCATCCACAAGTAAATAGGTAGGTCAAATCCTATAACAAAACCCTTAATAAAATGTTAACCAACATAGTCAATGCTTCTGGTCAAGATTAGCATTTACACATCCCTTTAGCTTTGTGGGCCTATCTCACTAGCATTCAAAACTCTATGGGTGCTACCCCTTTCTCTCTAGTATTCAGAATAGAGATGGTCTTGCCTCTTAAAGTCTATATTCCCTCTCTTTGCATATCCCTACAAGACATCATTTTAAGATTGACTATCATCAAGAGCATCTAACACAACTTGAGCTACTTGATGAGTGTGGCCTATATATGATTAACCATATTTGTTTCTATCAAGAGTGAGTTAATAATTCCTAGAACAAGCACCTAAAATAATGATAATTCAACATTGGAAACCTCATCTTGAAGGAAAATTAGCATGTGACCAATAAGGAGAAAATAAAATGAGGCAAGTTTGCTTTAAATCAGCTTGGAACCTAAATCATAAAACTTATGTATGGATCAAGAGCTTATAATTTGTCTTCTATTAAAGTCAAACCAGAACTTGAACCTCTCAATGATTCGCACCTACATCCTTTTCTTATTAAATAAGGATCAAATTCACCTTTTTTCTAAGTTAATCTCATCCTTTGACTTATGATATTTTCACCTTCTAGACACTACCATTCTATCCCTTTAAGGATAACCTATTATAATATAGAACCGTATGATTAACCATTATAATCATAGCCTAATCCTAAATATGGGTACCATGGCTCTACCTATGGCATGGTTTTCATGGATACTTTTCATCCCTAATTATATAGAATCCCATGGTCATTATCTCTCAAAGCCACCCCTTTCACCTATCATTAATCTTCCTGTGATCTAGGTTTTTCCCTCATAAAGGTAAAACTCCAAGCCTATATAGACTTATCCATGTCTAACCTAGCATCAAAACAATTTGGGATACCTAAATATCACTTGGGTTAAATATCTCTACCATGTAAACTACTCCCTTTAAGGACAACTACCCAAAATCTAAATTTCTTAAAAGGATAAACTACTACCTTAAAGGATAGATACCAAAATGAACAAAGCCAAACTCAGACCACTCCTTTAAAGGATGGATAAGTCAATTTTGTCAAAATCAATCATTTGAATATTCCTACATCAATTTTATTCACAAAAATATCAAAACCAAAAAATAAAAGACCCCCTATCAAAATCAAGAACAAGTTATCCCCAAAAATGCTGCAACCAAATTTCATATATAGCATTGGTAGACTTCTCACATTTATCAGTCTACACCTTGTATTAAGACATGGACTTGTCCATTATGGTTTTTACATCACCTATAGAAGGGGAAAATCAACCCACAAGAAGTTACACTACCCTTCACACCACCTATCACCTATATCCCCTTTATATCATCTAAAAATCAAGGGATTCATGAGCTTACTTGACATGATGTGATCAAGATAACTTTTTACCAACCAATGCATACTAATGCAAAGCATTCGAAGGGATTATGTTCCTTAAGCCAATCTAAATTTGGCTTTTGTTTTGTCTATTTCTAGTGAAGAAGCATCATGCTTTTTTCTTATCCTCTCATAATTGGTTCACATATTCATTTAGATGTATGTCTCTTGATTTACATCTATTTTCCCACATCTAGTTTTATTACCTAACTTAATTTATGTGTTATCATCAACATCATAAACTTCATCACATATCCATGATCATAACCATAATAAAAACAACATAACCATATATAAAAGAAAGAATCATAGTCATAAATATCATAAACATCATCCATAATCATCATATGCATAAGTTAATGAGTCTACATCTCATAAGCATAATCATAATAAACTATAAAAATAAAAACCATGAACCACAAACCATAAAATCACATCTATATATAATCACCACATCATACACATCATGTCTCGTCAAAATAAAATAGTACATGTAATAATATGCATCTCTCTTTCAAAACATATATATCTTGTTGCATCAGCGTATAGGTCAGTATCAAAATCATATACACCTTTACATATCATATCATAACCTAAGGCCTTGGGTTACCACTACTACCTAGTTCCTACCCTCCAAATGTACCTATTTTTCTAGCTACAAATTCATTCCACTAACTTGGTGTCACCATACCATCACCACCTTCTAAGCTAGCATTATACTCACCCCATTAAGTATTTACTAGGTACTGCATGAATACTATCACCTCATAATACCATAACTCTTGTACAGTGGCTGTGTAGCACTACATATCAATGGTCCCTATTGGAACTTCTAGTGTTTTTGTTTCTACTCTAGTCTATCTTAGATCATATTGCTCTTAGGTAATCTAGACTAGTGTAGCCTTAGCTTGGCCCCTCTTACCCATCATAGTGGCTATATGACCTTGTAATGTAGCAACATAGCCATATAATATAACCACCTACCCATGTAAAGCTATGACCTATTCCTGTACAATGGCTAACATCACTTATACCTAATAATTAGAGCCACATCCTTGTACTTGTACCTATAGACCCCTACTATTTAGGTCCACATCCATAAGTTGCCTACCCCCATCATCCCATCTAAAATATACCGCTACATAGAGGGTATGATACTATGTCATGTAGCCATCAATAAAACCTACATCATCAATCTCTACTTTCATGATTATCCCTTCATAATCAAGAACCATCTCTACTGGCTATAGTTCTAGAAGCAAAAACTTAGCATCCTCTTGCCTATACCTCAAAAATAGACATAAAATCCCTTGTATCAAGATGAACTACCTACGAACCCTATTAAAAGGGATGAGCTCAATCTCACCCTCTCTACTCCCAACTATCCACCTATAGCTATAAAATGATAAAATATGTTGAGTATAGTGGGTCCACCTTGAAAAGATGACATACAACCACCAAACCACATCTCTGACCACCAAGGCATTTAATGCCCATCTAAACCAATCGATATTTTTTATACCTCCTCTAGATATTTTAAATGCATAATTAGTCATATACTATATAAAGCCCACCCTAAAGTCCATCTAGGCATATCGCTCCCATGGAAGCACCCTTGGCCTAGAAACCTAGATGTGCTCATAGGTCCAATAGTGTAACATGAACCCCATATTGATGTTGTATCTCTTATGAGATCTGAACCCCCACACCTCCCTATATATCTAAACCAACACAATAAGGGCCCACCAAAATAATGTGTGACCTAATATCATCTCCACTAAGACTCCAAATAATAGATAAGGAAACTTCCCACTACTCAAATCTAGAACTAAAAAGTAAGAGATCACCATCATCATCATAGTCATCAACATGTAGTCATCTCTAGCCCTCTAATGCAAAGGTTTGTAACTGAATCCTATAACATGCCACGTAGTGAAAGCCTGATCATAACCATATAAGAGTTCCATGTGCTCAACTCTCTCTTCCATCTTAATGTGATATATCAGCTCCCCCCAAAAGGGAAACCGTGTGATCCTATTTATATCCTCTAGTAAGATCATCTCACCAGTTAGTAAGAGAAAGGTGTTCATGATCAGATCCCATCTCTCAATGAGGGCCATGATCATCACTACATCTCATGACACATGATAGTAGTACATCATCACTCTAAGTTCAACCTCCTCCATGTGCACCTAGTCATGATCCATCATCCCATAGTGGATCTTTGTAAAGATCTATGGAACCTGATACTATATCTAGATCTGATCCCATGCCTATAAAGTTAACTATACCAAACACACTTAGTTTTCTATAAACTAATCTACCCATGAACTTCAACTTTTTTACCTAATTAATCATACCTAATAACACCTATTTTCTACCATATTAACTACATCAACCTCTTTTTAAACCTATCTTATGTGATTTCAAAATTTGATTCAAGAAGAGGAGATTAGTATGGTGTTAGTGAATGAAACTAAATAAAAAACACACTAAGTTAAAATCTTCATGCCTAGTTACTAGGGTGAAATTAGTAATAAAAAAATGAACAAATCATAATTAAAATATAATAAAACACACATTTCTTACTTTCCTTGATGCTCCAAGAGTATTCTTCGATTGGTTTGCTTAGTTTGTGCTCATGAAGTCTTCATCAATGGAAGCTTGGTCACATCCATATATCCTTAGCACCTTGTGGCTTTTTATAGGTTTAGAATCAATTTGCAATTGTAACACTAATTTTAAATATCTTTTGTAATCATTATTGCATTATAACATTGCACAAATTAAGCTTAGAAATGATGTGGTAAGGCCTCCTATTTATAGATTTTTGAGATTGATCAAAATCAACCTAAATCATTTGTCACAGGATTGAGATGTGTGGCTAAGGATTAATCCAATGATTCAATTAAAATATATGAATAGGATCATAAATATTTGGGATAAAGGAGCAATTAAGAGGTATGAAGGGCTTTGATGAGGCATGGGAGGCATGAATCCTAATATTAGTGGCATTTATGGCCTAGGGATGTCTTCCCATGAAATGATGTCACCTGATGATGTAGATATTTAATATTAATTTCTAAAAAAAATATTAAACAAGTTTCCATATAATTCTTAAATTAGGCTCTAACTTGGATTAATTAGTTTTAAGCATGATTAAGCACTTTGTGCACAAATCACTCAAATTGATCAGAATGTCTTATTATTGGTCTAAAATTTGACTAGATTAGGATTAAAAGTAAATTTCATATGTGTTGGATCCATTATCCCATTTAGGATATTATAAATATAAAATAACAAAGTCATGTGTCTTGTGAAAGATATTTTACAAAAAAGAGTAATCTAGAGCACGTAGGTGTAAAATTGGCATTTTGACTCAGAATGATCTGATCAAAGTTAGTTGGCTCATAAATTGAATATCCCCATTTAATGATACCTTAGCCAAAATTTTTACTTTAATATAAAATTTCAACTCATTTAGCACATTTTATTATTTTTAGGCCAAATTGTGCATTTTAGTGGAAATTGTCAAAACCCTAATTAGAAGTCATTACTAGTGAGATTTAGGTGTGTCTACACCTTTCACCCCAAATACCCTTATCATTACAATTCTAAAACATTCTAGATCAACTATTACCTTAACATTTTATCAAAAACACTTGACATTTGATTGACCACTGACAGTCACTATGACTGTCGATGGTTGACTGACAATTTGGCCTATGATCTTTGATCATTGACAATAGGGTATGATCATCGATGGTCACTATGTGTGACCACTGATGCCAAATCCTAAATCCTACCTACCTAAAAACTCATATAAAATAACTAATTACCCTAAATTTTTCCTCTACCTTACCCCTAGCCTACTTACCCTCCCAATTTCAACTTTCACCCACAAATTTTGTAAATAACAACACAAAACTTTAAACTAAGTAAAAATATAAAACCCACTCAAAAAGATAAATACCAAAACAAACAAACTCAAATACAACCAAAAATTACCCAATAAAACTAATCTATAAATTTAGTGTAGCCCCTACCTCGTTCCTCAACCATCATCAAGGAGGAATCCTACGTCCTACTACCTAGCCACGTCCCTATCCACCCTACATCCTTGATCCAACACTCTAGTCCACCTCAACACAAATCTCATTATTAGAAATCATTCCCACCTCATCAACACTTTCACACAAAAATCCAAATCCATAATCTCATAGAGTCAAAAGTCAAAAATTAAATGAGTGAAAATGACTAGTAATCTCACTTTTTAACCTTTGCACTTTTATGGTTTTTTACCCTAACCATTGATGGTTAGGGTGACCATCGATGGTATCTTTTAAGACAATTAATAATCTATGGTTATTATGTACACATTTCTTGAATTTGGGTACCTATATACCCTAATGTCACCCTTTGGAGATTATCTTCTCGACCTACCCAACCAATCATGTCCACCTCAACTATCGCATATTTTATGATGATCTTCACTTATTCCTTTTGACCACACCGACCAACATTTCCATGTTGACCATTTGAACTTGCACCACCTAATGCACACCAAAATATTTGTGTTTTTACTAGGAAAACTTCCTACCTTAGATACCTATGAAAACACCAACCTTATCTAGGAAACTTGATAGGAATAACCCAATCATCTATGCCTAACAATGTGGCTTGATTACCCTATCACCAGTCCTTATACCAACCTTATTTTTACCGAATAAATAAAATTAGTCTATGTGTGATCTTATAAATCATACTTAGTCACATTGTATGCACATGTTTACACTTCAAATAACTAAACACCCTTATCACCAACCTCATTGATCACCATAAACCTCTTATCAAACTACACTCAATTTGGTTTCACCTCATCAACTCCTAGTTTGAGGAGGAATACCTCCTCCTATAGTTGGGAAAACTAACCCTTTGACCCAAAATCCATTTTTATTATAGATTGATTACATAAACTAAATAATAAAAGAGGGGGAAATGTAGACACTAGAAAACTACACACCCTGGTTCTTGATGTCAAAACACCCCTAGATCAGACCATTACCCATCCTTTAATCGTGAACCTAGGTTAAATTGGATAACTAGATAAATCATCTCATTAACCTACCTTTTTACCCCACTTGACCTTTAACCCTCAACCATCGATAGTCACCTTGACCACCAATAGTCACCCTAACTATTGACAATTATGTCCTTAACACCTAAGCACTCAAACTCAGTTTGTGTGCAAACCCAAACACATCATAATTTAGTTCATACAACAAGTTAAAAAATCAATAATTAAATTTGAGTAACAAGTTTTAAAATTTTTACAACCTATACTTCTATTTCTTTTGCCTATAAAAAGAAATGATCATGAGGTGAAAAAGGATCCAAAATCCAAGAATTCAGTAATTAGTTAATCAAGTTATCAACCAACAATCATCAAGATATTCTAGCATAAATAAATTATTTATAGGTCTTCCCTATATTAAGTCAATAAATATGAAAAATACAAAATCATATACCAAAATTTATCTTTAGTTAAAGTACTATCACTCTATCTAAATCACCTTGAATCAACTACTAACTATCAAATAACTAGTTAAGTATATTTTTGGTTTTGAGGTTTTGATTATTTAGTTTCTAACCCAAACCCTTCTACATCATATATTATAACTTAATTTCATTAACAAAACCTTTAAAAATCATTTACCTTATCATCCCAATTTTTTTGAACACCCTAAGAACCCATAGCAACCATTGACAATCATTTAGAATGTCAACGGTCACCTTAACTATCGATGGTCACCCTGATCACTAATGGTCACTTTGGTAGGAAATAATAGTAAGTTATTTCCACCTACTTACCATCAACAAAATTCCACTTTATATATTTTTTCCTATTCATACAGTCCCCACCTATTTTTTGAACCCAACTTGACCTATTTAGCATTAGTATTGATCCACTTATTGCTATAATTAGTCTATTTCCTTTATCAAGCATTTATTTCTTCTTGCATTCTCTTTTAGTATTTTCTAGAATTTGATGCATGTAATTAATATTTATTTATTTAAAATTAACTCTTATAATGGAGTGGATTGATAACCTCCTAATAAGCGTGTTCTTCTTATATCTAGCTCAAGCTAAGCAATCCACCTTGTTATCCCCTTTGTTTTAGTATTTTCTTATTTATAGGTCATTATTCCCAAGACAAAGAAGAGATATTCACAATCATTTAAATCACACACACACAAAAAAAATATCTCTTCTACCATACCCATATCTAGTTTCTTATTTCTTCTTTTCCAAGAAAATAAACAAAAATTGAGAGAAATAAAAGAAACCCTAGTGGAGCTATAGCTTCATGAAAATAAATCTTTAAATAAAGTTATTTTATAAAGAGATGACATGTTTGATTTTTTAAAACATGGTATCAACTTATCCATTCAACCTTGGACATGTATTTTCCATTGAAAGATAGAGGTAAACTCAAGTGGCCTCAAAAGATCATAACATCAAAGGCCAATCTTGTAGATACACTGAAGGAGATAGAGCAAGATGGTTCATATGATCATAACAGATAGTTTGTAAATATAGGAGGGTTGGACCTATTCATGAAAAGTACATGGATTTTTGAGCATGATGATTGGGTATCAGATCCATACTTACAACATATACACTTGAAGGTAGTGGTAGAAAAACTAGTCACCTCCCTAAGAAGATATGAGAATTTGATTACTCTCAGCTACAAAAAAGAGCTATCAAGGGACAAAAAGTATATCTCAATGCTCTAATATATACATAATAATTTCTCATTTGATCTAGGGGGTGTGTTTTTAAATTTTTGTATATATTATGTTAGGTTTCAAAGTTTTCCTCTAAGTGATTTCTACACATTTATTTCATAGATTAGTCATTTTCTATTTTTAGGTGCTTATATGCACCTGTCTTGTTCTATTTTGTTCATTTATATTATTTGATGAGGTTAAGTAGGATTGAATCCATACCTAATAGATCATACTAGCACTAGGTTCTAAATCATAGTAGGCATGCTTCCCTATGAGTCACCAAGAATATTAGCCATTTTTGGCCCATATTTTCAAGCTAGTGTCTAGTGGCTAAAAATATTGATGCAGGGAAAGAGGTAGAGTTATAACTAGTTGTTTATAAAAAAATTAGATGGTTATAATTTGAATAGTGAGATCCTGAATCTCAAAAGGTCTTTTAAACATTTTAGGTATGCCTAAAGTGTAACTTGTCAAATTTGTAAGAACAAGGCTTGAGCTATGAAATCTCCAAGGAATATCTGGGATAAAAATGAGTTTCTTCAAATTGGTCGTAAAATACTACACGCTAAGTCTCAAATCATTCATTCCAAGTTGAAGATCATGTGATGAGTCAAGATGGAGGATATACACCTTTAGAGGGTGGCTCCATAGAGAAAGATGACCAAGCCTTCACACTTGGCCATTTTTAGATGATGATTGAATTGGCCATCTAACTTGTGAATTTAATATCTCCACTCAAGAAGCCTTTTAGGCTAGTGGATTAAATGGGTTTGATCCTTGTATCATTAAAACCATCTCTCAAAATTTTGGTGTCTTCAGAAGTTCTACACTTCAAGTTACAAGTTTTTAAAGTTAGCCAAAATATGAAGGATGTCCATGCAAGTGTTAACTTTATACCAAGGAAAAAATCCATATGAGTTTAAATTTGATGGTATATGGGATGTCAAAAATGTTTTTGTAGACATCGAATGACATTTTTAAAAATGTCAAATTTAAGTTCCATGAATTAGTATGGGGTTAAACATTTGTTGGAAAAAACTTAAGGAAAAGTACGTGGTTGACAAGTGTCAAGACTATAGGATCTTGAGCAAGTCAAATAGTTAGATTGTTGGTACCTATAGTGAGGATGCAAGTTAGGGTGAGCAAGATAAAAAAATCAAACTTGAGCCTAACCTAAGTTTGTGGAAGGAAGGAGCTTGATACAAATAAGATCGACTACTAGACAAGGTACTATAGGCAATCTAATGTATTTATATTGGTTTTCATCTATAATTAATCTAGTTTAAGACATAAGGCATAGAGTAAAAATCAAAGGATCATCTCAAGTCATGCCTCGGAAAGCTACCATTTAGAATAGGCATGATGTGTCCTTGATAACTATGAATATTCTCTCCTTTCAATAAAATTTGGTGTAAAATCAAAAGTCTAGAACTTGAGGATTTGGAAAGTAGTTGGGGCATTCACTCTCAATCAGATCAAGACCTACCACCTATGGTTAACCTTTTTCTTCTATTAAAATTTTCTCAATCAATGGAATGATTTTGGGGTTAATCATAGATATATTACTCATAATATCTTGTCTTGTTTGGACTTAAAAGTATGATAAAAATAGCTAAAAGTTGATAGATAAATATCACTAACTTCTCCATTATCTCTCTTTCTCTGCTATAAATATAGGCCTTAGGGTCAAGAATAGACATCTCTCACTTCTTTAGATAGATCATTTAGATCTCTCTCTATCTTTCTCTCAATTCCCTCTCTTGGTTAGACCAAACTTTGCCAAGATGGAATTTATAACTTCCTAAAGTCATATAAGGTTATGCTTTGATTTCATTATTTTGGTATAGTGTGTACTTATCTCACCTAACTACTAGTTGATTTTTTCATATATGTTATGTTTTAATTCTCTACATCTCTTGATCAAAAATTTCATGTGGATACTAAGATTAGTTAGTGTCTTACTTTAGACCTCTCCTTTCATTTCCCTCAACCTAAATCATTTGGTGAGCCTTTGCATAGATGTATAGTAGATAGTTGGATTTTGCACCTAATCTCTACTTATTTCATTAGTGTTCTTCAGGTCAAGTAGGGAAGATCAACCTATAATTTTCATATATCACCTATTAGCTTTCTTAGGATCCCTTATCCACTTCTAACCTTTTTCTCATGGAGCACTAGGATTATCTTTAGTTTAGGTGAGCATCAAAGAGGAACTATCCTACTCCAAAAGTTTATCCTCATCACAGGATACCCATAACTTAGGGATACTCCCATTATTTAACTAAGATTTGAGTGAGGAGATATGAACAACCTTGATGTTTAGTATAGGGTGTAATTCTAGCTGCTAACATACTTAAGTATCTTTTTAACTAATTTAAAATGATTTTCCTTTGGTTATACTTGAAATCTTCCCAAAATACCTACTACTTGCATAATGTCAAGTCTAGAGGTAGTAGTGTTTAACAAACTTCCAATCATTGACCTATATGATGTTTAAATGACCCTTAGAGATTCATCTTCCTTTATCAACTTACACCCTCTTATCAATGATGTGATAACTACCTTGAAATATTCCATTTCAAAATTATTCAACATCTCTCTTATGTACTTAGATTTTGAAATGAATATACCTCTTTCTAATTGATTGATTTGTAATCAAAGAAACAATTATATTTATCCCATCCTGGACATCTCAAAATCCTTCTTCATCGCTTGTACAAAGGCCTTAGTCATACTATCACTATCTCCACCAAATATGATGTCATCCACATAGATAACTACTATCAACTAATATCCATCTTTTATCTTTATGTATAGATTACTATCTAAAATTCTTTTTTTTAATCCTTGGTCTAATAGATACCTATCCAATCTAGCATACCAACCTCTAAGATCTTTATTTATACCATAAATATCTTTTTTCAATATATAAACATAGTCCTTGTTACTTGATAATGAGAAACCCCTAGGTTTATCTATGTACACCTCCTCTTCTAAGTTTCCATTCAGAAAAGTATATTTGACATCCATCTGGTACACCTTGAACCCTTTGAATCTTGCATATGATATAAATAATCTTATGGCCTCTAATCTTGCTACTAGTGCAAATTTATCCTCAAATTATACCCCTTCAACTTGTGTATACCCCTTATATACCAATTTACCCTTGTTCATAGTGACTTCTTCATCTTCATTCAACTTATTTCTAAACACCCATTTTTTGCCAATGACATTCTTATTTTTAGGCCTAGGAATTGGTTCCCGAGTCTCAATCATCTCTATTTGTTCTAACTCATCATTTATAGCACCTATCCAAAACTTATATTTGCTTGCTTATACAATATTTTTAGGTTCAATATTAGATAATAAAGCAACATTATTTTTATTTAGGTTACTTACTAGTCTTTTCCTTATTTGCACACCTACATCCTTTTTGCCAATGATTTTTTATTTAGGATGGTCTCTTTGAATTTATTTTGAAGGACCTTTTGAATTTTGTCTTTCCTTAACTTCTTATTCTTCCTCATAAATATCTATTGGTTCCTCTTCATTCTTGAAGTCTAGATTATCTAATTTATCATTTGACTATGAGTGTGACTTCTTAAAACTTATCTCATTAATATTCACATTAGTGGTTTAAACTATATTTCACAACCTCTTATTATGGAATCTATAATCTAAACTCACTAATGAGTATCCAAAGAATATACCTTCATTAGACCTAATATCAAACTTACCTAAGTCTTCCTCATCTCTTTTAATGAAGCATCTTATTATAAACACTCTAAACTGCTCCACATTATCAAGTATACCTTTCCATAGTTCATAAGGAGTATTATTTCCATTAGTCCTTATATGTCCTCTATTCAAATGTAGACTATAGTGATCACTGCCTATCTTTAATATCCATTAGCTAACCTTGACTTATTTAACATATTTATTACCATCTCTTGAGATGTCTTATTGTTTATTTCCACTACCCCATTCTATTCAGGTGTTCTAGCTATTAATAATTATATCCTTATCCCATAGACCTAACAAAAGTCATCAAACTCATTGGATAAAATCTCTCCTCCTATGTCAGATCTTAAGCATTTGATATTTCCATTCTTATCATTCTCAACAATATCCTTGAATGCCTTGAACTTATCAAGAGCTTATGATGTTTCTTAAAATAATGCTACCTAAATCATTCTTGTGCAGTCATCTATGAGTAATATGAAGTATATATCTCCTTGAATACTTTGGATTCTTATAGTCTCATAGATATCAATCTATATTAACTCAAAAGGTATTTTAGTAGAGTAATCCTTGGACTTGAAGCTTATTCTAGTCTACTTACCATGTTGACATGCTTTACAAAGTGTGTTTGTAGGTTTGGTGATTTTAATCATGTTATTCATAGAATTATTAGAGCTTATCTTGACTAGATTGTCAAAGTTTATGTTACCCAATATTATTTCATTGCCAACATTCATCAGTCTTTCTCATAAATCATATCTCCTTATTGATCTCATTAAAAACATACATATTTTTCTCAATCCTCTTATCAATGGTAATTAATCTTCCTGATTTAGCCTCCTTATATCCCATCTTATATCATGAATGATTAGTGTGTGTCCTTGGTTGCACATCTGACTTACACTAATCATGTTATGTTTCAAACCTTTCATATACAATACATTCTCTATCTTAGACTTCCCATTATCCAAACTCAAGTTACCCTTGACAACTATATTGGTAGTTATATTATCTTCAAATCTCATTATTCTTAAAAAAATCTTCTTCAATGAGAAGAACTTGATCTTATCTCTTTTAATGTGGCTTGATAAAATACTATCTATTTACCATTTCATGCCTTCATATTTAATGTGAAAGGTAGTATAATCTAACATCAATTTTTATCATTTAGTCTTCTGATCCTCCTTCAAATTGTCCACAGGGTCTAACTTCCTCATCCATTTCTTAGTGGTATGACCATATAGCCTTTTGTATTGAATAATCTTCCTCATGTGACTTATCTTTAAATCCATTGTAATATGTACTCTTTGATAAAAATTATATCAAAATATTTTTCTTCTACTGTTGTAATGGATATTCACCCTATTCCTCCATGAGGAATTGATTATTTCATAATGTCTACAATTTATAGTTCTATGTCCATATTGATTTCATGATAAATAATAACCATTTAATGAATTCACATAACTTTTATATTTGATGTTGAATGATGAATATATACCTTTGTTGTTTCTTGAAGGAGTCATAATCTTCTTGACTTGTTGATGATCAATTTGATTTTCTGATTTGAGAGCTTTTGCATAGGTCTTTGAGGTCTGACTCTCCTTGTTTTAATTTTGGTCTTATTCAAACCCAATACCTATCTTGCCATGTGGACACTTTTGATTATTATAAATATCACTAAGGAATTCATTACTCCTTTTAAATTTTTGATTTGTCTTCAACTTGACTATTGCCTAATCCAATTCTGCATTCAAGGACTCTATTTCTATTCCAAACTTGATC